>WOVY01012147.1:0-536072 GCA_013436015.1 Rhipicephalus annulatus | reverse complement strand
CATAATACTGTTACGCCTGAAGTAGGGTACGGGGGTTTATTGAACGGAAGCTGGGATGGCGAGGCCGCACCGGATAAAACTGCCGAGAGATCTTCTTCTTTTCAAGTCCACACTTCTATTCCCTCTTATCAATCCGGCACATACAGTCCAGTCGTAATATTCCCCCTTCGCAGACGAAGCGCACCGCGCGTTTCATGCATCGTCCCGCAGTCTAAAAGCTTTGAGGCGAGCCACATGGGTAACCTCGGTCTTGGTTGATCGTCTCCCACTAGCTGTCAGTCGTGCTATTTTATAATCTAACTGCACTGAGGCGCTCAAGGACAACGAATGGGCCAGTGTAGTGGGCGAGAAGTTTTGTGGACAAGCCACGCTTGCGGATAGGCTTCCACACCATTACAAGGTCTCCCGGTTCATATGTGACGTGGCGGTGCTTGCTGTCGTAGCGGAGCTTTGAGCGGTCTTGCGATGCTATAGTACGCAGACGGGCAAGACGCCGAGTTTTCTTCTGCAAGGCATAGTGTTTCAGCTAATGAAGGATCGTCATTGTCATAAAACGAAAAGATAGTGTCCAGGGTATAACGAGGGGGTCGAACGTAAAGAAGGAAGAAAGGGCTGTGGCCGGTGGTTCGTGTTGGGCAGTGTTGAAGGCATACGTGATGAACGGTAAGACGTCGTCCCAGTTCTTGTGATTGGACGCCACGTACATTGAAAGCATATTCACCAGTGTCCGGTTCGTTCGTTCAGTAAGGCCATTCGTCTGTGGATGGTAAGGTGTCGAATGACGAAGTTCCGAGCCACACATACGGTAGTAGTTCCTCAACAACGTCTGCCGTAAACTGACGGCCGCGGTCGCTTATTATGACGCGAGGAGGTCCGTGGCGCAGTATGATAGAGTGCAGGAGAAAGGAGGATACTTCGCCAGCAGTCGCAGATGGCAGGGCGGCCGTCTCGCAGTAGCGGGTCAGGTAATCGGCGCACACTACAATCCAACGGTTGCCTTTTGCCGAGCGTGGAAAAGGGCCCACGAGGTCAATGCCAACTTGCTCAAAGGGAGTGCTGGGAGGCGTCACGGCTGTAGAAGTCCAGCCGGAGCATCGTGACTGATTTGTGCGTCTGGCATTGAGTGCAACTGGCCACGTACTGCTCAACTGACTGGCGCATGCGTGGCCAGTAAAATCGCTCCTGTGTACGAAGGAGTGTTCGCGTCATTCCCAGGTGACCCGAAGTTGCGTCGTCGTGCATGGCGCGCAGAATGGAGGAACGGAGTGTGTGCGGCACCACCAGCAAGAAGCGGGAACCCGTGGCCGAGAAGGTCCTCTTGTAAAGTAATCCTTCACGAACGCAAAAGCGTCCGGCCAAAGTGGACGCTCGTGCTTCAGCAAATAATGGCTCCAAGCTGACATCCTTCCGCTGTTCATTTTCAAGGTGGTCTTGTCCGGGAATACTGGAGTCACTGACGCAATTAGGTGATCGAAATTGTCGGCATCGCAAAGTGTTGTAGTAAGCGGCATCCGCGAAAGGCAGTCAGCGTCAGCGTGCTTCCGGCCACTCTTGTATGACACCGTGAAGTCATACTCTTGCAAGCGGAGGGGCCCAGCGTGCCAGGCGGCCAGATGGGTCTCGGAGGCTTACAAGCCAGCACAAGGAATGATGGTCTGTGACCACTTGGAAGGGACGACCGTACAGGTATGAACGGAATCGCTGTACAGCGAAGACGAGTGCCAAACATTCTTGCTCAGTCACTGTGTAATTCCGTTCTGGTTTACTTAAAGTTCTGCTGGCATACGCAATGACATGTTCCTTTCCACTGTGTCGTTGTACTAGAACTGCACCTATGCCAATGCCACTGGCGTCAGTATGAACTTCGGTCGGCGCCGAAGGGTCGAAGTGCCGGAGAATGGGCTGCGATGTGAGTAAGAACTTGAGTTGGTTGAAAGACGTCTCACAGTCATGTGTCCATTCAAAGCTAGTACCTTGACGTAGCAGACTGGTCAAGGGGAAGGCAACGTCGGCGAATGCGGGAATAAATCGGCGAAAGTACGAGCACAGGCCTAGGAAGCTGCGAAGCTCTTTCGTTGAGCGAGGTGGTTTGCACGCTTTCACAGCTGCTGTCTTGCTCGGGTCAGGCCTGATCCCATCTTTGTTCACAAGGTGCCCAAGTACTAAGGTTTGTCGCTCGCCGAAATGACACTTCTTCGAATTAAGAACAAGGCCAGCGTTTCTAATGCATTCCAGAACAATGTCCACGCGTTCGTTGTGCTCACGAAATGTGCGCCCAAAGATCCACGATGTCATCTAGGTAGCACATACAGACGTTCCATTTTAGGCCACGCAGAATGGTATCCATGAACCTTTCGAATGTGGCAGGAGCATTACATAATCCAAACGGCATCACGTTAAATTCATAAAGTCCGTCTGGAGTTATGAAAGCAGTCTTTTCCTTGTCTGCTGGATGCATGGGAATCTGCCAGTAGCCTGAACGTAAATCGATAGACGAGAAGTATGACGCCGAATGGAGACAGTCCAAGGCGTCATCAATTCGTGGAAGAGGATAAACATCTTTCTTCGTGATGGAGTTCAAACGGCGATAGTCGACACAAAATCTCCAGGTACCGTCTTTCTTTTTCACAAGGATCACAGGAGCTGCCCAGGGCTCGATGATTCTTGAATGATGCCCTTCTGGAGCATTCACGCACTTGATTGTCTATTATCTTGCGCTCGGACGGCGATACTCGGTACGGTTTTTGTCGGATTGGCTGTGCTGTTTCTGTATTTATCCTATGGCGTATACGAAATGGAGGAATGGAAGGCGTATGGTCACTCTGGGAGAAATCAAAAACTTGCAAGTACTTTAACAAAACGTCCACAAGCATTCTGCGCTTGTCGGCAGTCAGCGCCTTATCAACCATAGGTAAAACTTTCGAACTGTCTGAGCAGGCGGTCACTTGTTCATCCCGTCGAACGTCACTGAGGACAGCTACTGTTGTTGGCGAGTATTCTTTAAACGACGCTAGTTTAAGTCCTCCTGGTAGCAGCACCGGTTCGTTTGAATAATTCGTTGTCCAAAGGTCTGAACGACCTTCACTCACTGAAACTATGCTGTGGGGTACCAACGTGTTCTTCTTTATACAACTTAGATGGAAAGGCTCCACTAGCGCATCGAAACTGGTCTTATTGTCGTTAATATGCGAAGAAGCTACTGGAACGCGCACAGCACAGAAGGCCGGGATAACGGTATCTTCATAGACTCGGAGCGCACCGCTTTCCGTACCCGAATTCTCGATAAGTCCATGAGGAACAGCGTCACTTATGATAACTTCGCCATTTCGACAGTCTACAGTGGCTCCGCACATTCGCAAGAAATCTATGCCTAGAATGATGTCATGAGTGCTCCGCGACAGAACCGTGAATTCTGTCACAAACACTTGATCACTCAGTAACACTGCCGCGGTACAAACACCAATCGGACACAACGAGTTGCCGCCCACGCCACAGAACGTTATCGCTTTCTCCAACAAAAAGGTCACCTTTCTTCCCAAACGAGCTTTGAACGCAGCACTCATGATCGACACGGTGGCTCCAGTGTCCACCAAAGCCATCGTATGTACACCATCAACAAAAACTTGCACTTTGTTTTTAAACATAAGCACCGGTGGAGGTATCTCTTCTTGCAGCGAATCACCAGCGACCTCACCCCCAGCGGCCGCGCTGCCTAGTTTTCCGGAGGCGGCGAAGGGTAGCGGCGCCTAGGAGACGGCGACCGATTGGAGCGAGGGGCTGGCGGGGGTGTCAGACTGCGGTCAGAGGCTGGAGAACGGTTTCGCAGCGGCCTTGGTGTCTCGTAAGATGCGCTTCCAGGGAACGTTGGTGCTTGTGCAAAGTCGGACAGGTGGGATCTCGGTGGGCAGTCGTACCTCGGCGGCTGCCGGTAGTTACAGTACCTGGCAATGTGGCCTTCGACGCCACAGTTGTAGCAGATGGGTAGGGGTCGCTCGCCGAACCACTGCTGAGAGCGCTGGGCTGTGTAGGGTCGCCTAACCGAACGGGGTGGAGCAGATTGCTGAACGGGAGTTGCGCGCCTCTGTGGGGCGGGGCCGGGACGAAGACGTTGGTCATACCGCTGGTCAGACGCGAATGAGTCTCGGCGTGGCCACGAAGCCCTAGCTTCGCGAACGTCTGTCACACATACTGATGGTGGCAGAGGAGCGAACGGGGCCGGGTAGTAGGATGAACAGGTAGGCGTATGACGGATGGTGTCGTGGAACAGTGTGTCTTGTCGCTGTAGTTCTTCCCGCACTATTGTCCGGATAGTAGCGGCAAGGTCGGCGGGCGGGCTCACGTCGACGCTGGCGACCGTTGTTACATTTGCCAGCCTACCAAATTTCGGGGCAATACGACGGGTCTTTAGCTTCTCAAAAGTACGGCAGTGGCGTTGGACGGCGGAGACGGAAGTGAGGTCTTCCCGGCCTATCAAAAAGTTGTAGACGTCCTCTGCTATACCCTTCAGAAGGTGGCCGACCATGTCCTCTTCAGTCATGTACGGGTCTATGATCTTGCAGAGCATCAGGACCTCCTCTATGTAGGTGGTACACGTTTCTCCAGGAGTCTGAGCTCTTTGAGCCAACGTGCGCTCCGCGCTCTTCTTTTTTGAATCAGAGTCGCCGAAGCATTTCTTGAGCTCTTCAGTGAAACGATCCCACGTTGTTAAGGAATCTTCGTGGTTTTCGTACCACATCAGAGCTGTTTCCGTGAGAAACAGCGCGACATTTCCCAGTTGGTCGGTGGCATCCCAGCAGTTGTACCGGCTCACCCTTTTGTACTGTGTCAGCCACGCATCCACATCTTCTCCTGCTCTTCCCGCGAACGGGCGGGGTTCCATATAGTGATATCGAGGTGCAGCTGGCACTGACCTTTGTGTGGTTGAGAAGGCGTGACCTTCGCTCTCGGCCATGGCAATTGGTGTCGGTGGCAGACCGGCAATACGACGGCTCCGGCGAAGTTCGAACAGCTGTGGCTCCGTGGTTCGTCGACGTATACTGTACCCAGCACCTTCCACCACTCTGTTACGCCTGAAGTAGGGGTACGGGGGTTTATTGAACGGAAGCTGGGATGGCGAGGCCGCACCGGATAAAACTGCCGAGAGATCTTCTTCTTTTCAAGTCCACACTTCTATTCCCTCTTATCAATCCGGCACATACACGTCGTAATAATACATACATACATACATACATACATACATACATACATACATACATACATACATACATACATACATACATACATACACACATACATACACACATACATACATACATACACACATACATACATACATACATACATACATACATACATACATACATACATACATACATACATACATACATACATACATACATACATACAGACAGACAGACCGACCAAAAATTTCGACGTTCAAGTATCCCAAGAAAGACGATAGTCCAAGTCTTTTTGAAATACCTTTCAAGAATCCCAAGAAAGACTATCGTGTTTCATTGGTTTCTTTAAAAAGAGCTTAAATCGCTGAATCGCGTGATACCACCTCAAGGGGTCCATCTTCGCATTTCTTTTCTTGGCGACCCGCTCTCAACGTGGTGGTGCGATGTCCGCTTTGTGTCGTTTTAGGGTACGAATTTTTCAAATCTTATTCTCGTTTTTTTGCTTCTTTAAAGCTCTAACGGACTTACCCGTCGGGCCTTCGGGTCGTGCCTGAGTTGAAAGCCGAGAAGAAAACGTAGTTACTGTGAAGACATGGCACAAATGGCTCGAAAAAGAACTGCGAACTTTTGTTCTTCGCGAATAAAGGGTATACCGCGTAGCTTCGGTGATTGGCGAGAGGTGGTGGACGTCTTCGAAAAGAAAAAAAAGTACTGTGCTGCCCTCTCTCTTTCCGGTTCCCTCGTTATCCCGATCCTTCTTCAGTATGCCTTCACTTCACATTCAACTTTTCCTTTTCTCCTTACAAGTTGAGAAACGTACGTAGTTTGCCTGGCAACGAAAAAAACGGGCTTCTCTGAATCCCCTCCTCCCCGCTTACCATCAGGCCCAATAAACAAAAGGTGGCTGGCACTATAACGATGGGAAAACGATATCTATGTACTGAATTCGACACGCTCCGTTGAGAAACGGTGAAAAGGGAGCGAAGGAGAAATAGAAAGGAAAGAGGAAAGAAACGGCACAAGGGAGTCCCCAAAAAGCACCCGTCAGCTCCGCCGGTGTGCTTGTAAGTGCGAAATGGACGCCGAAAGTGCACTTCCGACGGGATCGTGGGCGAACGGCTTCAGAACGCATTGAACGAATACGAGACTCGTGGGAGGGCAATGCAGGAAAGCGCCCCCTATTGTCCCCTCGGCTCTGGAAAGCGTTTGACAGCGTTCGGAATTGCAAAACAGATTCTGCCATTGTGTATGCCTAAAATTGGAGGGGGTCGATAGAAGAGAACAAGCTCATGTTCTTCAGTTGGAAGGCGGTGGAAAGAGCAGTGCGTGGTATTTTTGTGATAGTTCAGGAAGTCTTTGTGAACGAAGTTACTGGCGTACAGAATCGTCGCAGTCAGGCTTTTGAAGACGCAACGAGAAGCATCGTTCAATAGTGTTGCCAACTTCGCACAAATGAAGGATGTCGTTCGTAACCAACGTGTAGCGGGGGTTTCTTAAAGCCGCATACTTTATTGATAGCGACCGATTGTTCTTGGCCACATGCCACGCTGACAAGTGTTCCTGTCGTTTGTGCTTGCGAAAGTGGTTCAATATAAGCTTCTTTGCTCAGGAGACCATTTCAGATGTGCTTTGAACTGAAGTCACTAACCAAGCAGTCCCTATGTGCGCTACCTCACTAAAACTCGAATAATGCTGCCACTGTGCGGAAAACACAACAAGGTACGACTCTACAAACAGTTCTTGATTGTTGCGTCCTTGCTAGAGTGATTTATTTCGTGAATGATACACGAATGCGTGTACATGCCTCGAAGATCGCATTGTTTAAATCGGGCATGCAGTGCACAAGCTTGGTCGAAGGGGCACCCGAAACACCTCGCGTAGTCGTACTCAACCCTCCAACACAGGTGGGAACGGTGCTCATTTTCAGTGTCTGACCTCGCAACTTAAATAAATGCGTCCGCCGCGGTGGCACACTCGTTACGGGTGCTTGGGCTACTGACCCGAACGTATCGGGTTCGATCATCGCCGCTGGGATCGCATTTCGCCGGAGGCGATACGCTAGAGACGCACGTATAGTGTGCGATGCCCATGCAGTTTTTTAAACACCAGATGGTGGAAATTTCCGGAGCGTTTTACAACGGCGCGAAACATGATCATGTTATGGGTTTGGCACGCAAAGTCCGGGAAATGATTAGTTCAGGGAGACGAGTATTCGATAAAATGTGTCAGGGATCCAGATTGTCAAGTTTGTTTGCTATACTTTCATTATATCAAAAGTGCCTTTCCATGGAATGCTTAGCCTTACGTGTGCACGTTAAAAATGAACCATGCTTCAATAAAATGGTATCTGTGCCCCGCGCACCAAAGATATATTATCACTTACCCTAAGGCCTCTTAAGAAGAAAGAGACGTTCTTATTGTAGCATGCGTTCTATTGTCACCATATTCATTGCTGCTACTAAACTAGAGAATCGCAGATTGTGGCAGCGTTTAGCTTTTTTATGGTTGGGTTGAACAACATCATCGTAGCCTAGATGTTTGTGCTTATTCTTCCATGCAATTAACAAAGGTAAAAATGGTAACATCGGTCGACGCATCAGATCGCAAAAGAGCAAATAGAAAAGTGAGAAAGAAAATCGAAGCCATGCTTCCTTTTGAATTTAGCGAGGGCATGACATCTGAGGATGTGGTTCAAAGCAGATGTTTGTAAATGTGTACTTCTCAATTATACTACTAATTGCAATGTCAAAATGACGAACGCACGTAGAGATGCTAAAAATTCACGCCTTTTATTCTTGACTCAAATCTCGATAGTGATTTATCAGCAAATGTCGAAGAAAAAGAAGCCACCAGGAACGATAAATACAACAAAAATAACACATGCCTCCAATGACTGTCTCCAATCGCTCCAAGACATGCCTGCAATGACATAGGCACGGCAACACAATTTCGCCTCCTCACCTATCGCGCTTGAAGTAAAAATGATGTAGGGCCGTGTGCTCAGATTTGGGTCCACGTTAAAGTACCCCAGATGGTCGAAACTTCCGGAGCCCTCCACTACGGCGTCTCTCATAAACATATGGCGATCTTGGGACGCTAAAACCAACATATCAATCAATCAATCAATCAATCATCAATCAATCAATCGAACTTGTCGCCTTCTCTTATTGCGCTCCGCAGGCGTTGTCAGAGTCTGCAAGCGCACTCCGGGGCGTCTGAATTGATTCTAGCATCGACGCGGCGTCGCCTATCCGATCGGCTTAGGACAGTTTTTCGAGCCAAATGGGCTGAGGACAAGCTGAAATGTGAACAGGTCGTGGCTTAAAACCCATCTTTCATCGTTCTTCACTGGCGAGAAAAACATTTATAAATGAAGCTTGTGAGTGAAGGTGGGAGGGTCCCTTATTCCAGGAATCCTCTGGCTTGGACAGCCCGCCGGGAAAAAAAAACAAAAAAGCCTCATGAAATACCAACGGTATACAGAAAAAAAGTGATGTATTATTTTCTTCTCCCTCCTGTCCCTTCTTTCGATCGAGTACCCTCGCACGCCCACTCTATACCTTTGATTCTCCATGTTAGCTTAGCAAAAAATGCGTTGCACTGCTTTCTTTAGAGGACTCGGGTTCGATTTGCTGCAGCGACGGCCGTATTTTGATGGGGTGATTTGCATGAGTGCCCGCTTACATATATGTGCAGGTGCACGTCGAAGAGCCCCAGGTGGTCGAAATTATTGCAGAGTCCGCAAAATTGACGTGCTTCAATCATATCGTGGTCTTGGCACGTAGAACTCCACAGGCCGTCATCATAATTCAACCTCGGCATGTGAACTGCAACTCTTCGTTTAGGTAAGACGAAATGCGGCTGAAATAATAGCGGCCCTGGAACGGGAAAAAGAAGCATTCCTACAGTCTACTCAACGAAGAAATTAATGGGTTGCCAATGAAGGACTGTTGGGAGTGATGGGAGTGATATACATGAAAAAAAAGTACTCTTGGATCATGTTTCGTACATTGCAATTGATCATATCATAAAAGCGAAACATGTCTTTGCAAAAGTAATTTCATTTTAGAACATTAAGGAACACTAGTGCCGAATTCGCACCTGGTTGTTTGAAAGAAGTGATGTAATTTCCTATGCGAACATAAAAATGCTGGGAACTGTACTATAATCTCTCTGTAGAGCGCATAATAATATTTCTCCCAGAGCTCTGACACGCATGACATGGCGCGTCTCTAACTTTTTTATCGAGAATCTCTAACGGTAACGGATTCATATTGAGATAAAACTTTATTGAGTACTTCTGCAAGTGTGAATAAAACGAACTGCCATAACTTCTCAGACATGCTTTTTGTTCTTATATTGAGAAAAAAACTTGCGTAGCGTCTCAATGGCGTCGCAAATTTCAAATGACAGCTGTAAGTTTTCTTCGTGGCTTTTAAACAACTTGTTCTCAGACACCATGGACGTTGTATACCGGCGAGAAATTTCTTCCTTTCCCCTGTTTCATTTACTGACATGTCATGCTGTATGTGCAGTGGTGGTCAAAGTATTGCGGACCACGGGAGCGCGTGTCAACCAATAGGGTCCCTATGTCAACCAGCACCGTGGCGCCTTCTCACGGCTGCCTAGGAAGCTCGAGAGCGCGCACTGCGCGTGTGCGCACTTTCTAAATTCTCTGCCTGCGCCTTCGCTCTCTTCAGCAGAGGGCGCCGCAAGAAGTGCAAGGTGTCACTCGTGCTATCGCCAGGGAGACACCTAGCGGTGATATCGTGACGAAAGGACCTAATTTCTACTGGCAATGCTCGGTGCGCTTCAGCCCAAGACGCTCCTCAAAACACCTTCACAGAACACCGCAAGAAATTCCAGCGCGCATGTGTTGCACGAATGAAGGCTGTTGAGGAACCTTATAACAAATGTCGATTTTCAAGGAAATGACGCCGCATCCATCTTTTCGGCACAGCGGAGTGTCCGGGGCTAAGGAGCGAAAGGCGGCGCGCACGAAGAACTGCTAATACAAATCATGTTTTTGTGCTAAGATATCACCGCTAGGTGTTTCCGTGGCGATAGCACGAGTGACGCCTTGCATTTCTTCAGGCCCCCTCCGCGGTGGTCTGTCTAGTGGCTAAGGTGCTCGGCTGCTGACCCGCAGGTCGCGGGATCGAATCCCGGCTGCGGCGGCCACATTTCCGATAGAGGTGGAAATGTTGTAGGCCCACGTGCTCAGATTTGGGTGCACGTTGAAGAACCCCAGGTGGTTGAAATTCCCGCAGCCCTCACTACCGCGTCTCTCATAATCATATGGTGGTTTTGAGACGTTAAACCCCACATCATCATCATCATCATCATCACCATCATCATCATCACCATCATCATCATCATCATCATCATCATCATCATCATCATCAGCCTGACTACGTCCACTGCCGGGCAAAAGCCTCTCCCATGTTACGCCAGTTAACTCGGTCCTGTGCTTGCTGCTGCGAATTTATACTCGCAAACTTCTTAATCTCATTTGCCCACCTAACCTTCTGTCTTCCCCTAACCCGCTTGCCTTCTCTGGGAATCCAGTTAGTTACCTTTAATGACCAGCGATTATCCTATCTATGCACTACATGCCCGGCCCATGTCCATTTCTTCTTCTTGATTTCAACTATGATATCCTTAACCCCCGTTTGTTCCCTAATTCACTCTGCTCTCTTCTTGTCTCGTAAGGTTACACCTACCATTTTTCTTTCCATTGCTCGCTGCGTCGACCCCCCATGTCAGTCATCAAAACTTCTGGCACCCGCTGCTGAAGAGAGTGAATGAGGAGGCAGGCCGATAAGAGAGGGCGCGCATGCGCAGAGCGTGCTCTCGAGCTTCGCAGGCAGCCGATAGAAGGCGCCGCGATGCCGTTTGACACGCGCTTCCATGGTCCGAAATTTTTTTACCGCCACTGTACTAAGTGTAACTATTCATATAAGTGAAATAGTGTATCTTTATTTTCAACGTGCAGCACCGTTCCTACTCTTCTCGTTTCTGACAGCTAATTGGGTAGTACTCTGGACGTGCACTTCCGTAATTCCAATAAGTAGAAAAAACTAAATTTACGAGCGTATCGCATATGCTGACGATGGGTGGCCATTGACGTTCTTTTAATAATAGTGCTTCATAATCTACAGCAGCTATTTCCTTGTATAGCTCCAGACGAATATGATTCAATACCGCACTGCAAGCAATTTCTTTTTTTGTTTTAGCAAAATATGTCTTCGTCATCCTTTTAACTGCTCGGTCGTCGATGTAAATAATAACATTAGTGAAGCCAATCAGATTCAATCGGAACCCCATGTCAGAGTCTCATTGCGATGAAGCTGTAGCATGCGTAGAGGCAGAAAACTTGCATTACACTTGTCGGAAGGAGTCGGCGTCCCACACCGCAGTGGGCGTCTCTCAAATGAAATAAGTTTGTTTTATGATGGCTACTGAGCGCGACAGTAGCAACTTTTGGTGACGCTGGTTTCAAGTGAGCGCAAATGTTGCAGACGGCGCTTGAAAAAAAGTCGAGACTTGTGTTGGGGTTCATTTGCAAGTGAACGTGTTGCACAAAGTGACATTTAAAGCTTCACGTTATTTGGTCTCAACAAGAAAAGAGATGTTCGGCACTCCGGGGTAATCAGTTAGACAGTGTCCGCATTTCTGATTTTGTCACTAATGATTCGTTCTTGCCCGAAGTGTGGGAGTTGGGAAAGTATTCTTGACATCGTGTTGCGCGTGCAAGTACATGAATTTATATGTAGAGATACAGTGGAGAGACGAACCTCTGATACGAAGAATTCGGTGGCTTCTTTAGTAATGTTATCGGGCATTAGATTTCGCAACCGAGTATTTGTATTGAACACTGGAATATACGTTTTTTGAATCGAATCAGAAGTTTTAGCGTTACAGTATTTAGTTAAGTACAGAATACGCCTGGATTAAGTTTTCAAATTCAACTGCCGCACCAGGGTGAGTTACTTTATTTAATTTTATTTATTTTCTTTGCAGTACTTCTAGCTCCGAGTAGAGCCCTTAGCGGTGTAGATTTATGCAAGAACATATAAAAATAACAATGCAAACAATAAAACAAAGCTTGAAAAGGACATGATTCGTAAAACAACTACAAAGTAGAAAGTACAAATTGTCCAGCAAAAAATAATAAATGTTAACATAATAAATGTTATTAGCAATAAATACCAAAAAAATACCAATAAACAATACATATCAAAAACGAGCGACTAAACTTTGTTTGCATCATTCACTTGTACGCACGTACTATCAAGCTCGTTTAACTCGAATACCGAGCGAGGAAAACATAAGTACTTAAAAATGTTGTTTGTTTGAAAAGGTAGTAAAGTGAACGGATTTTTGTTTCATGTGGCGTAACCTGAAAAAAGCATGACATATTCATAAGGGTTGCTTTTTAACTTACCTTTCACAAATTTAAACATACTACGAAGGCATGCAACATTATTTCGGTCTGACAATGTACGTAAACCTTCTCTACCCTTCAATTCAGTAACAGATGTAATACCATACCGATCGAAAATAAACCTGACTGCTTTATTTCGCACCTTTTCAAATTTCTTGGTATTAACAGCAATAAATAGGTCCCAAGTGATCTTTACATAATCAAGCACAGCTAAAACAAGAGACCTGTACGCTAAAAGTGTGATGTCCTTGGGAGAATTACCAAGGCATCACTTCAAATAATGTAATTTTGTCATGGAGGTATTAGCAATGTGCCTTATGTGATGATTCCTACGGAGATTATGACTGACGTGAAGAACTAGGTACTTTAATTCCAAAACACGCAAAAGTTGTTTACTGCCAGCTGTATAATCAAATGTCATTGGGCGCCTCTTATTTGTAATCATCAGTACAACTCTTTTAACATAATTCACACACATCTGCCACGTATCACACCGCTTCAGTGTGTGATTGAGGTCACCATTCAGATTTACTTCGTAACCAAGTGAATTCATAACAAAATATAAAACGCAGACATCAGCATACAATTGAAGTCTCGAACTACAACCGTTACCAATGTCATTTATAAACAGCAAAAAATTAAAAACAAAAATAAAGGTCCTAGTACTGAATTCTGGGGTGCTCCTGACACAACTGGTAGAAATTTATAAGGACGTTCATTGTACATAACATACTGCAGCTGAAATGTGAAGTATACTTGAAGACAATTACAAAGCCGATTGATTTTTAACGTTTCGCGAAGTGTAACTTGTTTTGTGTGTTAGATTTTATCGAATACCTTGGTGAAGTCCAAGGACACTGTCTCGATATGACCTCGATCATTTATAGCAGAGGCAAGATCTTGAACTGCTTCAAAAAGTTGGGTTATTGTCGAAAAACATCGCCTAAAGTCATATTGAGCGGGTGACCAAGTAGAATGAGCATTAAGAAAAAAAATTATATGTTGATAAATGACCTGTTATAATAACATATCATAGGAGGAGGTTAGTGTAATAGGCCAATAATTCTTAATAGGTTTTTTGTCGCCACTTTAAAATAAATGCATTACTTTTGACAGTTTCCAGTTGTCTGGCAACGTGCTTGAAGACAGAGATGCATTGAATATAACTGTAAATAACTTCGGCGATTACTCTGCATACCTTTAAAAACAAAGCATTAGGCATTTCATTTGATCCAGAAGATTTTCTCTCGTCTAATTTCAATATTACTTACGTATGGTTCTCATTTGTTTGCTAAACAGAGCATTGCGAAACCATTACGACTAGAAAGTGCTCCGCCAAGTTTGTGGAGTCAATGTGCACGGCTTGACAAACCTGCGGTGATATCGAACATTAGTTGCTTAAGTGCAGTGGACTTGAGAAAGAAGACAGTGAATGTTTCTATGAAGCACTCCAACATTTTGACTCGCCAGGCGACAGTGTGTGTGATATCATGTTTCCGAGTGGTAACTGGACACTCAAGGAGAAAATGAGGCTCATTCTTGAATTCGTAAATGTTACAGACCATGCATGCGACTGCTGGTGAGTGCCAATTATATACTCGTATGAGCGTGGTATGTATGGGCGTGGCATGTAATAGTTTTTAAACCTTCTACGCGAAAATTTTGGTGTGTCTGTCTGCACATTTGTCTGTGGTTTTTCAGTCTTTACGGCATCGGGTACTTGAAATGGCCGACCCCATCCGCAGCACCCACCAATGTTGCTCAAGATTGAGCGTTCATACTTTTGCAATTGTCAATTAAAAAGCAATTATTGCGCGTGTTTGGGCGCCATAACAACACGTATATATTCTGCAGGTGCGTCTTTTACTAGAAAAGGCATACGTAAGTAATTTTAGGGACCGTAGCGCTTATCACACTGCGCTGACAATTCAACGCTTGCACGAACAGGCGAGTGTTACCAACGCTTTGCTAAGAGGAGGCGGTGGTGGCACTTACCCGTCGCCTTGCGTTGTACACCTTCTCACCTCCGAGACGGGCGCGCACACCCGTCTCAGAGCCACGCGCTTTGTTTTCTAAGAAAACTGCCGGATGGCGCACATGTCTCACGTGTGACGTGCTTTGATGCGCTCGTTCGCCTCCGCTGCACGCTCGAGGCACTCCAACGCAGCGCCTCCTGAATACCAATCACCGATTTTCTTGCGCAGAACATCAAATAAATGTTTTGTTCAATCTCTCCACACGCAAGACTATCGTCTCTCGACGACATTTGCAGATTAACAAGCAGATACGGGGCCATTTTTTTTTCTGCTAAAAAATATTCCTGCCCGGAGTTCAAAACGCTTTTACGAATGTTGTGAGAAATGTGGTTACCAGTGGAAAAGAACCTTAAAAAGGAAAGGTACGGACAGGATCGAGTGCTAGACATCAACTGAAGTCTAGCTGTCTGTCTTGTCGTTACATTTCTTCATTTAAGCAATTCACGTAGTAACTTTATGTCACAGGTAGCGTATTCCTTGTATCAGTGTTTAATTTTGATTGATTTCTGCAACAAGTTTTATTTATTTCATTTACTTGAGAGTGCAGAACTTTATTGGTTTTTTCATCCGTGGTCCTTACACATGAAATTTTAGGCAGAGGTACATGTAGGTACACAAACGCATCCTTTTATTCAAATCGTGCGCAGTGGTAACGCCAATTTAACAGGCAAGCAGATTCAACTCCTCATTCAGCAATATACGTCATGTATTTACACGAGGAGCACGGCAATGTTTTGCTGCCGTCACGCGAAGACCTCGAGCCGCTTGGTCAGGCTCGTGTTGCAGCGAACAGTCTGCATTGCGAAACAGTGCGTCAACCAGGAAGTTCGGTGAATGCGCCTAGAGGAAAGCTGTAGTATATTAGACGCTTCGTAGCTCGTCGCTTCGCCCTAGCGAAGAAAAAAATGCCAACGCAGCTCAACATTCTTTAACGCAGTTAGTGTTAGCACGCCCTGTAAAACTATATGATCGAAGGGCCGTTGCTATGAGAACATGGCTGTGTCGTTCACACGTTCCTTAACAGTTTTTTTCTAGGAGTACTTGGTGACTTTGTGACTTTCTTCATAGTCTCACTAAAGCAGATGTGATAGATGGGAGCAATAATTGGTTTTTATGTTCTGTAATGTTTGTGCCTCTTAACACCATACATGTTTACGCGCATCAACATGCCAACTTTGCCTGTAAAGCGTGTTCTGCCTGTAAAACAAAAATGCATAACAAAGAAGCCATCTTCAAAGCTCGGTTGGGAAATTAATGAATAGATTGATTTGTGGGGTTTAACGTCCCAAAACCACCATACGATTATGAGAGACGCCATAGTGGAGGGCTCCGGAAATTTAGACCACCTGGGGTTCTTTAACGTGCACCCAAATCTGAGCACACGGGCCTACAACATTTCCGCCTCCATCGGAAATGCAGCCGCTGCAGCCGGGATTTGAACCCGCGACCTGCGGGTCAGCAGCCGAGTACCTTAGCCACTAGACCACCACGACGGGGCGAAATTAATGAATAAGCTTCATTAAACTAAGCAGAATAAAGAATGAATAAGCTTCATTAAACACACACACTCTCACATGTCTGAACGATAAAGGTAAAAACACAAATTTCCTCACAAATTTGTTTTTTTTCTTCGAAGACGAAATGTTCGGTCTGCAAAAATAAACACTGTAAGAGTGAAGCGTAGAAATAAAAATGACTCACAGCCACTAATTATTAGTGAACAATGAACCAATGAGCGCCAGGCAACAAACGACCACGCAGTGTGTGGCCCACTTGCGAACGTGTTCGGTCAGGACCAACCGTTCTTGCGTGTTTACTTGAGTGCGGTTTAACGGTACAACTGCGTGAGACAGGCAGCACTCCCACACGTTTTTACTGGCTGCCATGAGATGACTTTCCAGCAGTGCTTTCGCTAGTTACGAAGACCGCAACCAGCTTCAAACATGGCTGGAAAACTGCGTTAAAGCACGTCATAAAAAGCGAGAGAGAGCGAGAAAGGAAAAAAAAAGAAGCGAGCTGCGCGAATAAAGGATAAAGATGGAGAGACACGGCTCTTATGTTAGCCACGTGTGAAGTAGCACTGATATTGTTCGGAGTCGATCGAAGCTTCGTTCTTTCTTCTTATTGATGACTTTGCGGTTCTGTGATAGAGTGTGCGCTATTTTTATGTCGGCTCGGGCGTTATAGTACGAAACCATGAATCGCGGTGAGGTGGCCAATTGTTAAGTGGGGCTGGCGCGAAATGAAAAGCTTAGACGGCGGCTGCCGACGCCCACACGCCAGCTCAGCGCACGTCTTTGGCTGAGGGGTGACTGCGAATGCCGCTCGCCTTGGTGTTTCTTCCCCTAACGGCATTGTTGTTGGTTTTCGATTACCAATACATTGAGCTGAACGAAAGTTCACACACTTGCATCTATATTTTTGGCTCAAATAGTAAACTTAGATTATATATAAATTCGATAGGTCTTCACGTCACTGGGCATCAGCGCGACATATCCATCTCTAAATTCAACCAGTGGCCAAGTTAGACGTAGTTCTATATCGTAAGTACCCTTTCTCATTGACAAGCAGGCTTCTGTACTACGCTGAGAAATCGTAATGGCTAAAACATTTTGTGTCGACCGCTTTTATCCCAAGATGTTTTTTTGCGAATACGAGTACAGGGTTGTGGGATGGGTCACTGATATTGATGTTCAGACGCCAGGCGTTATAGGCGCAATAAAAACAAGCTGGAAATACACTACTCAATAATTGCCTTTTCAACTACATGTTTTGGTTCTATATATTATATTTTGGCAACACAAATAGTATATTGTATAACGGATAGTAGTGAGTTTGACGTGTTCATATGAGTCACCAGCGTTGTATCGCGGGGATGCATGAAGAATATACAGACATCAGCAAAACAACGTAGGAAATGATCATAGCAGACTGTATATGGACATGAACGTCCACAATACGATATTCAACCCTTCATGGTGTCACAGTTATTTGAAAAGTCAGCGCATCTTGCGCCATGTTGCGTAAGGCTGGATTGCAACAGAGCTTGTTGGGCGTCTAGCTGGGAGTGGTTTAGCTAGGCCACCTTCTCACCTACGTCTTTCCCACCCCTTGTTATAATGTGTCATGCATGGTTATGCTTGCTGTCTTTTTTGGCCGTATTATATTTCTTTTTTTCTGTTTGTAAGTCTTTCTCTCTGTCGCTCTTTCTATTTTTCCCCATTTTTTTCTATCTTCTTCCCTCTCTTTTTTGCCTCTCCTTTCGATTCTCTTTCTGTCTCTATGTATATCTTCGCTTCCTTTAAGTCTATATGTCTGTATCAGCTTTATGCTATGCTTACTTTCTCTTAACTCTCTCCCCTCATCCTTTCCACCCACCTTCGTATTCATTTCCACTCCTTGACTATACTACACTGTACAGATCTGTACAACGCTATCTTTTTGTGACTGGACCGCCAAGTGGCTACAACTCTCACCTTTGGATAGTTCGAACGATTTCAAATTTAACCTAGCCAATCTTTTTTCGCCAAGAATTTTTTTTATTTAATTGTAGCTCTTCAGTGCTTTCTCTCTCTGTGTGTTCGTTCCTCAGGCTTCCGAATTTTCGGATCCCACGCCGGACCAATAGCGCGTGTGTTATGGGAGTCAAAAAGAAGATGAAGAGGATGAGGAGGTCGCCTGTTATCGATGATGTTAATTTTCTATGTAAGACACGCGATAAATTGTTTCTATAACGACTCTGCTTGCTGTAACACCTCTGCTGTAAAAAAAGTATAGACTATCTTTATCCACATGGAACTGCCACTTTTTTGTCGTTTCTTTTACGTTTTTTCTTATACCTGGAATTTACGGCGTCTTCTGTGTTAGTGCAGCTGTATTGACCTACAGAGCAAAACGTCGCTGATACAAATCTCGCAGATTGATCAAAAGTATTCGTATCATCCGCAATTGATACCACCGTAAAATAGAGAAAGCTAGTATCCGTAAATAAAAGATGACGTACATTTTCTTTCATTGTTTCTGAAGGCAACAACAACACCATACACATCTTTGAAGGATTGCCAGTAAAGAGCCTCGTATTGGTTGATATATGGCGAGCGCATGCGTGCGTAATTGATGAACGTTTTTTCGCGTGACAACAAAATGATGCGGCGAAAATCACTGAAGGAGCGTGATCCACGGAACAGACGAAGGCCAGAACATTTTAGAACCGCTGCTCGTTCTTCTTATTAATATTATCTTATCCCGATGATGTAAATGATGTTTTTCGGGAAATTTATGGCAGAGCGTGCAAAATCCGTAGGTTTGACAAAAGTTAGGGAGTCGCCCGTGGAAATCGTAGAGTTGGCCGGCTGCACGCCCCGAACAATCGTGCAAGTTGATGTGGCGAGGCCAAGCCGTCCTCCGCCAGGACTGTCCGCTTCTTCTTTAGGTATTGGTATTCCGTTCATAACATATCTGACTAGAATATGAATGGCGCATGTAAACAAAAATCAACGACGCTTCCTCAAACACAACAGCATGCATTGACGCTTTGAGAGGGAGGGAGAAACGCGACGCCAACACTATCTGTAAAACTATAAACACGAATGCACCTAAAGGTGCGTTAAGGCCTCCGACATTCACGAGCGCAATCTAGAAAGCCACGACGTGCGACTGATGGCAACTGGTGGGCCTCACACGCCCACGCTTGGCTTCCTGCGTCAACGCATAATTGTAGAGACTTCCGCGACAGTGCGGGCAACACCTGTTCGTACCTGCGTGGGAGCGTACATTCATATCAAAGGTCATGGAAGTGAAAATCAGTTTCCAACAACCACACTCCATTACACTGCAGGCTATTGGTTCTTGGCCAGGCCCACACAAAAAGTTTGTATCACGACGAAATCTTTATCAGTCATAAACGCATCACCGAGGTTTCGAGGTATCACTGTGTGTTACAGAACGAGCGCTAAAAATGGGCGCGCCACCAAATTTTTGCGATAACGGGTGGGAGAAACCCCACGAAGTCAAAAGAAAAAAAAGGGGAAAAAAAGAAAACAATCGGCCAAGGCTCCCCGGGCGCGCGCTCTCCCCGCAGAAGCGTGGCTTCACCGACGAACCTCCTCACCCCACAACGGCGGCCGAGCAAGCACTCGATTTTTCCAGAACGAAAGGGGCGTGGTCATACCGAGTTGACTCATCGGCCGGGGAGGGCATTCCAACCGTCTCGCCCTCTTCCCAGCTTTCGCTGCGTATCGCGCCGACGAAATGACGAGAACCGTCTGCAATGCCGCGCGCAAGGTATTTAACCGAGCAGCCGAGATGAGAGATCAGGAGGAGACGGAAGTGAGCACCAGAGCGCGTAGGGATTCCGCCGTGTAGTCGGCGAAGGTTTTGGTCCGTAGGGACGAAGCCGGAGATGAAGAGGATTTCCACCTGAGGGGTGAAGGCTCGGGCTACAGGCAAGAGCGTGGGTTTACCGCTATCGAGCGAAGACGCGTGGCAACAGCTGCGGGTGTGAAGCCGACGTGTTCCGGCGAAGAAGTTGAAGTTTGAAGAGTGGCCAATTGAAGACGGGAGGTTTCCTGGAAGAGAAACTTCGAGGGCTGCGGAACGACAACAACGCTGGACTTTGAGTGAGTGATTCTCGGAAGAGTATCATATAGACTTTGGTTCCAAAAACTTTGGACTGAATAGGTTTTCTATCTCTTTAGTCTTTAAGTGTCTTGGTTGTTCAATGCATGCGACTGCATTGTAGTGCGTATTGTTGTCCGTGTCCGTTGTATTAAGTGTGGCTGATTGTATTGTGTCGTACGTTGATTGATTGGTTTGATTGGTGACATATTGTATGCAACTATTGTGGAGTGTGCATTTTTGTGTATTGTTTTCGATCTGCCATTATTGAGAATATAATTTGTTTGGTTATCAACTCTCGGCTCTGACTTGTTCTTTGGGCCAAAACCAGCGTCTGCTGGCGCGCCAATAAGGACCACCTCTAAAATTGTCCACGCCTTCGTGGTGCGGTTCGGGGGGCCGATACTTCGGCTCTTGGAATTAGCCCGGCGATCGCCTCCCTAATTAACGGGACCTGTGTGACAATTAATCTGGCGTCCGCGATACAGGACCTTTTGGTGCACAGTGTGTCCAAAGTAGTGAGAAAGGGCCTCGAGTTGTTGATAGTGCTATCGGAACGATTTTGTGTGTTGTTCAGTGTTCTTGTTAACGAGTGCAGGGGAGTGTTCCGATAGACTGATCTAGGCAGATACTTTTTGCACGCGGCAAGGTTTTATTTGCGAGACACAATGGATCTCGAAAAGTTAGTCGCTCTTGGTGAGAAGATGGGTCTTTCCGGCGCCGAACTACGGAAATGGGTAGGCCAGAAGGAGAAAGAGGCGGTGGAAAGAGAGAGGTTGGCAGCTGAGAGGGCCAAGGAAGAAAAAGCAGCTGAGTTGGAGCTGAGAGAGGTTGGCCGCTGAGAGGGCGAGAGAAGAAAGAGAGGCAAAGGAGCGACAGCTGAAAGGAGAGAGAGAGAGAGGAAAGGGAACGGCAGCGGCAGCACGAGATGGAACTCGAGCGGCTCCGTTTGCAACAGCGAAGTGAAACTCCCGTCCAAGCTAGAGTTGAAAGCAGCGAACGGGAAGATCACGGCTTCCGCTTGAACCCAAGCAAGCTGCTCGTAGCATTTGATGAAAGGAAGGACGACCTAGACGCGTACCTCCACAGATTTGAGACGATTGCGAGGAGCCAGAATTAGCCGGAACAGCAATGGGCAACTGCTTTGAGTACTTGCTTGAGTGGTGAAGCGCTCAGTGTGTACGGTAGGCTGACGCCGACCGATGCAGCCAACTATGCAAAGGTGAAAGCTGCTTTGCTGAAGCGATTTAGGTTTACTGTAGAAGGATTTCGGGACAGATTTCGGACAGGAAAACCAGCTGATGGTGAGACGGCTACGCAGTATGCCGCCCGACTTTGCCATTATTTCGACAGATGGATTGAACTTTCAGGGACAGCACAGGAGTACGATGAGCTTAGAGTGCTCCTGATTAGAGAACAATTTCTTACTAGTTGCCTCCCAAGCCTGTCGCTATATTTGAAAGAGAGGAAGGCTGAGTCACTTGAAGGAATGCTTGAATTGGCTGATCAATTCTTGGAAGCGCAGGGTGGAACTAATTTGACCAGAGTCAAGAAGGAGTGTCCCGATGATTTGAAGAAATTGGCTCCCGAAGAAAAGAAGCGTGCACCAGAGAACATTCCGCGATGTTTTCTGTGCAACCGAGTGGGTCATCGCGCGAAAAACTGTCGAACGATCTTTACGAGCCCTACGGCAGTAAAATGTTTTAAGTGTGGTCAGACTGGGCACAAAGCAGATGCATGTCGAAACGGAGCGAGTCAAACTCACCAGGTATCCTGTGTGCAAGCAGCACCGAAATCCGATAATAATGCCGTCACCGACGGATTCGTAGAATTGAAAAATGGGGAGAAAATTCCTATTGTTGGTGCTGTAATGTCAAAACAGTCAACCGGTGTTTCGAAGGGAATGCCAACGCTACCTGGAAAAGTTGCAGACAAAAAGATTACGGTGTTAAGAGATACCGGCAGCTCCACTGTTATCGTGCGGAGAAATTCGGTACGGGAAAGTGAGTTAACAGGCAAAATGAAACCGGTTTGCCTAATTGACCGTACGGTTCGGATGCTTCCCGAAGCAGAAATCGAGGTTGAAACCCCGTACTTCAGCGGGAAGGTTACTGCTTTATGCATGACGACCCCTCTGTACGACCTTGTTATCGGAAACATCGACGGGGCGCGAGGACCGAATGATCCGGAATGTTTAGGAGAAGACCCTAAGATAGAGCCCTCGCCAAACCAGCGACCGCGAGATACAGTGGAGGAGCAGCCCGTGACGGATCTCACTAGAGCCCAAGGAGAAGCCGCGGCGCAAGAGACAGTGAATGAGAAGATGATCGTGACGAATGAGTTCACGGGCCGAGAAACTGGACTTACGTCGGCACGACCTCAACTGACCGACAGTGTAAAGGAGACGGAGTTGGCCAGCCGGGCAAGATGTAGAGGCATGATCAAGCGGGTAAATAAACAGACAGGACCCGTGGAATGTTACGACCCGTTAACGGTGTCGGAAGTGACAACGATGGCTGAGACGCCACCCCAGATGTCGTCGTTGGAAAAGGCTCGCCGAAAAAGAACAAGAAAAAACAAGAAGAAATCGAGCGAGCACCGCAAGAAAGGACGCAAGCGCAGCTCGAAATACCCAGGATAAGTGCTGAGGTCAAAGCAGAATGTGTTTGGCAGTGTTGAGTGCCATATGTTGTGTTAATGTTGTGGTATCCTGTGTCACAAGTGTCGAAGTGTTGTGCTGTGATGTGATGTATAGTATTGTACCATTGTTGTAGTGAGAGAACTTTGTACATTTGTATTATTGGGAATGTGTGGTGGAGTGTTGTACTCATGTGCTTGTGGTTGTGTTTTCACGTGTTGTGTAATTGAATTACAATGTAGAATTGTATTAGGTGATCTATTGTGAATGTGACGTGTCATGAGCGACGGACTATGTTACAGTCTGTGAGAGTGTGTGGTGACTGTTCGCGCTCGTCTGTGTGGTTTTGAATATTATGAGATAATATTCTTAAAGTGGGGGGGTAGTGTCACAGAACGAGCGCTAAAAATGGGCGCGCCACCAAATTCTTGCGATAACGGGCGGGAGAAACGCCATGAAGTCAAAAGAAAAAAGGGAAAAAAAGAAAACAATCGGCCAAGGCTCTCTGGGCGCGCGCTCTCCCCGCAGAAGCGTGGCTTCACCGACGAACCTCCTCACCCCACAACGGCGGTCGAGCAAGCACTCGATTTTTCCAGAACGAAAGGGGCGTGGTCATACCGAGTTGACTCATCGGCCGGGGAGGGCATTCCAACCGTCTCGCCCTCTTCCCAGCTTTCGCTGCGTATCGCGCCGACGAAATGACGAGAACCGTCTGGAATGCCGCGCGCAAGGTATTTAACCGAGCAGCAGAGATGAGAGATCTGGAGGAGACGGAAGTGAGCACCAAAGCGCGTAGGGTTCCGCCGTGTAGTCGGCGAAGGTTTTGGTCCGTAGGGACGAAGCCGGAGATGAAGAGGATTTCCACCTGAGGGGTGAAGGCTCGGGCTACAGGCAAGAGCGTGGGTTTACCGCTATCGAGCGAAGACGCGTGGCAACAGCTGCGGGTGTGAAGCCGACGTGTTCCGGCGAAGAAGTTGAAGTTTGAAGAGTGGCCAATTGAAGACGGGAGGTTTCCTGGAAGAGAAACTTCGAGGGCTGCGGAACGACAACAACGCTGGACTTTGAGTGAGTGATTCTCGGAAGAGTATCATATAGACTTTGGTTCCAAGAACTTTGGACTGAATAGGTTTTCTATCTCTTTAGTCTTTAAGTGTCTTGGTTGTTCAATGCATGCGACTGCATTGTAGTGCGTATTGTTGTCCGTGTCCGTTGTATTAAGTGTGGCTGATTGTATTGTGTCGTACGTTGATTGATTGGTTTGATTGGTGACATATTGTATGCAACTATTGTGGAGTGTGCATTTTTGTGTATTGTTTTCGATCTGCCATTAGTGAGAATATAATTTGTTTGTTTATCAACTCTCGGCTCTGACTTGTTCTTTGGGCCACAACCGGCGTCTGCTGGCGCGCCAATAAGGACCACCTCTAAAATTGTCCACGCTTTCGTGGTGCGGTTCGGGGGCCGATACTTCGGCTCTTGGAATTAGCCCGGCGATCGCCTCCCTAATTAACGGGACCTGTGTGACACTGTGGTTATTTTACTCTTGCTACGGTAATAATGAGGAGCGTATAGTGTAAGACATTCATACCCTATTCGCAAGCTTTTGAATTTTGTAGAAATATTGTGAACATAGCCCATTTTTCTGTTGGCACACTCATCGTGTCCTAATTTGGACAATGGTGAAGCTTTGTTGGAATCACTGCTATTCAAGGCGTCAAATTTTAGCTGCGTATGGTGTAAGGCTACGAAGCGTGAACGTGGCATTTCGGCAAGGTGGAACGGGCTCATTTATAATATATGGAGAAGATATAGGACGAGAAATATAGATATGACATGGAGTACATGTAATCAGCTTGATGTAACTTACAGCGGCTGCTTAGGAAATTGTGCTTACGTTTTCCGGTAATGCAATAATTCTCACGAGAGCATATAGGCATCGCCTTTATTTCTATTGACTCTCAAACAGGCCAACAGGACAGCAGGCCCACACCATCGCTTGCATGTGGGTCTTAGAGATATTCGGAATGGTAGAGGATGGCAATGTGTCAAGAGAGTGGGTGTATAATTGAGTAGCCCTCTCAATTTATCTCGTTGCGACAACGCATGAGACGCAATACAATAACGCAGTGCACCACGAACTCAATCGTCTTCTTTGTTTTTATTAACGTAGTGTCAGTGAAACTCTGAATTTTTATTTCTATGGCATTTGCATTTCACAAGGACATTTACAGTTCACCCCTTCTTTCACCACGGGAGATTCTTTTCGTGGTAGACGCGTGCATGAAAGTGACTGGATTCATGCATATTTCATTGTCGCCATTTCTCATGTTCATCACTACTCCTTAAATCCTTCGCCATTAAGACTGGTGACATCACGTCGGCGGGAGCTTGAGCTCTTACCATGTCACGCAACGATTGCGCGCGAACAGATTCAAGTCATGGCGCTGGACAATTATATTAATAATTTTTTTTGAGAATGCAGACGTTGTCGTGGCTACACGTTCATGAGAGCACGCAATTCGCCAAACTAAATCTTCCCGAGAGACAAACGACTGAGGAAAATAACCACGAGACTCCATATAGAGTGACGAGTGTGCCCCGAAAGATGTGTCGAGTGTCCTGAACGCGTTATTTTTTTGCTTCTCTTTACCCCACAAACGAAATCAGGCTAAGATAGATCCAGAGGGGGAAACGCTGAAAGAAGACTGTATGATTGAGTCGTTTATCCACCCTCCACCAGACCTCGCCTGCAGCTTACCCTTCGAGCGTGCGAACTGCGGGACACAACGAGTGACATTTAGTGGCTCCCGGGAGCGATGAGGTCCAAGTGCCGTGTAGCGTAGTAAGTGAATTATGAGTCGCCCGTAAAGGCAAAATGTTGCTGTGACAAATAGTTTATTTGGACAACGGAAGAAACAGGCGGCTCCGTGATTGGCGGCTCCGTGATTAGCTCCGCAGCGAAGCGTTGAAAGGGTAACAACTAGAACAGAAAAGGTCGATTCGACTGCTGTATTTGTTTACGTTGTATACATAAGAGCATGATACTTGCGTTTGTGATTGCGCAAAGCTGAGATAGCTGACGCTTTTACGCTTCAGTAAGGTGTGTGTGTGTGTGTGTGTGTGTGTGTGTGTGTGTGTGTGTGTGTGTGTGTGTGTGTGTGTGGGTGTGGGTGTCTCTGTGTGTGTGTGTCCCCGATTTAAAAGGAAAGGACGTGGGAGGCACCTGCATCAAATTCAGCAATAGTAGGTTTGAGCAAATGAAATCTTGAATGAATTACCAGGGCATAGTGTAAATAAAAAATCAATAAAGAAAACGTTGACAGAACAATACAGTAACAGTAGGTCGAAAGGACATAAATGCTAAATGGTAGGCTGATAAAGTATAATAGCGTAAGTTAGGCAATGTAAAACAACTGTTTGCGTGTCCAGAATGGTTAAGGTAGCGTTTCAGTGCGAAGTGTAAGCGTTGTGTTTACCGTATTGGTTAAGACAGTGTTAAGTTGTATACAGTCACTCGCCTACTGTGTTGACCAATTGTAAGTTTAATATACGTTCGAGAGCACCCAGAGGACGCCCGGGATGCCTCTTTGCGCTATTCGTCAAGTTTAATGAACACCCATGAAAGGTTTTGCAAAGATGATGGATGAACATAGCTTCACGCCTAAGTTCATTACTTGCGTTTACCCTACGAGTCTGGTGTCGCTCCTGCGTAAGTAGCGATGGCTACATGGCTCTCATAGAACTGATTAGGATTGGCGTCCGTGCAGAACCTAGGTGGTGTGCACTCAAAAAGAACGTCACCGTTTACCCGGCAATTAACGAAAATGTTTGCTGCCATGTTACTCGCTCTCTCTTTTCCGCTTTCATTTTCTACGAAAGGCTCCTACTCAATTTGAGTATTAGGAAGGGCCCATTAGTGTGCGCAATGCATAGTTCTTTTTATTTTCTAGTAGGCTGGGAGGCTGAAAAAAGTTTGGCGCCAGAACTGGTACCCCGACTTCAGCGTTGAAGGACACTCAGCCGCTAACTGTGAAGTTTTCCACGCTTGCAAAACTAAGACTTCACGTATGGTTGCGTGGCCGGACGTGTTTGTATACCTCTTTCGGGCAGTTAACGGTATCTTGAGTTTATACGTGGGTATATGCAATTCCTGGAGCTGCGAACCAGCAAACAAGCAACTAACCGGCAAATGCAACGTACAAACAAAGGTTTCGACACGGGTAAAGAGTGTAAAGTAATCCTGCCACAAGAGTTCCTCTGAATATTAAAGCGATGATTCTAAACTCGTGTAATGAGTGGGCTTCAAAGGGCGGGGTTGTGGCAGAGTCTGTGTGCGCATGGAAAACAACAATGGAGCACTGGACTTTTCGTCACCATTGCCCCCCCCCCTCTCCCCTGCTCTTTGTGCCTTGCTTTTCCTATCGTTGCAGCCCAGTGACAGCTGCGTTTGGAGCCTCGTTTGAATGTTGCGCCAAACACATTTCAACACTGCTAATATTCTGGTTCTATCTAGCAACAAGACTCGTTTACGCAAGTGGTGTAAAGGCTCTTCGTTTTTGCAAAAAACAGAATAAAAATGTGTCAAGCGTATAAGAGAGGAAACAACTCTTGCGGCCCCGCCGCGGTGGTCTAGTGGCTAAGGTACTCGGCTGCTGACCCGCAGGTCGTGGGATCAAATCCCGGCTGCGGCGGCTGCATTTTCGATGGAGGCGGAAATGTTGTAGGCCCGTGTGCTCAGATTTGGGTGCACGTTAAAGAACCCCAGGTGGTCAAAATTTCCGGAGCCCTCCACTACGGCGTCTCTCATAATCATATGCTGGTTTTGGGACGTTAAACCCCACATATCAATCAATCAAACAACTCTTGCGTACTTTGATAGGTGTCGACGTCTTGCTTGGTATTGATACTATTAATAGCAACCACAGTAAAATCTTGCCAAATTTTGTGTTATCTAAACGTGAACACATTGATGTCCGATGCTCTTCCGAGTAAACGCATTGCGCAGACTTGTGAAGCGTAAGCTTATCTGTTCGTTAGCTTCCTCGTCTGTTTGCTTGCTTACCTCGGAGCCTTATGATAATCATTCAACGAGCTGCCCAGTCACACCGGCTCTCCTTGCACGACGCAGGGAAGCAGTAAATCAGCTAAACGTGCACTAAGTGTCACGTTGTTGCGCCAAAGCGAAGTACGCCGATGCAAGCTGCAGAAATTAACTTATTCCTTAAAAGCTTATTTGTGGCACGTCTATAAACGAAAGCACAGCGTAAATATTTATCAGCTGCTGCGTTGTCGCAAACCACCCTAAAACAAGCGACCACATTGATTTGGCGTATGGGTGTTCTGCTGGTTTACGCTGATAGTGCCCTCTGGAGAACAACAAGAGAGCGACGTATGTCACGCATTGTTAAATCAAATACATGAGCAAGATCGTGCAGTTCCTAAAAATGATGTTAGCTGCTTGAAACGTATTTTGCGAGAAAAGTTGTTTCCCCAGGGCATGCAGCTAAAAAAGTAAGGGTCGCTTTTTTCACGCTATTGAAGTAGTTTTCACTGTACGGAAGATCGTATCAAAGTGTGAGCGTACCGATCAAGGTCTCTCACTCAGAAAACACACACACACACACACACACACACAAACACACACACACACACACACACACACACACACACACACACACACACACACACACACACACACACACGTGTCTTCTTATAAAGAAGACACGAAAACGTGTAAATATATCATGCCTTGAAAAAGACGGGGTTCCCGTCGAAACGTCGGCTGAATAAAAAAGTTGTCATGTGAAAGCGCATCTACTTATATATATATATACATATATATATATATATATATATATATATATATATATATATATATATATATATATATATATATATATATATATATATATATATATATATATATATATATATATATATATGAGTGTAAGTCAGTGCGGTGGAGGGGACGCTAGCAGTCGCACTCCGATGGATGAACATGCGAAAGCGATGAGACTTTTGTACGAAAACTGGCGTCTGGTGACAGTATGCCTAGTTCTCAGCTTGCAGCTTTTCAAAGATAATATACCCCGATGACAATTCATAAAAGTCACCACACTTGAGCCGGCACTCGTTGCGCTATACGTACCTAAAACTATGGTAAATGCTGTCGCAGAACTTTTCACAAGGTCTATTTAATTCAACGGGAAGCGAGAGCTTACCAACCGCCGAACTTAATACGTGTAGTTTCTACTACTCTGTAAATATGTGGGAGGAGCTCTTTCAGTGAGAACATTGTTACACGTCGACTATATTGAGGAAACCGGACGAAAAATGCCTGGTTTCCCGGCTAAACCAGCACTTTAAACGGGGTATGACTAAAAGTGAAGTGCATATTGCGATTGCCGCTCAAAGTTCCATGGTTAATAAAGGATACTGCTTGCGTACGGGACTAGTTAGTAGGAGTTTGGCCGAACTACATTGTGCTGTAATTGTGGCAGCTTTACGAGAACTCTAGTTTTCTAAATTATGAAGAGAGAACAGCTTTATAATCTGTCTTGCGATATAAGTTTGTGGCACACCAATCCATAATAGAGTACCTTGTACTCTAAATCGTAAACAACAATTTTTAAACACAACAATCTAAGTTCCCGAACAACAATCAAGTTTATGAGCTCATGGCAACTCGCCGGTACAGTGTTACCTATACCACAATGTTCGTTCGTACATAACCGTAAAACATTACCATTTCCGGAGCCCTCCACTACGGCGTCTCTCATAATCATATGGTGGTTTTGGGACGTTAAACCCCACATATCAATCAAATCAAAACACTACCGTTACAGATTTGTCAGGTAAAAGTCTTCGTAGATTGTATTGACATGTGGCCGTTTAAGCTTGTTTTCTTCCTCCATGTAAATATACTATATGTTGTGAAATGTGGTGATAGCGATGTGTATTTACCAGAATCTCATAAGCTAATAAGTAATAAGACATTTTCAATATTAGAGCTAGAAAGTGCTGTTCTTTACTTCGGGAATTTAAGCCCCCATCACCACACAAATGAACAAATGAACTTTTTTTATAGGACCTTACGCTTTTGTTATACGACTTCATATAGAAATGTCGATGGACCACACAAACTTAAAAGGCGTAAATCTACTGTTGATTCATTGTAGCTCACGCATTGTAGTAACCTTATTATAAGGTTCTCTGTACCGTAGTAGAAGATATACTGATTTTGTTTCAACGCTTTTCTGTAGGTAGTCAATGTGCTTAATAAGCGTCATGATGACAAATCTTTTGACTTGGCAGTTATTACCTGTAGCGTTAGCTTTGTGCTTCAAAGCAAGTATATATGCTTTGCATTATTTGACAAGAAGCCTTCGTTATAGTATTAGCAGAAGCTGTCGGGCATCCTGGAAGGCTATCCAAACTTCCGAGGGAAGATGGACACCAAAACAAGGTACACGGTAATCTGTTCCTTTGAAACTTACTCTGTCCTTGTTCGGGTTTCGTATCTAACAGATTAATCAGAGTGCGTGTTTTCGGGAAGTGGTAAGCATTTCGTAGAGAAGTTTCGTTTGCACAGTTACTCCTAGCATTGAGTTTGATAATTAATTCATGAATCGATCAACTGTTGTTGTGCTTCCGGTTTTGCAGAAACGAGTTTGGACGTTTCTATTAATTTGTCGATGTTTCAAAATTTGTGTGTGGGCTCCGAGCAAAAGAGTGCTGATGTGAGAAAAATAAGACGTACGCCTCCATTTATCGGGCTCTTTCCGCCACTTTTACCCACGGCAAAGCGATTAAAAGACCACGTGACTCGGATGACAGGACGGCTGCTTCGGGTCATTGAGAACTCAAGTAGGCGTTTCGGGGCTCCTCCTAAGCTGCGGCAAGTTTTAAGGCTCGCTGGGCTCCGTGGATCGCGCAAGAAGTTTGACACATTCCAAGGGCGTTGAGATGCAGAAAGCACTTCATCAGCGGGTTCCTTTAGCTCGAGAGTAGGAGAGAATTGCGAACTGTGATTCGATCACGAATTTATGGGCGATCCGTGGTAGCTGAATCAATGCGGCTTAGTTTTCTTTTTCCTGTAAAGTGCCTCCAACCCGCTTGGAGTTCACACGCAAGTTGGTTTTCTTTCTCGCCTTCACTTCCCTTCTTACAAGAATCATGTCCTCCTCGTCAATTATTTCTTTTCAAAACGCATTACCTCCGCTTACGTTGCCATAAATGTACAAAACAAAGTGAAATCACCTCACTGAGCCCGATTGTCATGCGAGACGAGGCAGAACTAGCGTGCGACTGCATGACGTAGCAGGGCCGTAGACAATTTACAACTGACATCTCTTATATATGGACCAATAAAGAAACCAATTCCGCATGACGTAACGTGAACACATTGACGACGTCGAGAATAGCAACGAATGAAGAGGAGATTCCAAGACTGAATAGAGAGTACGTTTTCTGAATTTACGGAGGCTGTTAGCACCCTTTAACGTAGTGATTATTTTTATCCAAGTCGTAGCACTCAAGCCATAGCATCGTATCAACGGGCGCACCGCCAAGTTTTGCGTTTGTCTGGCATAAAGGCGAGGTAGTTTCCGTCTATGGCATATATGTATCATAAATGAGCGAAGAGCATCAACGCGCGACTACAGGAGCAAGCCCACATAATGGGCAATACACTGTACGATAGCTTCTTAGCGTCCCAATTTGTTTTACAAACACTGCGTTAACACTGTACTCTTGATATTGGTAGGAGTTGTGTTTGAGCACTGTCACTCAGTGCAGCGGATGTCTCACCTGGATTAAAATGCATGCGCAGCGCGCTGGATCCCAGTTGAGTACGACACTATGCGCCGGTGTGGAGCAGACTTTGAAAACAGCGGCAATCAACGGTCACACCGGCTGAAGCTCTCACTGTATTTCACAAGAACATAGGGGACGCACTACATATCGAATAGCTGGCGCCCACGCATGCGCCTTCTGTTGTCGTGCTCAAATCTGGTCACTTTCAGAGGGACCATCCTGCACACTTGGTTAAGCAGCTTTCTCGCGTTTAGTTTAGGGAACCGGCAAGGAAAAGAAACGTGGCAGCACTCATTTTTAATTTATTCAAAGCTAGGAGATTATTGAGATGCGCTAGTTGGAAGGAGAAGGCAGCCAAACGTGCTTTTATAAAACTTAGATAGTAAGCACATCAAAGAGAAATCAGACAATAAGTCAAGGACACACAAATTAACGCATTCAGTACATTTTAGGTCTTCTGGCACACTACTGAAGTAATTTTTTTTGCCACGTCGGGAATACTCCAACGTGAGAGTAAGCATTGGCTAAGAGGCTTCATCACAGCTGTTCTGTGCATCAGAAATGATGGCTGCAATCCACTATTAATAGGCAGGATTTTGACGCACATCAGGATCAGGTGACAGCTGCAGAATTCGAAGCCATATTACATGGGATAGAGCACAATTACAGCTGCCTGTAGTTGCGTTGTTTCAGTGGGCGTGCTTGAGTTATTCCCCGATTCGCTTCCATAATTCAGCTGTATACTGTAGCGCAAGTTTAAATTATCTCCAGAAGAAAAACACCGACACACGTGCCCACACAAACACCCACAAGTTGATCCAACTCCAAAGATTTTTATCTATTTAATGAACAACTACTTTGTTTATTCTTTTCATATCAGCGATGTATTCAAGCAAACATCTATTCAAGATGACTATGCTTGTATCGATCATACAATAGACTAGTAAAAGTGGTAAAACTGAATTTTCTATGTTGCCTCTTCTATACAGCGAAATTTAGCGATAGAAGCTAGGTAGTGGGAAAAAAACACACGTCTCATTCCTATTACGCAGCAGGAGAAACAACGTATTTTCTTCGACCTCGCAAAAGCCTTCAAAACAAAAATGAATGGGGCCACACGTGAAAATCTTGGCGCGAAATGTACAAGCCACATTTAATTTTTGTTCGGTCTACATTACTCAATCTCCTGAAATGTAATCGCATACGAGCTGGAACGAAAAAAAATATATATATATACATCAGATGCCGAATTTCATATGACACAATTTTTACGCGAGTGATTTTTTATTTTTTTCAATTTATGCTGATATAATGATATCTTTTTTTTTTGCCTTTGCACAAATACGATGAAGTGCAACACTAAGAAAAATGAAGCAGCTGTTAGTCGAAGATTGCTTTTTGAATAGTAGTTTGAGTTTTGCGACATTTAAGGCAAAACCGTTTTTTAAGGGTTTTCTACCGATAGTTTAGGATATAAAAACTGGAAATGAATTCACCCAGCTGTATAAAATGAACCTTGCCTACATTCTGAATCATTATTCTTTAAAGTGCTGCAAAAAAACGTTAAATGAGGTGGAAGTGATATACCATAGTTTTAAACGAAATTCTGTCAATACCCCAGTAATATATTGGATGATACGAATAAAACTGATCATCATGCTGGTTGATACTGAATATCACGTCATTATTTACGCATCTGCGAATGTAAACGTGAAGGCGAGAATTTCAATCTGATTCTTCGAATTATACGCATTGGCATTAACAACAGCATCCACGAAATGCGCAGCTGTGCACGCGGGTGCAGTACCTTACACCCACATAGTGGAAACATCGATGACTCGAAAAAAAAATTTTTGGTCGCAGTGCATATTGAGCAACTGTACTTGCTGTAGGCATTCTTGGATAGTTTGAAAAAAGCCAATTTTATTCGCACGAGCATTTTTTTTCTTCAAGCATGGGTAAAGTGTTCATCTAGCGGTGAAACCTGGCTCGCGATTGAGAAGGTGATGCTCCGGGGGTCTGATTACGCTATGTCGTTCTATTCTTGAAGGCGAAACTCAAACGTAAGTTGTTTTGAGGGATTGATTTGATATGTGGCACTTGACGCCCGAAAGCTACCATATGATTATGAGAGACGCCGTAGTGGTGGGCTCCGGAAATAATTTCGACCACCTGGGGTTCTTTAACGTGCACGCAAATCTGAGCACACGGGCCTACAGCATTTTTGCCTCCATCGAAAATGCAGCCGCCGCAGCCGGGATTCGATCCAGTGACCTACGGGTCAGCAGCCGAGTACCTTAGCAACTAGAACACCGCGGCGGGACATGTTGTTTTAAGGGCGAAGCTCCCTATGGTCGAGCCTTGTTCCCCCGCCGGCGTGACATAGAACTTGGAGCGCCCCCTAGAGGCGCCGTGGTGAATGTTCATTCCCGGTGCGCGATATATCTCTTCGATAGTGAAGATAATGAAGCGCTCACTCCCGGCACGTGCTCTGGGTTTGAGTGGGGACCGCTAGGGGTGCGGTGGTGTCGCGCGCTGCCGGCACGAACCACACCAGGCTCGATAAGCCGAAAAATAGTTTCACTCTTTAAGTTTTCTTTAACGACAGAATCAGAACGAGTCCGTATGATGGCTGTGAATAATTGCTCTGTCAACGAAGTTATACCTGGTGGTTACGATTCAAATGTTTGTAAATATGGGGTCCTGAGCTGTTAAGTTCTACGGAGAAGTTCTGAAATGTTCCCAACACGCAATTCTCGCAAGGACCTAAAATATGTTGTTTTTATTTGCAGTCGCTACTGCTCAAAACCACAGGTTCTGGAAGCAGCAATGCGTTTCCAATGTGACCCGATTGAGATTTGATCTGCCAATGCATTTGCAATGCAACCCGACCTGCGGCGCATTTTTGGCCTCCAGCAAGATACCACCTGCGCGCTACACAACATGAAAGACTTAGTGGTCGGTGCTTCATTGATGGCATTGAAGGGCTGTCGGTTCTTACGTAGCGATAAATTGAAGAAAAAAAAAGAACTCCCAAGTGTATGTGCGTTGAACTGCGCCCAGCGCCTGGAATAGCAATGGAGGTCACAAGGCTTATATGTTTATGATCATCATCAACAATTTCTGTATAGTACAGTAAATACACTAACAAGGCGTGAAGTATCCGTAGCCAAACATAAGAGTAATTGACGATTCAATTAGGTCCTGTCAAGGAGTACATGTCAGTGCATGGACCGGGGGATCACTTTGAGTTATGATTTAGGCTTAAGTCTGGGGCTTTCTGGTACGACTACTATGCATCTCTACATTGCACTACGTCGCGGAAGACTCAATATTGCTTTTACAGCTTAAGCTGTTATGAGATCACAACAAACCCTAATTTTGGTGCCGTAGTTGTACACTGCCGCCACCGGTGTCCGTAACCACCATCGCGTGAAGTAAGGAACAGAGAGTAGAATGGCATTCGAGCTCTGGTCTTTTGCGTGGCAGCCCAGTGTTCTATCTACCACTCAGGTGCACCGGTGCCCGACTCTGTTGAAAACTTATTCTATACAGCCATCATGTCGGGTAAGGAATTTCAGTAACATTTGTAATAAATCGTTTTATAACAGCAAAGTAACAACCAGATGTCACACAATGAGGATTGCGTAACGTGTGGGTCGTTGAGTGCTCCAACAAATTACAAAAGCCTCAGCATAATTCTTCAACCTCGTCGGCCACAGCATCACCTAAGTCCACACAATGCCTTACAAGTTTGGAGCAGGCCCCGCGCTTCTATGAAGAATGACGAATAATGGCATAGCGCACGCTTCGCTACAACAGAAAACATCATAATAGTAGATGGCGCACTGAGTAGCTTTCAAATGTGCCTCGTAAGCCACTCTTCCTGCTGTGACTGTGACTGTGCTGCGCGTTTTGAGCCGGCCTGCGCTTTTTTATTTACTGCATGTTATCCTTTACCGGGACCTAAATATAAGTAAACGGGTTTTCTAGAATTTTGCTAATATCGAAATGCTGTTGCCAAATTGGTACAGTGGGGGGAATCGAGCCCGCGCCGTGGAATTTGGCAGCACAGCGCATTACCGGCTAAGCTATTGTGTGGTGTGGTCATCAAACGCCAACTCATGCACAAAGTACTTTGTTGGACAAGGCTTGAAAAGCAAGCAGCTGCAAGGTATCCAAGTACCAATATCGGAGAGTTTCTGTATATGCAACGCCTATAGGCGCAAGGCCGCTTTAATTACGTCACCATCCGCAAATAAAAGAAATTTTAACTGTCGAATAGGACATGCACCTACATAGCTGGGACATTTTCAACAACAGAGGGACAATTTGGTTGCCTAGAAAACAAAAATTTACTGACTTTTTTTTTCGCACCGACGAAACCTCACGCACTACCTCTAGCATGGTTACGCGTATACAAGGAAAAAATAACTCTGGCGTGTGTATTTCACACAAGGCGTGTTGCGACAGCATGTTTAAGATGTGTTGCGACACCATGTAAGTTCTCCTTGCTTGCGACAAAAACCACTCACAAGCAACTGTCGCACTACACAGTCACGCTACAAACAAACATGCACTGTCCCACAACTCTTACAACACGCCAGAGCCATAAGATGTCCCCTAAAGGTAGCTCTACAGAACGGCCAAGTGTAAGAATGGGAAGAGCCCCTATACGCCGATTCTCGGCTGAAATCAAGCACCTACATTTGAAAGACGGCAAAAAAGACCACGTTTTTTTTTACTTCTTCACTCTACGCCAGTACTTTGTAGACACGATTACTTCGCAAGCTACCGCCATGCACTTTAGAGCCCACATGCACAATGGCTATACTTTATTGTCTCGGTTTTCGAAGTGCTCTACTACAGAAGATTATTGGCCGCTGTGCGCTCATCCTCATGTCTTTACTTCCTTTCTTTCTTTTATATGTGTTGCATAGGTGTGTCGCACCGAATACCACGCGCACGAATTTAGACCATGTAGACGGAAAGTGCATGAATAAACGAGGCCCGCGAGCTTCGCTGTTTGAGAGTGATGAGGACGTCGATGCACCGAGAGCTGCGCTAATCTAATTTCCACCAACTGCACGGATTCCCGTGAAGTTGCGTGCAGAGCAGCAAAGCACTGCGGCTCACAAATAGATGTATCTTAGGGCTCGGTGTACGAAGCGATCTAAGAACAGTGTGTCTTTCTATTGCAGAACCACCATCGCTTAAATCGCATTTGTCGCGTCAGACATATGTCCTTTTACGAAACACTATTAAATTGCATAGCTAGTGGGCTGCGCAAGTGCGCAGTAATAGATATATTAGACAGAAACGTGTGCACTGCAAGCTAGTTGTGAGCAGAAAATGTTTCACTGAACAACTCGCGCGAGGACGATCTCTCGACTGAGGAAACGATCATCTTATATTTTTTTTCGGCTTTGGTTCGTTGCACTGTGCTCTTGTCACTTCGACATTCAGCGGCGATGTACTCGAAGTTCCATGAAGCAATGCCTCGCTAATTACGAGTCTATACTCATCTTCCTACCGGCAATTAGAGCGATCGTGAATGTCGGCGCGAGGAGACTTTTTGCAATATCGTATTCATTGGTGCATACTGTTTAAGCTTTAATTAATAGTGTTTGTTTTGCTATTTCTTTCGCGTTTCTTTGAGGAATAAAAAAACAGAAAGGTGGGGGGGGGGGGGCAGTAGGAGAAACACAAGTGTTTAACACATGACTCGTAGCAGTCGGTTGTGAGTTATTGATTTGGTTGGCTAATAAGGCGACGCCATGTGATGGGCGCTTGTGGTTAGGAGAAAAAAAAACTATTGAACTGAGCATGGCCCACGCAACGAGATTTATTATGTTAAAACTTAAGCATACACACACACACACAAAAAGGAATGTGTGCAACAGACATGTCGGCTTTGCACCCGTTTTGTGCTTAGACTTTATCATTATGGATACCAACTAGCCCGCTCCCGCAATCTGCCTAAACTAACAATTATACTAAACGCTGTTGAATGTAAATAATTGCGCTCTACTTTATGCTGAATGCCACCCATCCAATGAAATTATTGCTACTTGTCTGCATGCACAATGCATTCGTCGCATTGTCCCTGCCTAAGCCTTCAGTTATTTTCTTCATATCGTTAAAGAGGACACGTTGCAGTCACTCCAATGGCGGCGGCGTAGTCATCAAGCGAAAATTTGCGACAGATGCATATAGGAGGAATCGAGCCGGAATAGAACTTGGGTATTCTACGCGTCATTCCGGTGTTTTAACCGCCACGGTGATCCGGGGGTTATGCTGCTTGACCACTGAACCGAAGGTCGAGGGATCGAATTCCAGCTGCTGCGGTCGCATTTTCAATGGAAATGAAAATCATTGAAGCCTTCTTACTTACATTTTCGTGCACGTCGTATAGCTCCAAGTGGTCGCAATTTTTTTTAGCCTTTCACTACGGCCTCCGTCGGAATCGTATTGTAGTTTCGGGCCGTTAAAACCTTTTGTGGCAGAGCACCTCCCTCTCCTGGGGGTCAAACACCTGCGACTGGTCAGAAACCGCCGGCTTGGAGATGCCACGTCACGTCACCAACCGCACTGAGTTGCGCACGTGATCAAACCACCTGCACGAATCTACACTCGGCACCTGACTAGCCTACCTGATTTAAGATCGTGCCGGCCTGTTGTTAAAGGACTCATCCCAGCCTACTTGGTCGCGCTGGCAGGCTCTGCTATATCCGCTATACCTGTGGTAGGCTAATATTGTTCTTGTTTTCCTAAACATTTGCCACCTTGCTCCACTCATAAGCGAAACGTTCCACATCCGCTGCAACAGCCACGTTGCCGCTGCAGTTCGTAACAACCGCAAGCAGTATTCTCATAATTTAGTGTTTTACTAAAGAGCGCCGCCTGTGTTCAGTTCAGTTCAGTTCAGTTCAGTTTTATTTCCTTAAAGGCCCCCATTCAGGGGGTGTTACATAAGGGGTGGGTTTACAATTCAAAACAGCGGAGATTCAATTAACATTGCAAACAAACAGTTAAAGTTGAATTAACATGGCAGATGATCGGTGAGGCGTTCCAGGAAGGTAGATGATGAGGCAATTGTGACAATGTCGTAGGGCAGGCCGTTCCAGTCTGAAGCTGCTCTGAGGAAAAACGAAGCAGCAAACGTAGTGGTGCGTGATGGCGGGCGGGCAACTTGAAGTGAATGACTGGTGCGGTGGGAAATGCGTGAGGCGGCTGTTATATAAGGGGCTTGATTGAGTGAAGAATAAAAAAACTTATGATAAAGGGTTAGGCTAGCAATGCGGCGACGATAAGAAAGGAGTGATAGGCCAGATTCATGCTTCAATGGTGAAATGCTGATGTCATATGTGCTTATAAGACTGCAGTGAAAATATATTAAATTTTATACGGCTGTCGTGTAGTGTGAATAGTCGTGTCAAAACACGTGATATTGTGTGGTAGAAAAGTGAAATTGCACCAGCAGTCACGGCATTCGAATTACGTAGCGTGTGGGTGGTATATAAAATTCCACGCGTTACAAAGCTTTCGGACATAATTGATCATCATCATTAGCGACAGAATGACCAAAGTTTGCAACTGTGTATGTGCGCGTATTTCCCCCCGGACACGTAGGGAATTCGCAACTATAGTTGCAGTATGAATTCTAAAAGAGATTGAAAAAGTCGATGTTAGGCACTCCGATGTTTCTTTCCACGCAGAATTGTCGAGGTGTCTACTGGAAAGCAAAGTGCGGCAAGCTATTCTGATTGTTATGTTTCTAGTGAAGAACTACACCAAATACATATCAAACTGGAGCCCGGAATTCCCTAAAGGTAAGGGCTAATGAATAGCGATTATCAGTAAAAATTATTTGATTTAGTTGTAAAACGTTGCAAGCAGCTGCGATCAGCGCGACACTTTGAGGAGCAGATCTCAGTTACCAGCTTCTCTCTACGTGGCCTCTGAGATCTGCTTCCGACAGCACATGAAGCGTGGTGTCGGAAGTTCACCAGGACATGCTTAAGTCCCTCTGTGAGTGCCAACTACCTAAGAGAAGGATTAGGCTCTCTTCTAGAATTTTTAATCTTGTAAACTGAAGCGTATTTTGCAAGAGAGTCAGACTTATTGCGGTCACTGTTGTTTTCAGGGTTATATGGTTCTGTGATCGTTTAGTGATGGCAGTCAGTTGTCTTTGCTTTTAAACGGCCAGGCTGTAGACCTCGCAGGGCTGTTGGTAACTTGTGCTTCGTCGTTAAAAGCTATCTAGAATTCTATCTAGAACCGGCATCTAGAACCGGTTCTAGCTATCTAGAACCGGCACGTGATCTCTTCATTCTCTTCATTAGGCGAGTATGTGCCCCAGGAATTGGGCATGCCTCACTGCCTAGAACAACAGGTGCGACCATTAAATGAAAACTCTGCTCTGCGAAACGGAGCGCCTGAATCTCGTGCCAGTCACTTGCGTAGTACTGGAACGCGAAGCAGGATCGACATTCCCTGGACATGGCTAGACCCAGGGAGGTTCGAACGCCTCAGGTATGCCAAGCGATGTTGGGATGTACCGGTTGAGCTACTGCAGCTGGCTAGGAGATAGGTTTTCGCAAAAGGAGAGATTATGGCTGTGAAAATTTACGGGGAATTCGCGCTTGCCTTGGTTCACATCACTGCCAACTAAACTCAAAGAGAGGCTGAGGGATTTTATAATGAAAAGTTGACGCTGCTTTTCTAGAAATGACCAGTCGTGGCGAATGGTGAAAACGTAAGCATTACTAAGAAAAAGTGGCTAAGTTATTTCATGGCCGGTGTGGAAGTGACGTGTAACAGCAAGAGAAGGGGGAAATTATTACCACGATTGCGGGAAACTCGGACCCGTCTTGCGTTTGCGAACTTTGAAGCGGATACCTCGAGTAGGTTGCGCAAGCCTCTAATTGAGTATCATAGCGAATATCAGGCCAGTGTGATAATCTCCTTTCCCGCCTAGAGCATTGTCGTTCCTCTCATATTCTTGACAAAGTCTGTGATATGAAGGACGACTTTCACGCTTTGCTTTAGCTACACATGCCCAAAATGAAGAACAAGAAGACGATGGTTCGGTCGATGGTTTATGATTTTAATAGCCACGACTGATTGTACAATATACACGTATGTACTGTGGTAAAATCTGGTTTGATGATTGGCCTTTACCGGAGACTTGTCTCTAACGAAAGACTAGGATTGGCGCCAGTTGTGGTAAGTCACGCATGGCTTAACACAGCGCTGCTGGCCGATTTGAAGTTTGTTTATAGTAGTGAGACCTTGAGGAGTAATGATATCTAGTAGAAACAAGCATATGTTGTTATTGCTAGTTAAGTCTTAGTAGTACGTAGTGAGACCTCTAGGACCTCTCGGCACGGCAAGCGAGACCTAGTAAGGTCAAGTGAAACCTCATAAAACCACGTGAAACTTCGACTTGACCAGCTCCATCGTGCTAAGCCGTGCCGAAGTGTCAGACCGAGCTTGTAGATTTGTGTGCATAAAAGAAATCGTAGCCGATTCTGGGTACTCGGAACTGTACCGATATTTGAATATATATATATATATATATATATATATATATATATATATATATATATATATATATATATATATATATATATAGCAGGCATCTTGCTCTACAGCTGATCCTGAATACGCTCTTTTCGCTGCCGTAAGCTGCTGTCATCTGTTGTTCGCGTTGCACTGCGACACTGGTGGAGGAGCTGGGCCGTGACGCTTCCCGATGCTTCACACTCCTAGTGGGAGCCGTTCACCCAGCCCGGACGTGCCTACTGCAACCCCTGTCCATCGATTCAGTCGTCGGCTACGAGGTATTCCTCCAGACTGCAACCCCTCGCAGAAAACCTCTACCGGACATCTCGAAATGACCAGCACCAGCCCCCAGCCTGTACTTCTCGGCACCAGTCCTCCCGCTCCATCCCAGGTAACTTTTTTTCAATCGCTGGAGCCTAAGCGCTTTGGTGGTGGCGCACACGAAGATGTAGAAGACTGGTTAGACCACTATGACCGTGTTGCGAAGATCAACCACTGGTCTGCCCAGGAAAAGCTCGGCCGGGCCTACTTCTATCTCGATGACAGTGCTCGTACTTGGTACGAGAACAGAGAAGGCAACCTGTCCACATGGACTGACTTTCACCAGAAGATGGTTGAAACTTTTGCTAATGTCGACAGACATGACCGTGCCCACCAACTACTAGAGCTGAGGGTCAAAAAACCCAATGAAACGGTCGCCATGTTCGCCGAAGACATGACACGTTTATTTCGGAGGGCCGACCCGCAGATGACGGAAGATAGGAAGTTGCGCTACCTCATGCGTGGCGTGAAAGAGCAGCTGTTCGCCGGACTTCTGCGCAACCCGCCAAGCACTGTAGAGAACTTCATCAAAGAAGCGTCGGCTATCGAGCGGGCCCTTCACCAACGCTGCCGACAATATGACCGCTTGTGCAGCAGCCCCCAAACTCAGGCCGCCGCTGTGACGTTTGACAGTCATAGCTCCTTACGGGACATGATTAGAGAGATAGTTCGTGAAGAATTGCAAAGGCTGCGGACTCCGGTAGTGGATACACCGATGGCATCTCTCGCTCAAGTCGTCCGTGACGAAATTCGTCAAGCATTCTCGACAGCTGATCCTGCCCCCGAACAACGTCCCATGACGTACGCCGCCGCCCTTCGAAGCTCCCCATCCGCTCCGCCTTCATACTACCCACCACCTGCAAATGTTCCTTGGTCACCACCACAAGGGGAGACATCGTGGCGCCCATCCATCCAGCCCCCATACGACCAGTCGTCTTCTGGCTTGCCATGGCCTTCGTCGCGTGAGGAGTCATCACGGCAACCACAGCTTCGCCGAACAGACACCTGGCGCACTGCCGACAGGCGCCCTCTCTGTTTCAACTGCGGAGGTGTAGGCCACATAGCCCGCTATTGCTGGCACCGCGCCGATCCGTCTCGCCCTCTCAGGCCGCGGTTTGACATTCGACATGCCAAAGAGTACGTATCCCGCCGTGGAGATGTCGGTTCTCAAGGACCTCCGGTACCTCGACACCCCTTCGATGGCCGCCGTAACAATGATGACGAGGCTATAACTGATTACGAGCCGGTCTTTCGACATCGACCACGCTCTCCTTCTCCTGCCCAGTCACCTTCTTTGCAGCGCCGCACTTTTGCCGACACCAGAGGAGCGAGGTTACCCAGCACCTCCACCAGTGTCGCAGTGCAACGCGAACAACAGATGACAGCAGCTTACGGCAGCGAAAAGAGCGTATTCAGGATCAGCTGTAGAGCAAGATGCCTGCTTCGTTGTTGTCCCGATCAACCACCTGACCCACTAGCTGGAATCTACAAAAACGTTCCTATCATCGTTCTTTTTCATATAAACACGTGTCAATATATATATATATATATATATATATATATATATATATATATATATATATATATACAATAATAATGAGATCTAACAGACAGTAATGCCAAGGAATGTACAGGGGAACTTATTAGAACCAATGGAATGTAAATAAGAAGAAAGAAAAGTGGATGAAAAAATGGTTATTTTTTTCATCCACTTTTATTTCTTCTAATTTACATTCCATTGGTTCTAATAACTTCCCCTGTACATTCCTTGGCATTACTGTCTGTTAGATCTCATTAATATTGTGTTAAAACACGCAGAAACGAGCCCTTAAGTATACACTTCTTTTCCTTAATTCATTGAACGAGGGTCTCGTACTGGCAGACTTGGTGTATTTAGGTTGTATAAGAGGGACAATTAATCAGCTGCCCGCTCATAATAAGTTCACGTGCTACGTGACGCCAAACATGCGCGTAAGAGTGTTTTCACACTCGTAGTTTGGCGTATAGATGCCGCTGACTGTCACTCCTACTTCTAAATTCACATATAAACCCAAAAAAGTGGATGGAGGGAAGGCCACTGTGGTAGCTCAGTGGTTAGAGCATCGAACGCGTTATTCGAAGGTCGTAGGTTCGATTCCTGCTCAGGGCTGGTTATTTTTTCATCCACTTTTCTTTCTTATTTACATTCCATTGGTTCTAATAACTTCCCCTGTACATTCCTTGGCATTACTGTCTGTTAGATCTCATTATTATGGTGTTAAAACACACAGAAACGAGCCCTTAGGTATACACTTCTTTTCCTTAATTCATTGAACGAAGGTCTCGTACTAACAGACTTGGTGTATTTAGGTTGTATAAGAGGGACAATTAATCAGCTGCCCGCTCATAATAAGTTCACGTGCTACGTGACGCCAAACATGCGCGTAAGAGTGTTTTCACACTCGTTGTTTGGCTTATAGATGCCGCTGACTGTCACTCCTACTTCTACATTCACATATAAACCCAAAAAAGTGGAAGGAGGGAAGGCCGCTGTGGTAGCTCACTGATTAGAGCATCGAACGCGTTATTCGAAGGTCGTAATTCGATTCCTGCTCACGGCTGGTTATTTTTCATCCACTTTTCTTTCTTCTTATTTACATTACAATGGTTCTAATAACATCCCCTGTACATTACTGGCATTACTGTCTGTTAGATCTCATTATTATTGTGTTAAAACACGAAAAAACGAGCCCTTGGGTATACACTTCTTTCCAATATATATATATATATATATATATATATATATATATATATATATATATATATATATTGTGATGTAACGGTGAAGGCAACCTTTATTAGGCCCAGAAGACACGATGAAGCGACCACGCCCAAGGCACAGAACTCTGACAAGCCAAGTCCCCACAGCAGAAGAAGATGACGACCACTCATGATGATGAATATGTGTAAAGATAGTAGATGTGCTTAATGAATGTTAACACTAACTCCCCCCCCCATGTGAAAGCGGTCATCCTGACCGCAGTTCTTTGCCGCATTTTAAAGCGAAGATGAACGCCGTATGAAAGGCTTCATGCGGGATACGTGGACTATTTCTGGTGCCCTGTAGCGGCGGTCTGTCTGAAGAAGAACGGGTGCCACGCGATAATTCACAGGAGACGTTTGCTCCAAGACAGTGTAGGGGCCAAGAAAACGTACTTGAAACTTCTCGCACAGTCCGGGAGTGCGAATGGGTGTAAGAAGGAGGACTTTGTCGCCAGGGCTGAAAGACACGGCACGATGAGAGACATCATATTCAAGCTTGCGATTTTGTTGCTTGGCTTCAGTGTTGACGCGAGCCAGCTGGCGGCAATGAAGTAGACGAGACACGTATTCTTCCCTTGAAGATGAACATGGTTTGACAGGCGCAGAGAAGAACGAAACATCGAGGAAAGAAGAGGGGAAGCGACCGTGGACGAGGTAGAACGGCGAGTAACCGGTTGTGCGCTGTACAGAGGTATTGTACGCAAAAGTGACAAATGGAAAATGGTCCCCCAGTTTTTGTGGTTGGGTTCGATATACATCGCTATCATATCTTACAGTGTACGATGAAAGCGCTCAGTAAGGCCGTTCGTCTGAGGATGGTAACTGGAGCTTGTTTTGTGTGTAGTAACGGCAGCCTTGAGCACTTCTTCGACGAGTTCTGCAAGAAATACTCTTCTACGGTCGCTCAGGATTACACGAGGAGCTCCGTGTCGAAGGATTATTGCTCGAAGGATGAAGTCGGCCACTTCCGAAACTGATGCAGAAGGCACGAGAGCTGTTTCGGCGCAGCGGGTCAGGTGGTCGACAGCTGTAACTATCCATCGATTGCCCGTGACAGTCATAGGAAGCGGACCATACAGGTCAAAGCCAAATACCTCGAATGGTTGCAGGGGACACGGGAGCGGTTGTAATTGTCCACTTCGAGTTGATGTTGGTAGCTTGCGACGCTGACAAGGGGCGCATAAAGCAACGTACTTCGCGACACAGGCAGACAAGCCCGGCCAGTAATAGTGACAACTTATGCGGTCATACGTTTTCTGGAAGCCCATGTGTCCAGCAGACATGTCATAGTGATATGTCTTGAGGACTTGAGCCCGAAGAGAGCGAGGTAGAACGGGCACCCAGCGTTGACCATCAGGGTGGTAGATATGACGGTACAGGACGTGGTTGTTGAGCTTGAATTGCGTCAGCTTTCGGCGAAGACGGGCGTTAGGGGGCCGGCAAGTCCCGCCAAGACGGTCCATGATGCGGCGACAGTAAGGGTCAGCACGTTGGTGACATAAGAACAAAGCACACTCGCTTGGAGAAGTTGGGTCCACAGTAGTTAATGACGAAACATGTAGGGAAGAGACGGCCGAAAGCTTCTCGAGTGCGGCAGTGGTGGGTTTGTTAAGCGGCTCCGAAGAGAGCGGGCAACGCGAAAGTGCGTCGGCGTCTCGATGCTTGTTTCTCGACTTGTATGTAAGCGAAGACTCCAGCGACCAAGGCGGCCGGACAAGTTCTTGATTGTCGAGAGCCAGCACAAGGCGTGATGGTCCGTAACCACAGTAAAGTGGCGGCCGTGGAGATAAGGTCGAAACTTTTGTATCGACCATACGACCGCTAGGCACTCCTGTTCGGTGATGGTTTAATTCTTTTCGGCAGGGGTCAGTGCACGGCTCGCGTATGCAACGACTTTCTCACGTGAAGATTTGTCTCGCTGTAGGAGATTTCCACCAATGCCTCGACCACTAGCGTCTGTATGCAAGAGCGTAGGCGCGGTTTCATCGAAATGGCAGAGGACTGGTTCGGATGTGAGTGCACACTTCAGTTGGGCAAACGCCGCTTCACATTCAGGAGACCACACAAAGGCGACACCTGATCCGAGCAACTTGTGCAATGGTGAAGCTATTGAGGCGAAGTCTCGAATGAATCAGCGAAAATAAGAGGCAGGCCGAGGAAACTGCGCAATTCTTTGGCTTTTTCAGGACGCGGGAAGTATTGGACAGCGGAGATCTTGTCAGGATCGGGACGAATACCGTCCTTGCTTACGATGTGGCCCAACACTTTAATTGTCTTGCTCGCAAAACGGCACTTCTTGGTGTTCAGCTAAAGGCCTGCGTTTGCAAGGCACGTAACAACTTCGTCCAGTCGTTGCAAGTGCTGAGGGAAGGTTGACGAGAAAATAACAATATCGTCTAAATAGCACAAGCAAGTCTTCCACGCCAGGACTGGGCGGTAGGCACAGCACAGTCACAGCGAAAGCTAGAAGAGCGGCCTTTCAGAGCCTTTTCAAAGCACTCACTGGGTAGCTACTGCAAACACACTAGGGCATTAATAATAAGCTTTTGAGTAGTAGGCCGGCATTCGCTATGCTATTTTTCATCATTCTTTCGAGAAGCGTGGTATCCGCTAAACAATTGCTAGGAATTTTGTGCCAATCGTCCATGCAGTGGCTGACGACGATGAGGAATGATGGCTGAAGTGGTGTGCACCACAGTTAATAGGGAAACAAGAACAAGCTTTTTTAACCGGTTGGAGCAATGGACGGCCCACTCGTTTCGCTAAGCGCATTGTGCGACGACTGCTTGTTCTTTCGCTGTTGTGAAACGTTGAAAAGTCGTATTAACGGAATTGCTTTCCCGACGTCAGCCTGCCTAAGGCAAGTTTGACAAGTCACAAGCACCGGTGTAGCTCAAGGGTAGAATACTGGGCTGGCACCCAGCGGACCCGGGCTCGAGCCCCACTGTGCCATTGGTGCTAGGTCATGCCTGCCTAAGGCAAGTTTGACAACAAGTTACTAGCACCGGCGTAACTAATAGAATGTTGGGCTGGCACCCTGCGGACCCGGGTTCAAGTCCCACTGTGTCATTGGTGCAAGGGTGTTTTGTTTCTATAGTCGCACGATGTGGTTACGGACACGGGCGGTGGCGGCGGTGGTGGTGGCGGCGTTAGCGGCAGCGGACAACATGCAACTGCGTGTGACCCGAGTTGTGATCTCCTAACAGCTTTCGCTGTAAAACTCTTTAGCGATTAAGAGTACTTCGTACACTACTATGGAAAGTAGAAAACCACCTCTGTTACGTGAAAAATTTACCAAAACACCTGGTGCATTTAGAAGAAGTTCTAAACAATTTGGAGTGCTTAGTTCCATACTATAGGAGAGCATAAAGCCATTACGTAAGTCTCACACTTGATGAGGCCATGTCCACCGTGATAAACTTGTGCATGGGCAGGGGTTAAAAAAGTCAGTAACAATTTAAAGTACTAGGTATTCTTTTGATTTAAAGTACTAGGTATTTTTCTATGGGAGAGCATAAAGCCGTCCAGTGATGGACAAGCAGTTTTCTAATCTAATGTTCAGAAAATTGTTATCAGTACTGAGGAAATAAATGTTTAGAATAAGTGGCTAACTATTTAAAGTACTTGGTACTTCACTATTGGAGAGCATAATGCCGTCCCGCCTGAAATGATAGAAAACTCAATACGCTGTGTTTAGAAAAAAATGTTTAACGATTTCGAGTACTTCGTACTCAACTATGGGAGAGCACTGAGCCGTCCCGCTTCCCCCCTTAACGGTACCTATAAGCTGTGTGTGTTTAGAAAATTTTATAAATTGGCAGCACCAAGCACAGGACTGGGTTAACTGGCGGAACGTGGGAGAGGCCTTTGTCCTACAGTGGACGTAGCCAGGCTGATGATGATGCTGATGTTTAGAAAAAGTGGGTAACGATTTAGAGTACTATAGATACTCTACTATGGGAGAGTACACAGCCGTCCAGTGGGCGTACGTTACATAGTCATCACAATGAAAAAAAAAACATAACAATTCCCTTTACGCTACGGACCACAAAAACGTTCCTACTATACAGAGCCGACTGTACGAGCGCATTGCTACAGACATTATCTAGCGAGACGTACGTGTTGTCTCTGATTGATCTTGAGGTTTAATTTGCATTTGTGCAAATATTTGCGCAAAAAGTTGGGCAAGCAGACCTATTAGTACAGCTAATCATACATTTTCATGCATTCTTTAGGCTACCGACTTCGTAGATAATGTGCTAGATCTGTTACACCCTAAAACATTGCTCTAGGATGAACCGAGCTTCAATGATGTTATGCCATTATGGCCGAACAGCCTTGAACAGCAAGTGCCAACGCAGCTGTTTATGTCATTTTCTACACACACACCTTGTCTTAGGCACTTTAATTAGGCCCGTTTAAAGAACATTGATTATTTGTGTGCTATAGTCGTCAACATTTCTTGGCACTGAGGTGAAGGCTAGAAGGCCGAATCACTAGCATCTCTCCAAAAATGAATGAGTAGTTCCCCCAAAAGCGCCCCTATTTTCAAACTGAAATATAAAAGTTCCCCTATAATTTTTTGCATGGAGCTCTTTGAGGCCGGATGCAGCGCACACCAGCCCGACAGCTGGGGTGGTGGTGGTGAAACTTTATTACCAAAAAAGGGCTTATGAAGGACACTCGGCTAGACGCCAGGTGTAGAGGGCATCCATCTTCCATGTCGGGACAGAGAGCCCGAAGCGCTCCGCCGTCTCGCGCGCCTCCTGGACAGTCCGAAGTTGGTCTGCTAGTGAAGCACGTATTAACACTTTGGCCCACTGTTCCTTGTTGGCGTAAGTGTTTTTGGATGCGCAATTTATTTAACTTTACAGCGTTTCCGGACACGCGGGAAACTCCCGCCTTTTAGGCGCGAAGCTCCGTAAAGCGGCCCCCGTTCGTCCCTCGTCGTAGTACGTAAGATGCCTTACGCTTTGACCTGCAAGGTGGTGCCGTTGGGAGATTTCTCCTGTGCTTTGTTGAACAATAAATGATTCGCAGCGTGCGCATTAACTAAAAGCTGCATTCTCCTGCCTCTCGTTCCCCATTAGCAGCCATTGGCATGCACATTGAGCACTATCTGACAAGAAAGAGTTGCTACGTTATACTCGCTGGGCGTAACCTCCTTGGTTTTAGAAAGGTTTAGCGGGCGTTGGGCCGCAGTGCCATCAATACACTGAACTAGTATATACAATGAACTCGAGGTGGTTAAAGTTGGGAAGTAGACACGAAGCGCACGCCGTAAGAAAGTGTGTGTGTGCCACCTCTCGTTTAGTCCTTAGAATGTCCGCTAGTGGCCATGCTTCTATGTGCGGAATATATGATGGAAAGATGCGAGATGGTGGTACTTGGAGTGTTGACTAGATGGACGAACAGACACACAGACGGATGCATGAACGGACGCATGGATGGATGCACGGGCTGATGGACGCATGGATGGATGCAGGGGCGTATGCATGGACGAACACAGGGATGGACGCATGGATGGACGCACGGACGCACGCATGGACGGGCGGATGGGCGCATGGATGGTCACACAGACGGACGCATGGACGGACGGAAGCAAGAACGTATGGACGAATGGATGCTTCGCCCCACTCTCCATCATTCACCCCGTGGTTATGCTGCCATTTTTTGACACTTTCCTCCAACTCTATTGCGTCTACATGAAACGCTGATGGTGTACTCCCTTCACTCTCCACAGCGTTGAGCGACGCGTACCAAGTAGGACTACTAAGGACACATATGCAAAAGTTATGCCCCCGTAGCTTTCCCTTGAATGCCAAGAAAGTACTGTGAGTATGTTTGAAGTGAAACGCCGAGGTAGATGTCACATGGAAGTCTTGTTGAAATAGCCTTGAAAACTTGGCACGATAGTGCTCAGTATGTTAATGAAGCAACACGAATAGCGTGCATTAGTGAAGTCCTTTTTTTGTTTGTTTACTGCCATCTATACTTTATCCTCATGTATTTCTCGCCTCGTTTTACGAAAGCCGTGTCTAAATGTGCAAGCCCTGCGTATATTGAGATTTACGTGTCCAACTTTCATTAAGATCATCTTTACCTTTGCTTTAGCTCGCATTCTACTGCCTCCTTGTTCTAAGCGAGTCCCAAGTGTTCATTTAGTTCGAATGACGCCACGGTTTCCACGTATAGTGATAGAGTTTTCTCTGGGTGCAAGCACGCAGTTTTCATAGCTTAAACGATCTGTTCGTTCGCGCGCACTTCACACTAACACATAAAATTCGAGCTCATTCGGTTTCGTTCGCAGAGCGTCTGACAGCCCCCTAGTTTACCCGCTTTCTAACCCCACTATCGTAACTTTAGAGACAGGGACAACGAGAGCGCTGCACACAGATGTAGGAAAGGCTGAACTAACTGAAGTTTCTGCTTTCCCTCTATGCACGAAATAAGCGCAAGTGAGCGAACCGCGTAGTGCAAGCGACGCACGGACGACTTCTTGCGAAAGCAGTTGCTCTCGTTTTGCAGTCACTGATTTGGCTTTGGTGCTGGGCCAAATTATGCAGGTGCCGTTTCCCGACTGACACATGCAGGGAACTTTGCAGTAACGCAGCGAGCTCGCCCGGGTTGTTTTAGAACGTGCAGTTTAGAGGATTGAGAGGGCACGCCCTTAGACGGCAGACCGTCGAGCATGGCTTCACAGTACTGGAAGCAAGTAGTAATAATTTCGCGGGTCCTGTGATCACGTAGTATTATTTTATTTTTCTGTTGCTTTTGTTCTTTTTTTTTGGGGGGGGGGGATGCAGACTGCAGAATTGCAGAAGGAGCTTTGGGCTTTTCATTGTGAAAAGTGAAAACTGCATGTGTTGACAGAGTTGTTTTGGAGAAGTTGTCGCGAAGTAAACTTCAAGCTTGAATTCTTGCAACGCCTTGAGAGTAATATAGGCTGTATGTGTGAAAACAAGAATGAAGACTTACTCTCGCTTGTGCTAACCAGTTCCATCTGTAAAATATAGACACCACACTATTTCCCAACCTTGCTGTTATTAGAAGCTGTTTGAAATCGCCAAGTATGGCACTCAATTTTTCTGTGGTTGAAATGACTGGGTTGGTGTATGAGAAAGAAAGACCGTGTTTTCTTTATTTCTTGCGCTTGTTCGTGTCCTTGCACCACTAAAGAACGCCATCCGCAAATTTCATCACGTTGTCCTAACGACGCTTATAGGAGCACACACAACCGAGCAAAATGCATTGCAAACTGCCGAACATAATGCTTCGAGGCGCAGCTTAGCGGATTCTCTAAAAGCAAACATTTTCGGGGAGGAACGACAGTCGTTACAGGAGCCCGGAGGGTTCTCTGAATGAGAGACGACGACCGCCTTAGTAATGGGCTTCCGAAAGAACCATGTTTGGTGCTCGTGGTGCGAGTGCAAACGATCTCAAATATGCATGCGTGACCCCGGCATAATACGCGCCACGTGCTCTCATCACCGACACCTATGGCAATGTGGAAGGAAGCAACATGAAAACCTCTTGTGTATTTTGCTAAAACGTTCTTCGTAGGAGGAATGTAATGGACGTTATGTCATGATAAGAAGGTATGTACAAGGAATCACTATAAGAAAAGAATTCCAAAAAACTATTGACTCTTAGTGCCTAAGTTATGCATAACGTTCAACTAGACTTTCCTTCTTTCAGCTTAAGAAACATTCGTTCTTCTCCCATACGTTTACGCCATAGGGGGATCTCATTGAATTAAAGCATTTGCGAACTCTTTTGTACAGACTGGATTTATTGGAATATTTTAGCTGGTGAAACTTTGTGGTGCTATGTGTGTCTCGGCTATACACTGTGTATGACTTTACTTCAGATAAACTACCGATGTAACATGCTAAGCCGAATTGACAGACGTGATTGCGAACGCATTAGCCACGTGACATGTGACGTTATTCGGATCCATTCGCAGCCGGCATTCACACGACAGGGACAAATTCACGCCAGAAGTGAGGATTTCGGCATTGGTCCTCGAAGATCCCAATAACCATTTAAGCTTCCGTTGTTTCACGAATCGGTTCACGCGGACCGAAGCGGGAACACGGGAACGGCTGACGTAGGGGATTTAGTACGCAATCTGTAGTCTCGGATTGGGAGTTGGTCTGTCGTATGAATACAGCTTTATCGACATGAGAACCTCACCAGTACTCACTAAGTAAACCCTCTTTTAACCAGAGCGCAGATATTTAACGTGACGTAAAGATTTTATCAGCCATGATGCGCCGTTATCTTGCGAATGACAAGCTTCTTGCATATTGCAGGTGTGCCCAATTCAGATCTATGGTCTGCACTGGACAATCCGCTAACTTTGAACATTATGCTGTATCTTTTCGGCGAAATCTTTACAGTGGAAACTGTTATAAGGTCACAACAACCGCTGAGTTTTGCGGTGGTGTCATCCACCGACGCCGCCGCTGCCACTTAGATTGAGGCGGAGCTATAGACGATTTTCTGCAGCTGGTTCGCTCACTCAAATTTAGATCTACCATGGCCGTCTTTCCACCGTGACCATCTGCAGCACTGATCAACATCCGCCTTGCGTCGTCTGCTCGACTCAAGTAAAAGCGATGAAGACGCCATGAGGATGTCGAGGAGACCACACGACGCAGATTTTCAACAGTGCATGCAGAAGGCCATGGAAGAAAGACGGCCATGGTAGAGAAAGGGAACATGGTGGCACCTGTGGGTGCGGTTTCCTTCTCAATCTTATCACGTCGTCGTCCGGCACTGTGTGGCCCGTAAGTTTGCCACGCACGCATTTATTTGCTTTATATTTACGTCCTGAAGCTTCGAGGGCAATGTATTCATTGGTATTTTGCAGTGTCTTCAAGATTCGTTCTCAAATTCTCAGAGACAAAGATCAGCAGGCATGGCTAATTAAACGCAGCTATATCATTTAAAAGACAGAACGTACCCGATCATTTGTCCCCAACGTGAGATGACATGAATCGGTAGCTTATTTCACCATTTATTTATTGCTTTGACGACAGTTGGTGCACAGAAAGTGTTAGTTTGGATCGAAGCGGTCGCATCTGCATTGTTCCTGCCATGTTGGCTTCCAACCCCAGCTATTCTCCGCCCCAGTGCCTCAGCTACCGGCGCTTACGGCCAAGACCACTTCGCTGGCCCAATGCAATTATTTGGGCGACTGGCTGGGAGAAAGCCTCCGAGTTACGGTCACGAGGTCAAATTTGCCAGCATCCGGGCGCTGCTGCGGAAAATCGTCTGTATAACACAATAAAAAAGTCGCAGTGTCCCTTGCACAGTCGCTTAATGTGACTCGAATGCGAAAGTCATCTTTTTTTTTCTAAGCTGATTTCATTGATACTCCCACCCCTGTAAGCTTACTCCAGCTAGCATGCTTTTGCACTGCCTGTAAGGATCGGAGGCACATCAAGTATTTTGTCTTTATCTATCGTTGCCCCATTTCCGCCCACATGCGTAGGGTAGTTAACCAAGTCAACGCTTGGTTTACCTCCTTGCCTTTCCTCCTCATGCATCTCTATCTCTTTCTCTCGTTGCGCGTTACGCACTTCCAGTTTCTGCCCTGCTACAAGCAATATACATTGGGGATATTGAGGCTTGTGTGACGCACACATCTGATGTCACAATGACGCCATGATGACGGCTACAATTAGGCAATACGCGACGTCACGGTGACATCACATAACATTTTGCATTACTCTTGTTGACGCCATCAGTAACTTTTCTTGTTTTTTAGGTATTTAAGGTCGTCGCCTTGTCATAAAGAGGGTCTGACTTGGAATTATACGCAGACGTTCTCTATGGTAGTCGAGTATTCTACCACAGAGTTACACCGTTGCTCGGAAGGAGGTCAGATAAAGCCGGGATGGAACGTGTGTAATAACGCTAGCATCTGTGTAATACTGCTTGACATATAATATTATGTGGGGTGACACTACGTGCATTTTTTACCGCCATGTATGGTTTAAACCTCCCAGTCATTGCAAAGACATCAGCCATAACAGATGTGTGCAGCTACGTAGGTGAAGATATTGCCCTACACTCGCATAATAAATATTTATGTACTTCACAATATGATGAATTATGGTGTAGCGGGTACGGCACAGTTTTACGTCTGAATTGGTGTCTTAAGACTGTTAACAACGAGCTCCAAGAAGGGTGCTCCTCTAGCTAACTCTGTCTCTGAGCTGCACATACCGCGTAGGCCTGGAGTGTTTTTTGTTTTGTTGTTTTGTTGTTGCATCGACGTCAATGCCGAGTGACTATTTTTCTCTTCCAAGTACATTCAGTTGAGCAATTACTTGTGTTTTTTTTTTCAAAGAGTAAGAAAAATTCTTATGAAAAAATGCCATTGATGGTTCCAGTTCAATCTAATGGTTATATTGGAACTATTTGATATCCATGTGTAACTCACTTAGTTCAGATAAAGGTGGATGTAACTGTCTAGATAAATAATAAAAATATTTGATAGTGTTAACTAAAATATTGCAGCAGATGCGTTCGTTGCACCACTTGGTGGAGCAAATCTTAACAACTCGCCTTTCTTTTCTATTTAGCCCTTCAGATGTGTTTCAGCAGACCGCGAGACAGCAAGTTAATGCGAGAATCACAAAGACTGGAATCTGGAAGAGTTGGTAAGATGGAATTGGGAAACCGGTAGTGCAAGGCTAGGAACCGATACGCGAACTGAATAGGGAACAGAGTAAGGCAAACGTATGCCGACGTCTTTGTGCCACTACCAGACACGTAAATGAAGCATTGGAATTGCCTCCAAAATTTCCCCCCCTTCCTTTTTAATGCTACTCTTACACTTCTCGGGAGTGTTACCAAAAAAAAGAGAGAGAGAGAATGTTCCTGAATATAGAGCCGTTATTGGTGTCTCTTGGTGCGACACATAAGCGTCTTGCACCTTCAATCGATAATGAAACAGGGATGGCATTTCGGCATGGTCTCCCACTTTTTGAGTATCACTGCGAGGGAGTACCGGAAGGGTCGGTCGCGAGTGCAGCAAAATGCAGATGACGTGTTTCGGCAGGCCGTTAAACACCGTGTGAGTGAGCGAACTGCAAAGAGAGCCCGAACGGGAAAAATGCCTGTGAGTGCTGCATCAAGCCCAGAAGATTAGGCAAGAGAGAACTGAAGACGGCCTAAGGATGAATAAAAAATTGAGTATCGAAAATTAGCATGCCACAAAGTAAGGCGAGTCACTGGCCTCTGTGGAAGAGAAAATGAAAACCGAGATAAGAAACGCAAAGGTGCGTAGGTGAATGAGGTGTGTAAAGAGGGTATATATATGACGAAATGAAAAAGAATTGTTCGGCATGGCCATCCCCGGTACCAAAAAAAGGACCCGGTTTCTTGCCCGATATTGATCACGGGGCACGCAGGAGCCTGTGTTCCGTCGGGGCAAGCAGTGTAATATAAGGTATCATCTGTAGTGTTGCGCATTGGCGAGATTGAAGTTTAGGTTAAAGTTGAACTGGGTTATACTGGAATACTGCCACTCCAAAAAGAAACTAGGCAGAGTGAACAAAAGAAGCGATTGTTCTGATTAATCGGTTTGGAGTGGTCGAAAGTGGGCCCGATACACTGCAAATTTGTCAACATAAAATAGTTTAGAGAAACGCTAGGCTTTAAAGGGGGGGGGGGGGGGTTGCGAACGGCGATTTGTGTGGTCAATTTGTGCGTTACACAAAACTGCTGTTACATGTATGCCTAAGGACGTTTCAGGAAGTTCTAACTTTGTAAAAAAAAAGGTTTGGCACAAAAGGTAAATTCATTTTATTCCCATTGCGGCACTTCAACTTTTGTTTTATGCAAGAAAAACTTCCTCAAAAATTTTCCTGTGGTTGAAATACAACAAAGCCACTCCATTCTTATGTAGTTAAACAGGGGATGTTCAGATGGTTCTTCATTTTATTGCACCGCCTTCTTGTCCCTCACATGTAAACGAAGTGTTATCTGAAGTTTTACTATGATACACTCTAAAATGGGGCAAATGGGGACCGTAATTCGTTTTTTAGAGAGCGAGCTCCGTTCTGTACAGACATCCTAATCGGTGCTTGTAGCCAACGTAATTTCTTGATTATTCATTCCCGCTTCCGTCTGCATGGACGGACGGAAGCAAGAATGAATGGACGGGTGGATGCTTCGCCCCACTCTCCATCATTCACCCCGTGGATATGCTGCCATTTTTAACACACTTTTCTCTTTCTGTCCCACCGCGGAAAATTTTATTTTGCCCTTGGCTCACCCGCACACGCGTTTTCAACGTGCAACCCACGGTGACATGAGTTTGCTCAATAGGTGAACAACAACAACAACATGAGTTGGCTCATTTCATGAGGAAGTTGCGGCAACAACACTGTATAGTCGAAGCTGAACTGTATACGGTGCTACGGCATTGTTTCTGTGGTCTCATCTTCGCCTCTCCCAGCGTACACTTTCATGCGTTCTTTCATTCGAGTCATCGTATACACTAGCTACGTGTTTTTATAAAATTTGATGTTTTATCAGGGTTATTTGTCATTTAGCATTGTCGCATTTCATTGTTCCCTGGATATAAACGCATGACCGCAGTTGTTGCCGGTAGCAACCGAAGTGTTGCTCTGCTAAGCATGTGGGTTAATTTCAAATTTCAGGCACAGATCAAGAAATTTACGAAAAAGCACTGTTATGGCAAAAAAACAAAAAGAAAGAATGAATGAAGGAAGGTAGAGGAAGGAAGGAAGGAAGGAAGGAAGGAAGGAAGGAAGGAAGGAAGGAAGGAGGAAGGAAGGAAGCAAAGAAAGAAAGAAAGAAGAAAGAAAGAAAAGAAAGAAAGAAGAAAGAAAGAAAGAAACAAGAAAAGAAAGAAAGAAGAAAGAAGAAAGAAAGAAAGAAAACTGAGATACGACGGCAGATATCCCCCTGTCCATTTTTTTATGATGTATATGTTCATTTAAAGGCGGGTAGAGCATCGAACGCGTAATTCGAAAGGCGCAGGTTCGGATAATGCCAGCGGCTAGTTATCTTTTCATCACTTTTTTTTCTCACGTTCACGTTACGTCTACTTACGTGTCCCTTATTCTTTTCCTGGCATTATGGTCTGTTCTCATTAGTGCTGGACCTAGCAAAGGAAAAGAGCCCCTAAAAGAACAGGATAAGCAAAAATACTTACAAAAATGATTTTTTTCCTATTGTAGTATTTGGAATCTGCACCCTTTTCTGAACCAGAATTAGTCGTTCATTTCTTCTAGTACTATTCTTCTTTTTCTAAAATGAGATATTACAAAACTTGAGCGGCGGCCTGTTATGCCCCCGTTCTTATGTAGCTAGGGATTTCTTGCCGTTCACGCATCATAGCCATATGAAGAGGTTACACTTAAACTGGGGGGAATTTCACACATTGAGAGAAGAATGGGCATAGAACTGCGAAAATGGAAGAAAGCAGATGCATCAAGCTTTGTGTTGGGAAATTCATGCTTTGAAGTGCTTCTTGCAGAGGTTAATGACGGCAAGATTGCAGGCAAGATTGTAATCCGTTATTTGAGTATGATTTGAATAGTTGAGCTCATAACTGTTGTTATATTTATTCCGTGTACTCTACACGCTTGCGAAGTCCACACTTTTTCAATATATTGGTTAGAGAAAGCCAAGGCCTGAAGTGTCTGTCAATAAATAAATTGTGAAGAAGAAGATGTGCCTACCGCGAGCAGCATTGCCAACGCCGGGCTCGCTCGGCTCGTGCTTCGGTTCGCTGCTGTGGCGGTCTCTGGACGGTTCATTTCACTGCCTCATCACGACTAATAAACCTCTTCAGAAAATAAATAAATAGATAAATAAATAAATAAATAAAGCCTATCCATTTGTGCAATAATTCTTATTGAAAGTTTGCAGTGGGTGTGTGCTTTTTTGTCTGTTGGTTCTCCATAATAGTGGGCCTAACAAAGGAAACGAGCTCTTAAGTTTACTCTTTTGTTCATTTCATAGCGAGGGTATCGTTATGATAGACTTGGTACCTGGAGGTGGCATGTGAGGGATTATTGGTCCGATGCCGTCTCGTAACGAGGTCACGTACTACGTGACGCCAAACAGGCAAGAATAGTGTTCCACACTCGCAGCTATGGAAACAAGTGGTGTGGACTGATGCCACCACGTTTCAATGCACATATATACAATAAAAATTAAGGGGGGATAACCGAGACCATTGTTGAATGATAGAGCACCGTACACGGCACACTACTACGGGACAGCAAGCCATCAAATAATATTTAGAAAAAGTTGTGCATGATTTCGTGTACTTGGTACTCTACTATGGGAGAGCATAGAGCCTGTAACAAAATAACCGGTCTGCAGACGTTAAGCGGAGACGACGCGTTTATTTGCCATGGAGCCCAAGCTGTCCTTTCCTAGATCGTGCCTGTCCCCAATACGTCCTCTTCGACAGTCTGGCCCGCCCCAAGAAAATAATATGCAACAGAACTTGCCCGTGCGCGTCACGCTTGATGAAGCCACACCGACAATAATTACGCCGTGAACAACTTCACGACAATGAGCGTCGTTGCCAACATTCATTCCGAAGAAACAAGGAGAGAGAGAGAGAGAGAGAGAAAGAAAAGGCCGGGAGGTTAACCAGATATTGGCATCTGCTTTGCTACCCAGCGCTGGGGGCGGGGAAGTAGGGGCAAGAAAGAGGGGATAGATAGAGAAAAAAAAAACGCATGCGCACTCATGCGAAAACGAAAACCCACACAGGAAGGGCGTCCTAGCTACAAGCGTTCAGTAAGGCCGGTAGATCGCAAAAAGTGTAGTAGCGCTTTCAGGGCCTTCTTCTGTGAAGTTGCATCTTGTCGATATCGTAGAATTCCTCACTCCGACAGAGGTTGATTATCTAATTTGCTGAGTTCCTTGCGAAGGCGTAGTCGTTGTTCACTATACGCTAGGCAGTCACAAAGAATATGTTGGATCGTTTCTTTTTTGCCACAATGGCCACAGTCTGCGATGTCGGCCATCCCAATGCGGAAAGAGTAGGCGTTGGTAAACGCAACGCCCAACCACAGCCTACATAACAGGGTGTGGTCTGCTCGGCAAAGCCTCGACGAAACTTGAAGACTTAGCGTAGGGTCGAGCGAGTACAGTCGGGCATGCTTGAAGTGTGGCTGATTTCATTGTGATGTGGTTTGCTGGCGAGCAAGCTTGCGGAGCTTTCGTGCAGCATCTGTCCTAGAAAGTGGTAGTCGTAGTTTATGATCTTCTGTGTGGGCTGAGCAGGCAGCTTAATCGGCCCGTTCATTGCCGACGATTCCGCAGTACTGGGCAACCACTGAAATGTAATTTGGTGCCCTTTCTCAGTCAGGTGGTGTATAACCTCTGCTATCTCTAGTATCAGCTGCTCGTGTGGTCCACGGCATAAGGCTGATAGTAGTGACCGCAGTGCCGCCTTCGAGTCACAGAAAATAGTCCACTTGCGTGTAGGTTGATCAACTACAAATTGCAACGCGGCACGAAGTGCTGACAATTCTGCTGCCGTTGATGTTGTTGCGTGAGATGTCTTGAATTTAATTGTCGTGGCCAGCTTGGTATCACTACTGCTCCTGTAGAGCTGTCCGGCTGAACCGTTCCGTCAGTGTATATATGTGTGGAGTCTTGGTATTTCTCATACAAGAGAAGTAGTGTGAGCTGTTTAGGAGCCGGTGATGACAAATTGGCCTTTTTCTGGACGCCAGGTATGTTAATATCAATCATTGGTTGAGCGAGGCACCATAGCGGAGTCACAGGTCTAGCGGCAGGAGAGAACGAAGTTGGGATCGACTCACCATGTGCGGTCACTGTTTTGCAGTAAGATGTGCATGGTCGGACTACTGGTAGAGAGGCTAGGTGATGTCGAGGAGTTCGAGCAAGGTGTCGTATATGTGTCCTCGGCTCTTCCACATTAATGTGGAAGCGACATCTGCGTTTGGACGTCTGCAGTAACACGTCTACAACTGCGAGCGCGAATTCAGAGAGCTGCCACTGAAGTTGCTATTTACCTCCGTCAACGAGGTCTAGAAATTTCCTCTGAGAAATGTGCAGTTGTGGCATTTACGCGCAAACCAATGCAGAACTACAGCGTTCTGATAAAGAGCGAAAGGATAGGTCACCTCCGATCATACAAGTTCCTAGGTGTTATAATTGACAGAGACCTCTCATGGAGCCCACATGTATCATACATGAAAAGGCGATTGACAGACTTCTGTCATTTGTTCAAGTTCTTCGCTGGAAAGTACTGGGGAATGTCCACAGCTGCTATGTGGCGACTATACAGGATTCTTTTCCTTGGATTCCTTCGGTACAGCCTACCTGAGTTAACCAAAGCAAGTAAAACAAGCATACGAATGCTTCAAAGTGTCCAGGCTCAAGCACTCGGGATATGTTTAGGCTTGCCCCAAAGTGCATCAACAGCGGCGACTATCGCCATCACAAGGGACCACCTCATCAAGACCCACATTAATGTGGAAGAAACAAGGAAGTTTATTGTATACTAGTGACAGCACTTCAGGCGAGTACAACTGTCTGGTGTAACAAAATCACTTCGGTGGCACGTACAAACAAGAGAACAAAAATACTGTGCAACTTACAGGACTGCAATACTCTCATAGATCACGAATCACTGAAGGAAACAAAGAGAAAAGGAAACCCAAAAGGCACTAAGTTAGAACAGAATCACATATTATTGTGACGAGAAGCAAGATTTTTTTCGTCTCCTCTTGTGAGTTTTGAAATGGCAATAAAGGAAATTCAACATTCCCATTCCGCACTCCAAAAAAAGCATGTGTGCCACATTCTGATGAAAGCTTCTTCACCCTGCATTTGTACCTGTTCAGTAAGGTGCCGAACCATGATCGTTCTTAACTTCTGTAACGCTGGATATGCAGCTCGTTGGGGTCATCGGCATGCTTTGGCCATACAACGGCGACGCCACAAGTCGAACATCATGACGTAAAGTACAAGTTGTTCAAATAAGCCACATCTGCGTTGTCTACTCGAAAGAACTGACACTCTAAAGTGACAAGAATGTGTATTTAGAAAAAGTGGGTAACGATTTAGAGTACTAAGTACTCTACTATGGGAGAGCTTAAAGCCGGCCCGTGATGCCGTCGAATACAAGTGGCTAGACACATCATGTGGGTTCGGAAAAAGTTGTTAACAATTTAGAGTACCCGGTACTCTGCTATGGGAGAGCAAAAAGCCGTCCTGTGGGTCCCACCCACGCATAAGCCGCTAACGGAGTCAATGCTGATACCGTAGCATAATACAGGCAGCTCACACGGTCTGCATGATGTGTGCTTAGAACAAAGCATCCATGGAGTTCACAGATTCTTCTGGCCAGTTTCAATCGGCCAACATTGATACACTTCATTTTTACAAGCCTCCTTTTTTTAACTAGTCAGGCTGCGCATTCTCTCCGCACAGTTTTTTAGCACTGTTAGTATGGGTAATGCCAATGCCGAGTAAATAATTATGTTTTGGCTTTTTCATGTCCTTTCAGCTAACACTCATAAATCAAAAAGACACGTGGAGTTGGGCTTTACAAATGTCTGCTTCTACGAGGTACTTCAAGAAGGTGGTGTGGTGTTCTTGAAGAGCGCCTTGCACAGGTTACAACATTGCAGGGAAGTTGGTAATGCGTAATTTGAGTACGATTTGTGTAATTTAGCTCATTATTGCTGTTATATTTAATTTATCTTCACGCATGCACAGTCCACAGCCCTTCAGATATGAGCCAGAGAAAGCCTTGGACAGCAGTATCTGTCAATAAATAAATAAATAAATTAAATAAATAAATAAATAAATAAATAAATCTTCTTCATTTTCAAAATAAATATCGTTGAAAGTTTGCACAGGGTGTGTCTTCTTCTTTGTTACTATTTTTTTGTTATTGTTAAATAAAACTGAAGTTCAAGTTGGCGCTGAGTTTTGATTCTGGACAGCATTGCAGAATTTGGGTGCTGGAAGCTCAGAGTGGTTTTGAAGCTGCGTAGTCTGGATAGTGGAACGCATATTGAACACGTCTGGGCCGCGTGTCGCCGCTTAGCGACAAGTGAAAGCAATAAAAGGTTGTCATTTCGTAGCCCTATTTCCTGTTGCAACCTGCGAAAACCTGTATGTTACACACGTTGAACGCATAAGAGAGCCCGATTACGTCTTCGACTGGGCAGAGAAGTTTCCCGAGAATTCGCTGAGCCATCTGCTCAACGAAAACCAAGCATCGCTTTAGTGTTCAACAAAGTAGTCCGACAAAAGAAAATGTCTCTACAACCTGCCTGTGTTTATGACGTAGTGACATAGCAAACTCCAGCCATCAGGGAGCATGACGCGGATAGATAAAGTTCTGGCAGGGGCTCATCAGATAGGCAATGGGGAGCTATTTGTCAAACCCGAAAACCAACAGTGAATACAGGTGCGTTGCTAACGGGAGATGAGCCGTAAAAGGAGGAGCCCTTGACGATTGAGTAGCGTACGTTCACTGCGCGCCAGATTCTATGGATGAAATGGTAACGCGACCTAGATGCGGTCTACCTAGGGAGCGAATCCGAGTAAATGCAGCTCTCTGCTATGCACGAACGTAGCGAGCCTTAGCTCGTTCAGTACGAGGATAGAGTGCCCGTAGATGGAAATAGACGAATAAACAACAATAGATAAGCACCACAATACTCCGAACTTCACAAATGCAAGCACGCTTGATCGCGGCATTTCAAAAAGTACCGATATTGAAACCCTCACCACTATCTCCCTTCTAGTTGGTATTTTTCTCGGAATAAGTTGCATAGTACAATCTAGGATTCTCTTCTGGCTTCCAGGAGTTGGCAGATTGATCATCCTCCCAAATTTATTCTTTCGTTTCATGTTTTTTTTTAAATTTGTGGAAGCAAATCGAGTGTGTGGCGGATATTGCGACTTAGCGTTTACCTATTCGACCATTAGAGCACTGGGAGGGTGGCAAACGATATAGCAAATATTCAGCGGAACTTGAGCGATGCCATGTGTTTGCTGAAATTGTGCTGAAATCTTCAGTGAACATTTTTAACCTGTAGATGTTAATTTGAGACCTCCTTTTTTTAAGCCTGTGGTGAGGGTTGCTGCATAGAACCGTTTCATGTAGCATGACATGCAAGGAAGACATTTTATTTGTGCAACAGTACACCTGCTGATGAAGAAAATATGGCACCCTAAGCACGGGAACGGGAGAAAGAAAAAAACATCAATCACCGATGCATCCCAGTACACATATGAAGAGCGCTTGGACTGGAACAGATGTGCGCAAAACAAAGGCTATGCTGACGACGTAGTAGACCATTCAATGCTTTTGTTGCATGCTCTTCGTTTTTTGAATGCGAAGCATTTCTTAGCGAACTTCGGCAACTTTGACCGTATCTATCTATCTATCTATCTATCTATCTATCTATCTATCTATCTATCTATCTATCTATCTATCTATCTATCTATCTATCTATCTATCTATCTATCTATCTATCTATCTATCTATCTATCTATCTATCTATCTATTCTATCTATCTATCTATCTATCTATCTATCTATCTATCTATCTATCTATCTATCTATCTATCTATCTGTCTATCTATCTATCTGTCCATCTATCTATCTATCTATCTATCTATCTATCTATCTATCTATCTATCTATCTATCTATCTATCTATCTATCTATCTATCTATCTGTCCATCTATCTATCTGTCTGTCTATCTATCTATCTATCTGTCTATCTATCTATCTATCTATCTATCTATCTATCTATCTATCAATGACTTTCAGCTCTCCTGGCCGTTTGGATAATGGGATCTATACCAAAATCAGTATTGTGTAACATGACTGTAACACGAGCATAAGCGACTAGTATTAACATGAACTAGTATTAACGCATGAAATTGTTAAACTAAAAAGAAAAGTTAAACGGCTAAGGAAGCAGCATGCGCAGCGCGCAGTTATCAAGGAGCACCAAAGAGTCCTTGCTGAAAAAATGCATCGCTCAAAAGAATACTACTTTAAAACCTTAATGCCCAACTTTATAAAGAATCATCCTTCCAAGTTCTGGAATTATCTTAAAGATAGGAAGAAACCCATTTCAAAGATTGTACTTGACAGCCGCATAGTTACAAATCCTGGCGACATTGCAAATCATTTCAACACATACTATCATAGCGTGTTTAATGTTTCCGGAGCATCTACGTTTTCTGTAGCGTCATCTCAACCATTCGAGGTCAATTTTATTTCATATGCTGGATTGGTTTCCATGCTTGTAAACCTAAATACGAAAAAGAGTTGCGGTCCTGACGAACTGCCCAATGTCTTTCTCCGACGTTATGCCGAATACGTTGGCAAATTCCTCTTTATGATCTTCCATGCTTCCCTGTCAACAGCAACTTTGCCGCGTGACTGGAAAATGGCCCGAGTGGCGCCTATCTTCAAAAAAGGCGACAGATTATCAGTACCTAATTACAGGCCAATATCGCTAACTTCCTCATGCTGTAAACTAATAGAACACATTATAGCGAACCAGATTACAGAATTTCTTGAAACACACTCTATACTAACACATTTCCAGCACGGGTTTAGAAAAAAGTATTCGACCGTGACGCAGCTTGTTACCGTTGCGCATGCATTTGCCAGCGCCCTCGATGACAACATTCAGATAGACACCATTTTTCTAGACTTTTGTAAGGCCTTCGATAAAGTTCCTCATGAGAAATTAATCTACAAATTAAATAAAATAGGTCTTCCGAAGGTATTGGTCGCATGGGTAGCTGAATACCTGAATAATCGGGTGCAGTACGTCGCCATCGAGGGTCAAAACTCGAGTCTTTTGCCAGTCACGTCGGGTGTGCCCCAAGGCAGTGTATTGGGGCCCTTGCTATTCTTGTGTTACATAAATGATATTGTAGATGTAATTGAGCCAACTCTCCAGATTCGTTTGTTCGCAGATGACTGCGTTTTATTCCGTGAAATTCATAACAAACATGATCAAATAGAGCTACACAAAAATCTAGACTACATATACAAATGGTGCAACAAATGGGGTATGATTGTAAATACAGAAAAAACAGTTTCCATGTGTATATCTAGAAAAAAATATCCCCTTCACTATGCTTACTCCCTTGGTTCATCTACACTTAAACAGGTCAATAACTACAAATATCTAGGTGTTACGTTCACTACTAACCTGTCTTGGAATTCACACATTGAAAACATTTGTGCATCTGCTTTCAGAAAATTATGCTTCCTGAGACACAAGCTCCGCAATTCGCCATCAAGTGTAAAACTTCTGTGTTATCAATCCTACATTCGACCAAAATTAGAGTACGCATGCGTAGTGTGGGATCCCTACACCAAATGTAACATAGACAAATTGGAAAGAATTCAGAGAAAAGCAGTTCGCTTTATATATTCTAAATTTCGTCACACGGATTCTCCATCTGAACTAATGTCAGCTAACAACATTCCACTACTTCAGTCTAGAAGAAGGCAACTGCGCTTAGACTTCTTGAGTTCCTTGCTTAACCATAGAGTTGCGATTGACCCTTCATTGTATTTAACCCCTTTGTCAACCAGATATACACGACATCACCAACCAAACTCTTTTACACCATATTTTGCTAGAACAGATACATATAAATTTTCCTTTTTTCCGCGAACAGTGTCTGAGTGGAACACCTTGTCTGAGTGTGACCGCCTTGTATAGTATGTATGTTTGTATCATAGTGTATATTTGTTGATGTAGCACTGTATATATTTCCTCATCTTATTCACTTTGTTATTTATTACGTTCGTGATCAATCTTAGTCCTCTATTTTTGTGATTCCTGATTGCCCGTCCTGCTTGGACCACGTTTTGTAGTCTGCAGTATGAATAAATAAAAAAATAAAATAAAAATAAAATAATGACGTGCACGTCATGAATGTCATGATATGCATGTCATGGTCTTGCTGCTCCTGCGGTGGTTTCGTTCACATGACATATCAAAACTGGTCACGTATGACATAACTGCATTGCGAACATAAGCGGCAGGCCCTTACGTGCAAATGATGACATGCACGTCATGTAATAACATGACCCCACGCCATTCTCATGATGCACTGGTGGTTGTTTCACTGATTTCACATATACCAAATTTAATATTACATGACATGAATGGATGACGACCATGTATTACTGGTGCAAACATGACTATCGAATTATGCGTGTCATTTAAGAGCGTGGCTACCTGCTACGCTCATGATGCACTTGCAACTGTTTTAATCACTTGACAAATACCAAATTTGTTATATCGTGACGTGAATAGACGACAATGGTATATGACTTGTTCAAACATGATAATCATGGCATGCATGTTATGTAAAACACTACGTGCTACTCTCATTGCGCGCTCGCAGCCGTTTTGCTGGCCTTACAAGATCGAAATTGGGCATTACCTGACGTGAATGACTGACGAAGGTAAATGACAAGTCCAAACATAATAATCATGACAGGCATGTCACATAAAACATGAATACACAGTACGCCTATATGGCGCTCTCGGTGGTTTTGCTAGCTTCACATATACAAAATTTGGTGCTACGTGACGTGAATGGACGACGAACACAAATACCATGTACGGCATGATTTACGTCCGCCTCGTAACGCTGTGCTGATTTTAAACTGACATATCAACCTCCCTCATTCGTGCTTCACATATGATTGATTTCTACTGTGCATGGGGTCTGCCTGTTTTTTATTGAGGCAGACGTTACGAAATGACGCTAAGTATATGTACAAATATTTCACCCAGAGACACATGTTGAACAGTTTCAGATGTTTATTTAACCGGTTGTTTCCAGCTGCGTCATGATGCCAACAAGAACATGACTATTAGCAACACGAGAAGCGATTAGCTGCTATGAAGCGCTCGTGGTCGCGATGGTGGCAGCCTTCGACAGGGCCACATAAATCAATTTCAGCGCATGCACCTATCTACAATTGACGCTAACCGAACGCGGCGGCCGTATCACAGGATACTTACGTAATCTTTATGAAATTGGATAGCGAGTGCTGCAACCACAATGGACCTTTCACGAACATTAGAGTCTCTTTGAAAAGTTGCTTCGAGACCTGGCGTGGCTCTGTGGTAGAATACTTGATTGCCGCAAAGAATTTTGAGGTTCGGTTCCTTCTGGGAACTTGATATTTATTCTTTGCATTCGTCCGGTCAACGCTGCCGATGTCATTCTTTTTATCACACTCACCCGTTAAAATTACCCATCTGTGTTCTTGCTTTGCCGGGGTCGATATAAATATTCAAGTACCTGTTCACATACCTGCATACCAGTGGCACCTACTCGCCCACGAGTATGAGCCACTGTCTGACGGACAGTGTCTGACGATGAGCGCGACAGAATTCTGACATTTTTCATGTCATGACCAGGTAGCCGTATTCGTAAACCATCTTACCCTCCAATACTAATTTGGTTCACTCCATGTTAACGGGGTGACCACGAGAGCACCGAGAGGTAAACGGCTAGATAAATGGATAGATACCTAAATAAACGCCAAACGTGCTTGGAGTATGCAAAGAAATGCTTCGCATTTGAAAATAAAAAGAGCCCGATGAAAAAGGGATGCATGATGGTACTGCAGCACAATGACAGGTTTTCTGGCGTTGTTTTGTGCGACATATTCTAATCCCTAGGTTGACGTTTTCTGACTCATTCGCAGATGACTGAAATTCCACTGAACAGAATTAGTTTATTCATACCAATCTGGATAAACAAGAAGCTTTGCATCAGAAGATCGCCCTATTATGTATTTGCAATAAAATGCTAGATCATATTCAATGGTCCAGGCCTGCTGGAGAGTTGCGTGATCCATGTACGAAATAATATTCAATCTAGTTACAGCGTGGTAAAAGAGACCAATGGTTGAAAAAAGTGACGAATAGATGGAGTATAAGAGGGACCCTTCTTCTATTGTTTCTTCTATTGCACGAACAGTGTAGTGAGTGGAACACGCATAATAAATTGTATAGTGCGGCTCATTCAGGCATTACCGTTAACAGGTACGCACATCTGGTTAGGCAGCACTGCTTGATCGAAAGTATGAATGTGTCACCCGAGCGGCAAACCGCTCGAACATATAAATCTGTAATCACGACAAGGCGAACTGGGCCCGTATTTTGAAACGATCCCTAAAGGTGACTGCATCACTCTGGGACGTTAAAATTTCTTTTAGTATCGTCTTTGGTAACGCTGGGTCTGATGTGACTAGCCAGTGTAGCATCATTGGTGCACTCGCTGCTGGTTTGCTGATGACTGACAACGCATGAGTGAGTTTACTGTATGAACGCACAGCGATCCCAGTGGGTGTATTTGAGTTTTTGCTGGCTTCTACGCAAAGGCCAGTTTTGGCTTTGGCTACATGAAATATAAAACGTGCTGAAGGTCTTACAAGATACTTTGTGAAATTCATTCAGGCAAAGGAAATATTTGAACAAAGTAATCTGTGTGAAATATACTTTTGTTGAGAGCTATACTCAGTGTACTCACAGAGTTAATCTGTAGTGTGCCGCAGCATCGACAAGGCGTCAACATCTCGAGATGTTGCCGCCGCGCGACAAATTACTCGAGCAACGCACGGTTCCTCTTCTTGGAATAGTGAAACCCCAAAATGAGACGCCCTGGCAAAAAAAAAAAAACGCAGGCTGAAAGCGAACAAAGTTAATGCTCACTAAAAGGTTCAGCGAAAAAATACTTCGCCATTTACGGAGGATTGAATACCACAAGCCGCCGCCCAGCCACTGAAATGAAAGACCACCACCAACTGACGTTGATGAGGTGTGTTCGTTTATTCTAGGCATGTTAGGGGTACCGTAGAGCAGCGCTACATCGACGTAAATACTAGATGGTCCGGAACTTTTTCGGTTATGTTCAATAGCCAGTTAGCGCACACCAAAGGCGAAACTTCAGCGACTGCCTCCTTTCGTGATCAATTCAGAATGTGTCCTTTGTATACTGCGCGCACCACTGCTAGCGCTTGAATTGGTGTCGACACCACGTGTAGCATGTTTTTATGTTCAGTGCAAACAGACCCTATGCCATCTATATGTCCGCAATAACGACCTGTCGGTGAAAGTATCAGTTTTAATGTGACACCAAACGTCTACTCCAGTGCTGCTTAACAAATATAAATTGTACTCTCAGAACTCTAATGTGATTATTTCACTATTGTAATTTTATTTATCAAATAAAAAATTAAGGTGAAAGCTTTGTTTTTCAACTTCCCACCGATACAGCCACGCTTGACATCACGAATTTCAAGGTTTATTGATAAAGTGTAGGTGCCATATGCTGTAGAATGTTTCCTCAAACTTAGTTTGAGGAAATTCGCCCTTGCGATACTATGGGCTTTTCGATGGACAGTGCATATCATTTTTACTAAGTGGAAACTATGAAGGCCTCAAGGGGCACCATAAAAATTAGGCACGTCATGGTGATTCATACGGAAATGTTTGCTTACTATGTGTCTTCTTACCGCAAACATGGTATTCTTGATGTCTTCAAAATGTAATTTACCAGTACGAGAAAGAAAATGGGAAAATCCTACGTACAGTGGAATCGAAGATATGCGAGGCATGAAGGAAGAAATTTGATCTGTCACATTAAAATCAGCACAACCTCACGAGGCGGACGTAAACTATGTCGTACATGACTTCCATGTAATGAATATTATGTTTAGACGTGTCATTTACCTTCGTCATGTATTTACGTCACGTCATACCAAATTTGGTATATATAAGCTAGCGAAACAGCCGTGAGCATGCTACGAGCGTAGCATGTAGTCATGTTTTACATTGCACGCATGTAATGATTATCATCTTTGCACATGTCATTTGCCTTCGTCGTCTATTCATGTCACGCGAAAGCAAATTTGGTATATGTGAAGCTAGCGAAACGGCCGCGAGCGCATCATGAGCTTGGCATGTAGTGATGTTGTTACTTGACACGCATCTCATGATTATCATGTTTGCACCAGTCACATACCTTCATCATCCATTCACGAACCATAATACTAAGAGTGGTATATGTGAAGCTATCGAAACGACCATGGGTGCATCATGAGTGTGGCATGTAGTCATGTTGTTACATGACACGCATGTCATTATTTTTATGCTAGGGTCAGTTGCTTGTGTTCGCCATGCAGGCATATCACGCATTCATGCAACATGTTATGTGAGCGAATCCACCACAAGATCAGCAACTCCATGAAATGTAAACTATGAGTTTCAGGACATACATGTCATGATTTTCATTTTATGACTAGTCACTTATGCTCGCCATACCGCCATGTTATTCTATACCAATTTTAGTATCGATGCAATTATCGAAAGGACCAGGAGAGCTAAATGTCGTAGGTGGCTAGATAGATAGATACTCTTAAACTCGCTGAGGTTCGCTAAGAAATACTTCGCATTTATAATCATTTCACTTTTTAATGACCCCTTGATGTGCATGTACTTGACCAAGAGACAACAGCTAGCCATTTGTTTAGAAAATGTGTTCAACGCTTTAGAGTACTTGGCACTGTACTATGGGAGAGCAGAAATCCATCCCAACGGAATTATCAGCAGTTAGTCTAAAGCACAGTAATAATATCGTGTGTTCAGAAAAAGTTGTTGAAGATTCAGAGTACTAGGCACTCTACTACGGGAGAGCCTGGAGCCGTCCCTTGAGCCTCACACTTGGCCAGCGGTAAGAGCAACACAATCTCTAAAACTATGCACGTCTCTTTGAAGCCGAACGTTTGATGCGCTGCGACGAAAAGATGTATTTGGAAGCCCACATTGTTTGTCTGGTTGGCCTCCAGATTTAATTTTAAGGTTTAGCTACAGCTTCAGAAATCGAGAACAATAGGTGGCTAATGGTCAAGTTGCTGTCGTTGTCATTTTACCATTTAGTGTACCTTTTCATAACACGAGTGAATACACATCTGAATGTTAGTTTTCATGCGTTGAAGAGTTTTTTGCTGTTTATGAATGATACAGTTCTAGATAGGCACGTGACGTCAATTTGACATCTATCTAGATTCCTCCAAGAGAAACAATGGCAGCATAACCACGGGGTGAATGATGGAGAGTTGGGCGAAGCATCTGTCCGTCTATTCGTTCTTGCTTCCGTCCGTCCTTGCGTCCGTCTGTGTGACCGTCCGTGCGTCCATCCGCCTGTTCATGCATGTGTCTGTTCGTACGCCCGTACGTACATCTGTACGTCCATCCCTGTGTTCGTTCATGCATCCGCCCCTGCGTCCATCCATGCGTACATCCGTCCGTGGAGCCGTCCATGCGTACGTCCATGCTTTTGTCTGTGTTTCCGTTCGTCCATCTAGTCAACACTCCAAGTACCACCATCTCGCATCTTTTCATCATACATTCCGCATATAGAAGCACCGCCATTCAGCGGACATTCGAAGGACTAAACGAGAGGTGGTACACGCACAATTTCATACGGCTTGCACTTCGTGTCTACTTCCAACCTTTAACCATTTCAAAATCTTGGTATATACTAGTTCAGTGTATTGATGGCACTGCGGCGCAACGCTCGCTAAACCTTTCTAAAACCAAGGAGGTTACGCCCAGCGAGTATAACGTAGTAACCCCTTCTTGCCAGATAGTGCTCAATGTACATGCCAATAACTGCTAATGGGGAACGAGAGACAGGAGAATTCGGCTTTTAGTTAACACGCACGCTGCGAATTTTAGATGCGGAGCATCTAATACTCGAGGCTTGTAGTGCGGCGCCGTCCGCAAGCTTCCTCCTCCTCCTTCCACCATCTGTGCATCCCTTCCTCCTCTACACACCGCGCGCGCTTTACTCCTCCACAATCTGTGCACCCTTCCTCCTCTACACACCGCGTGCGCTTCTCCTCTTCACGAACATTCGCTAGGTGTATAATGTAGCGCGCATGCGCCGTCACGCTTCGAGAACATCGGCAGCTGACGCGCGCGCATGCGCCGTCGCGCTTCGAGAACATCGGCAGCTGACGCGCGCGCATGCGCCGTTGCGCTTCTCCCCCTTCTCGAACATTCGACAGCTGACGCGCGCATGCACCGTCACCCACCATCTGTGCCTCGTGCGCTTCTCCCCTTCGAGAACATTCTACAATTCTCCTGATTCTCCAGTGGACGCGCATGCGCCGTCGCGCTTCGAGAACATTCAACAGCTGACAGTGCATGCGCCATCGCGCTGTATATATACTCAAGGTCGGCGCTCGCTCGCTGAGTTGCCGCTCGTCGGTTGGTTTGTACGGCGCGTCGACGTCCAAGGTCGCGGTGAAATGAATGCCAACGAATCCACAAACACAATAATCGACGTCCCTTCGACCAGCGCCACCCTTTCGCATACGTGTGTACGTGTTCACTCATTTAACACCCCCTCCTACAACCACGTTAACCAATTTAGCCATCGACCCAAGTAAGTCGCAATTTAACACCCCATTTCACAACCACGTTAACCAATTTAGCCATCGACCCAAGTAAGTCGCACTTTAACACCGTGTTAACCAATTATATGCTCCGCATCCTCCTCAGTGTTCCCCCGAGGGAAGATGCGGACAATTTTTTTTATTGTTCAACAACGGACAGGAGAAATCTCCCACCGGCACCACCTTGCAGGTCAAAGCGTAAGACACGTTACGCACTACTACGAGGGACGAACGGGTGCCGCTTTAAGGAGCTGCGGTGACGCGATGCGTGCGCTCGCTGGCGTTTATTTCGTCGCGTCACGCCGGCGTTGCCACGCTATAAATGCCCGTCCTGCCATATACTCGCAGGTGCGCGTCACGCTGCATTGCTTTGACGCATGTGCGTTTCAGCGCATTCGTCATCCCTCCGTCACTAAAAAGATTGCCCGCAGCTTCCCTCGGGGGAACACTGAGGAGGATGCGGGGCATATAATTGGTTAACGGTTCGTTGGCATTCATTTCACCGCGACCTTGGACGTCGACGCGCCGTACAAACCAACCGACGAGCGGCAACTGAGCGAGCGAGCGCCGACCTTGAGTATATATACAGCGTGACGGCGCATGCACTGTCAGCTGTTGAATGTTCTCGAAGCGCGACGGCGCATGCGCATCCACTGGAGAATCAGGAGAATTGTAGAATGTTCTCGAAGGGGAGAAGCGCGCGCGGCACAGATGGTGGGTGACGGTGCATGCGCGCGTCAGCTGTCGAATGTTCGAGAAGGGGGAGAAGCGCAACGGCGCATGCGCGCGCGTCAGCTGCCGATGTTCTCGAAGCGCGACGGCGCATGCGCGCGTGTCAGCTGCCAATGTTCTCGAAGCGTGACGGCGCATGCGCGCTACATTATACAGCTAGCGAATGTTCGTGAAGAGGAGAAGCGCACGCGGTGTGTAGAGGAGGAAGGGTGCACAGATGGTGGAGGAGTGAAGCGCGCGCGGTGTGTAGAGGAGGAAGGGATGCACAGATGGTGGAAGGAGGAGGAGGAAGCTTGCGGACGGCGCCGCACTACAAGCCTCGAGTATTATTATGCTCCGCATCTAAAAAGGGGAGTGAGTGAGTGAACACATTTATTGAAAAAAAAAGAGGAGAGGTGCAGCCCTTTAGAGGCCTCATAGTGGGTGGAGTCCTTATTCCGGGACCCCATTGGTGACACTTGCTAATCTGGCCCTCTGGACCATGGCTCCTTGGGCTTGAAGATCCGAGCAACCCAGCAGGGTCGCCTCCCACTCCTCTCTGGTTAGGTTAGGGTTCGGCGGAAGAGCTGACTTGAGCTGACAAGCCCAAACGATGTGATAAGTGTCAGCCACCTGCCCACAGTATTGGCACTTGCCAGTGAAGGAGGAATCGAAATGTTGCATGATTGCCAGGCACAGTAAAGTATTGGTGAAAAGTCTCAGCAAGATGCGTTCATTAGCCTTCCCCAGCCCCTTTGCAGGAGGTGGGTGTTGACAATGCTGATCTCTGTGATAGGTTGTAATACCTTTGAATGTCAGCAGATATCCACCTTCGGGTCGCAGGTACTCAGGATCTAAGCGGGATGCCCTGTGAACGAGTGCTCAAGCCGCCGTGTTCCCGACTTCATTTCCCATTAGGCCCTGGTGTTCTGGAGTCCAGACTAGGCAATGAGGGGTAGGGTCGATTCCCCGGTTGCTATAGTTCTGCAAAATTGTTTCCGCTAGAGGGGTAATCCAACCAGCTTCATAATTTCGACATGCCCCACGCGAATCTGATATGACACATTCAGACTAAAAGACGGAGACGCAGTGTTGTCTGGGTAACGCATCGACATAGAGTAATGTTACTCTATGGCATCGGCGTGAAATGCAGCATTTCGCATTTCGCACTGGTTGCCGTCGGGCCGTGCCGACGGATGCTGGTCGCGCCTGGCGTCAGACTATGGAGTGTGCGCATTTTGCTAACCTATAGCTTCGCTGTGCCCAGCGCGCGCATGCGTCAACGTTACAATGAAGTGTATTGGGCCCTTCATGATGTGCTTCGCGGCCATTTTGCTAGCTTCGCATATACTAAATTTGGTTTTACGTGACGTCAACGAATGATGAAGTATGTGACTGGTACAAACATGATAATCCTGACACGCATGTCATGTAAGAACATGACTACATGCCACGCTCATAGCGTGCTCGCGGCCGTTTCGTTAGCTCCACATATACTAAATTTGGTATCACGTGACGTGAATAGACGACGAAGGTAAACGAAACACCCAAACATGATAATCCTGACACGGAAGTCATGTACGGCATCATTTACCTCCACCTCGTAACGTTACGCTGGTTTTAGAGTGACATATCAACATTTCCAATTCATGCTTCGCATATCATCTATTCCCACTGTACGAGGGATCGGCCAATTTTTTTAATATCTCGATCCCGCCTGTGCAGGAAAATGCCCGCACTATGCGGAGAAGTCTTGGGACATCTTCCACATGGTGTGGGCATGCCAGTCAACACATTGCCTCACCCCTAAACCTAACCCCACACGGGAGAACTGAGAGGCGGCCCTGCTCAGCTGCTCCAATCTGGCGAGCCAGAAGGCCCTGGTAAACCGAGCCCGAGTCGCGTTGGACGCCATGGGCTTCTGCGATGAGGAGCCCACCTAGTGTTTGTGAGGGGTGGCTCACGCCATTCGACCTCTCACATATTCCCTGTATATAAATAGAATAAAATTTTTTTCTTTTTTCTCTCATCTGTTCGTGTTTGCCCGCTCAGGCCTTTCAGAAAACTCAAAAAATAATCTGGAAGGTTCTCGCATGCGGGTGGTTTGCGCTAGCAAGTGAGTATACGCACGTGGCACCGTTTACATAAAAGTTGCAAAAGAAGTACCACTGGCAATAGCAAAGGAAGCAAAAAAATTTAAAAAAGATGAATGTTCATGATGAGGACCATGAGAGATAATACGCATATATGAAGTGAGCAATTAAAGAAATTCTATTGACTGTGTCTGTTTTCGTGTGGCTTTAACACGACTGCGACATTATTAAGAGCAGAAATACAAGGCATCCCGGCTGCGGCGGCTGCATTTCTGATGGAGGCGGGAACGTTGTAGGCCCGTGTACTCAGATTTGGGTGCACGTTAAAGAACCTCAGGTGGTCGAAATTTCCGGAGCCCTCCACTACGGCGTCTCTCATAATCATATGGTGGTTTTGGGACGTTAAACCCCACATATCATCATCATCAAATACAAGGCGTTATGAAAGTGAGTTTCGGGGACTATTTTGAATACCGCGTGTGTAGCTGACATTTATGGGCACGGAGAAAAGCAGGCGACCACTGTATTGAAATAGAAAACTGCTGCACATTCATACTGAAGGGGGTGTGTGGAAGAGGGGTCTTTCAATATGACGCGGGACAAGCGGTGGTTGCAGTTGTAAAACGTGCGCCTAATGCTCAGGCATAAATTTGGGACCGCATGTCGTAAAAAGTGAATGAAGGGGTAGCTTTTCAGAAGACTGCAATGCGGATAATTAATCCACTGCAAGATCACAAAAACAAGGACGTGTAATACAAAATCCTATGGGTCCCATCTTCCGCTCTTATTTCCCTCTACTGGTGAGATGATTTTTCCCGCAAACAAGTAGGACGAAATCCAAGATTGCTTCACTTCTGCACCCCTCAATGGTCACAATGCAGACATAATTCCAGAAAACGTTGCGTAACTTTTCGAGTTAGCTCTGCAATTTTCGGGTGGCGGCTACTGTTCACTATTATCTTTTCTTGTTTCCTGAGGTCCAGATGAAAAAAGCACGTAGGTTTTGACATGTTCTACAACCCACGCAGTCGTCTTTTTTTTGTGAGTAAATTCTGCTGACAAGGTTTTTCCGCTGGAAAATGAGGACTGCGTTCATCCTACTATAGGAACAAGGAAGTACAAACGTAGAAGCCAAAGCCATGTGAAAAGGAACTGGAGCTCGCATGAGCAGCAGTACTGCTGCAGTGCTGCAAGGCAGTCCCGCAATGTAAAAAAAATGGCAGCATATCCACGGAGTGAATGATGGGGAGTGGGGCGAAGCATTCATCCGTCCATTCGTTCTTGCTTCCGTCCATTCCTGCGTACGTCTGTGTAACCGTCCATGCGTCCATCCACCCGTCCGTGCGCGCGTCTGTTCGTGCGTCCGTCCCTGCGTTCGTCCATGCATCCGCGCCTGCGTCCGTTCATGCGTTCATTCATGCATCTGTCTGTCTGTCCGTTCGTCCGTCTATTCAACACTCCAAGTACAACCATCTCGCATCTTTTCATCATATATTCCCCATTTAGAAGCACCGCCATCCAGCGGACATTGCAAGGACTAAACGAGAGGTGGCACACGCCCACTTTCTTACGGCTGGCGCTTCGGGTTTACTTCCCACCTTTATTCACCTCGAGTTCATGGTATATACTATTTCACTGTATTCATGGCTATGCGGCCCAACGCTCGCTAAACCTTTCTTAAACCAAGGAGGTTACACCCAGCGAGTATAACGTAGCAACCCTTTCTTGTCAGATCGTGCTCAATGTACATGCCAATAGCTGCTAATGGGGATCGCAGCGTGCGCGTTACCTAAAGGCTGAATGCTCCTTTCTCTCATTCCCCCTTAGCAGCCATTAACATGCGCATTGAGCACGATCTTTTATTGTTCAACAACGCACAGAAGAAATCTCTCACTGGAACCACCTTGGAGGTCAAAATCGTATGGATCGCTATTTCGGGTATGTGCCACTGGTGGTTACGTACTACGAGAAACGCACAAGCCACGCCATAAGGAGCTTCGCCCCTAAAAAAACATAAAAAACACGTCTAGACAGCATTGTTGTAAACCTCCTGACTGCTGTCACGATGCGAACCACTGGCGGCACAAACGGCGTAGAATCCTGTGCCTTCTCTTCTCTAAATAGTTTTTGCAAGCTCGTAATGCCTACGCTTTTCCAGATTTTTACGCTTTCAAGAAACAAGAATCACCGGACCGGTGGCGATTCCAGCAGTTTTTTTTTTCTCCTTCTTAACGCCGGTGAAAGTTGGCCCAAAGCAAGTCGAAAAACACGCAGTAACACTTGAACCCAAACTTCTATGGAGGTAGTAATAAAGTTCGTCTCGACTCAAACCTCGGCTCAACAGGTTAAAATAATAATGATGTTCTTGTAGTTTAACGTCCCAAAACAACGACAGGAGAGACGCCGCGGTGAACGGCTCCGGAAATTTGGACTACCTGGGGTTCTTTATGTACACCTAAACCTTAGCCCGCGGGCCTCAAGCATTTTCTCCTCCATCGATAATGCGGCCACCGCGGCCTTGGTTCGATCTCATGATTTTCGGGTGAGCAGCCGAGTGACTCAACCACATACCACCATGGCGGGTTTAGGTTAGAATGAACTCATGCGAAGTTTCGTGCAGACGTAAATTCGTCGTGTCGCTCACTACGCTAGCTTATATAATTCACCGCCAGTGCTGGCAAGTGCAATGTGGAGCTCTTAAATGATGGCTTCCCATTACGATGTGTAGCGAGAAAGTGATGGTGGTGCGCTAGGGATATATTTTTTAATGGCGAAGCTCCTTGTGGTGTCGCCCGATCGTCCCGTTATCGTAGTAATCACCGGCGGCACATACCCGAGAGAGGGGTTCTTAGAATGTCCGCTAGATGGCGCTACTCTTATATAATGAATATAAGTATAACTACCTGTACCTTCTCCTAAGGTACAGGTAGTTATATGCACGATACCGGAGGTACCGGTGCGTGATAGCAACCTGCAAAGAGCGGTGGTCAACGCAAACCAAGAGATATGGCGGATGAGTCGAGAGAAAAGCTTTGAGGTGGTGGAAATAAACAGAGAGGTGCATAGGTGGGGGGGTTTTCAACGAGACAGAATTCACTACGATGGGCGGCTAGGTCATGAGGTGTGTTGGTGACTTGCAGGACGCGCAGTAGCTTTTTTGGGGGGCAAGCGAGCCCTTCTGGGTGCAGGATAGCTAGTAACGAGGAAAACAACCAGGGAGACTCTTCGACAGCTGGTATGGACAGATACGATTCCAAAGTGGCACCAATATCTAAGATAGGTAGAGTCCGGGGCATAAATAGACGTAGCCACGAGCGCCGAGCCAATTCAGACATAGGGTATATTAACATGCAGGGTGGTAGGAACAGGCTGAAGTGGGAAGAGATAGAAGAACAGCTAAGGGAAGAGAGGCCGATGGTATACGGTTTTGTAGAAACACATCTCAGGGACATGGAACAACCTCCGAACAATCCGGACTACGCGTGGGAATATTGTAACAGAACAGAAGGCAGCAGAAAGGGGGGTGGTATTGGGGCATTCATTCATAAAAGTACAGACTGGCAAAGGGTCAAGCAGGAGTGCAAGGAACATTTATGGCTAAAAGGGAAAGTGGCAGGTCAAATGACACTCCTTGGTTTCGTGTACTTGTGGACGGGAGCAAAGGCCAGAGAGGAAAACCAGGCAATGGTAGAGTGTATATCAAAGGACATTCAGGAGTTAGGAAGAGAGTGCGAGATAATTATACTAGGAGACATGAATGCGCACATAGAAGATATAGATGGGTATACCGACCCGACAGGCAAAATGATCATGGATATGTGTGAAAGGCTTGATTTGATCATTTGCAACAGTACCGAGAAGTGTGAAGGGCAAATAACATGGGAGGTAGGAAGGCTTCAGTCGACGATAGATTATGCACTGATGTCACATAGGATGTATGATAAGCTCAGGGGAATGCACATAGATGAAGGTGGCTCCAGAAGTCTGGGTAGCGATCACAAACGTATCAAGCTAAGTTTTGGAAGAGCAGTGAAAGTGGGAAGGAGACAAGATGAGCAACTACAGGAAAATTTTTATCCAGAAAGGCAAATTGAAATAGCCACTAAACAAATTGAGAAAGTAATTACGGAGGATAACAAGACAGTGTGGACATACACGAATCTAATTAGACTCTTTGAGCTAGAGCTTGCTAAGACGCGTGACAAATCACCCCGGAAAAGAAGACACAAACCCAAAAGTTGGTGGGATGAGGAAGTTAAGAGAGCCATAGCAAAACGTCAGGAAGCCTCTAGGGAACACAGACATGCTAAGCAGCGGGGTGAACCGACAGATGATGTTGAAAGAAAATGGGCAACCTTTCTAAACTGTAGAAGGGATGCATCTCTTCTGATCAATGAAAAGATTAGAAGAAAGGGAGCTCAGTGGCTGGCAGAAGTACATAAAAAAGATAGAAAGGCAGCTGCGAAATTTTGGAACCACCTAAACTCCCTAAGAAATGAGACGAGCCTAGAGCAGAGTTTTATAACTACAGCCCAAGGTGCTAGGCTAGAAGGGGGCGAAGCTATTGAATATATAAGAACAAGGGTGACAGAAAAATTTCAACAAAGAAGTACTTTATGCACCACAATAGACAAGGACGAATCGAGTGGTGCAATGGTTTCATTTTCACAACAAGAGTGGAAAAGGGCTGAGAAAAAGGTTCCTGGTAGTACATCAACAGGCCCAGATGGCATTCCAATTAGGCTGATAAAGACATTAAGTCCGAAGTCTAAGCAGGCTTTGAGAGAGACAGTGAGCAAAATAATAATCGATGGTGAAGTTCCCAATGGATGGAAACTTAGCAGGATGAGCATGATCTATAAAGGAAAGGGGGACAAAGCTGACATAAACAACTACCGTCCTATAACAGTGACATCAGTGGTCTACAGGCTGGCGATGCAAATTATAAAGGAAAGACTGCAGGCGTGGATAGAGGATGAGGGGGTGCTGGGGGAACTGCAGAATGGGTTTCGGAAACACAGGAGGTTGGAAGACAATCTGTTCTCACTGACGCAGTGCATCGAAATAGCAGAAAAGAAACACAGGCCCCTGTGGCTAGCATTTTTGGATATCAAGGGAGCGTACGATAGCGTGGTTCAAGAGGAATTGTGGGGAATACTGGACACACTAGGCGTGGAACATGTAGTCACTAATCTTTTAAAGGGTATCTATAAAGGTAACAAGGTAGTTATAAAGTGGGAAAAACAGGTATCCAAGCCTGCAGAGGTAAAACGGGGGCACCCCCTGTCACCCTTATTATTCATGATGTACCTACAAGGATTAGAGGCAAAATTAGAGGGAAGTGGACTGGGCTTCAACCTCTCTTTAGTCAAACAAGGAAAACTTATTGATCAGGCACTGCCAGCATTAATGTACGCAGATGATATAGTGCTAATGGCCAACAACAAGGAAGATTTGCAGAGATTGATGGACATCTGCGGTAATGAGGGAGATAGGTTAGATTTTAGATTCAGTAAGGAAAAATCAGCAGTCATGATTTTCAATGACAACGAAGGTAGTGAGCTTAGAATACAGGAGGTCACGCTAGAGATAACAGATAAATACAAATATCTGGGCGTATGGATAAGCAATGGGACCGAGTATCTGAGGGAACACGAAATATACGTGACGACTAAAGGTAACAGGAATGCAGCAGTCATGAAAAATAGGGCACTGTGGACTTACAATAGGTATGATGTTGTGAGAGGAATATGGAAAGGGGTCATGGTTCCTGGGCTGACGTTCGGCAATGCGGTCTTGTGCATGAGATCAGAAGTTCAAGCAAGATTAGAAATTAAGCAACGTGGAATAGGTAGGCTTGCTTTAGGAGCTCACGGGAATACACCAAATCAGGGAGTACAAGGTGATATGGGATGGACATCATTTGAGGGCAGGGAAGCTAGCAGCAAGATAAAATTTGAGAAACGATTGAGAGAAATGGGGGAAGAGCGTTGGGCTAGGAAGGTTTTCAGCTACTTGTACATGAAGAATGTCGATACAAAATGGAGGAAGCGAACCAGGAAGTTGACTGGTAAATACTTAGAAAACAGCAGGTGGCCAAACCAAAAAGAACTATCGGTTAAGAAGAAAGTGAAGGAAACGGAGACTGACATGTGGAGAATGGGCATGATTAAGAAGTCGGCACTAGAGATCTATCGAACTTTTAAGCAGGAAATTGCCAAGGAAAGGATATATGATAATACTCGGGGTAGTTATTTACTGTTTTAGGCCAGAACGGGAGTACTGCGAACCAAGACATATCGGGCCAAATACGAAGGGGTAGACACAGTATGCAGTGCGTGTGGAGAGGAAGAAGAAACTGCCGAACACTTGATAATGTTCTGTAAAGGGCTTCACCCTATAGTTCAGGATGATGGCGCAGAGTTTTTCAAAGCACTGGGGTTTAGGGACCGGGAGGGCAAAATAAACTTTAAGCGGGTAGACTTAACCAGAAGGAGGTTATCTGATTGGTGGCTAAAGTCAAGACACGAGTGAAAATTAAACTCTTCACTGCAAAGTACGAATCCTCAAACTCACTTTTTAAGGAAAAAAAAATAAATATAGTTTTTGGTTCATTAGGTGTTACGGCTTGGTGGCGCTAGCCACCGCCCGATCTAAAGGGTATAGCCATATCCATCCATCCATCCATCCATACATCCATCGAATACATGATGAAAAGATGTGAGATGGCGGTGCTTGGAGTGTTCGCTAGATATACGGACGTACGGACGGACATACAAATGGACGGACGGACTGACGGATGCAGAGACGGACAGGTAGACAGCCAGACAGAGGGGCGGACGCTTGGACGAATGGCCGCACGAACAGACACACACACGGACAGACAGACAGACAGACAGACAGACAGACAAACGGACGGACGGACGGACGGACGGACAGACAGACAGACAGACAGACAGACAGACAGACAGACGAACAAACGGATGGACGGAAGAACGGACGGACGCACCGACGGTCACGCGGATGGACGGACACATGGACGAATGCATGGACAGATGTAAGCAAGAACGAATGGACCGACGGAAGCACGGACGGACGGATGAACCCTTCGCCCCACCAATCCTCATTAACTATGTGGGTATGCTGTGTTTTTTAATAATTTTATTTGTACATACTTCAGCCTATACTAGGGGCAATATGGCAAGAGTGGCGACCGCCTCACATGTGAAATGCAGACAGAGATAGCTTATTGGATAAGTGTGAACAAGCCCGGTCAATACTGTTTGACGTTCGAATGCTGTAAAAAAATATTTGTTCAAATTAGCCGTAGGTTTAGGTTGCAGAAAATTAGGATCGTACGGCCTACGAGTACAGGAAGGTTGAGCAAACCCTAAGTATAGATTTTGGCGGGTGCAGCGTGGAGAGCTAATGAAGATGCGCTGGAACGTTAGGAATTTGTTGTAGCAAAGTGTTGTCAAAGTGTTCAATTGGAGATTAGAAAGATTAGAAGAGGGTAAAAAGTTACAATCATTATCACGGTAAATAAATGTGAACAAGCAGTGGCATTTCTTACAGCTTGGGAACTCCGATAAAAAACCCTTTTGAGGTATAACTCAGAGTAGTACCGTCACTACTCAATAGTGTGTTAGTCAGGTTATTTTCTGGAGTAGCGCACTTTTATGATTTGTTATCCTACAAATTAGTAAAGCAAATGCCCATAACAACAAAAAAGCATAACCACTTTACAAAGTACTCGACAAATCAAAGCTTACAAGTAACAAGAGCAAGTTTCAGGTGGCAGTTCGAAATCATCATCATCATCATCATCTTCATCATTATCATCAGCCTGACTACGTCCACTGCAGGACAAAGGCCTCTCCCATGTTCTACCAGTTAACCCGGTCCTGTGCTTGCTGCTGCCAATGTATACCCGCAAACTTCTTAATCTCAACTGCCCACCTAACCTTCTGTCTCCCCCTAACCCGCTTCCCTTCTCTGGGAATCCAGTTAGTTACCCTTAAAGACCAGCGGTTATCCTGTCTACGCGCTACATGCCCGGCCCATGTCCATTTCCTCTTCTTTATTTCAACTATGATATCCTTAACCCCCGTTTGTCCCCTAATCCACTCTGCTCTCTTCTTGTCTCTTAAGGATACACCTACCATTTTTCTTTCCATTGCTCGCTGCGTCGTCCTCAATTTAACCTGAGCCCTCTTTGTAAGTCTCCAGGTTTCTGCTCCGTAGCTAAGTACCGGCAAGATACAGCTGTTATATACCTTCCTCTTGAGGGATAGTGGCAATCTACCTGTCATAATTTGAAAGTGCTTGCCGAATATGCTCCACCCCATTCTTAGTCATCTAGTTACTTCAATCTCGTGGTTCGGCTATGCGGTTATTACCTGCCCTAAGTAGACATAGTTTTTTACAACTTCAAGTGCACTATTTCCTGTCTCGAAGCGCTGCTCCTTTCCGAGGTTGTTGTACATTGCTTTTGTTTTCTGCAGATTAATTTCAAGACCCACCTTTCTGCTCTCCTTGTCTAACTCCGTAATCATGAGTTGCAATTCATCCCCTGAGTTACTCAGCAATGCAATGTCCTCGGCGAAGCGCAGGATACTAAGGTATTCTCCATTAACTCTTATCCCTAACTGTTCCCATTCTAGGCTTCTGAAAACCTCCTGTAAGCACGAAGTTCGAAGGCAAAATGACGTAATTCCGTGCGACCAGCTAGCAGCATCCTGAGTGAAAGCTTACGAATATAGGTGAAGGTTATTTCCAAAGCGCATTCAAACGCCAGAAAGCCAACTCTGGTGTTTTTCGTTGTTGATATAATGCAAGTACAGACAGTTTAGCTTATCACCAAAGCATAACTTACGAAACAAGGTCTATGAAAGCAGATAACACATGCGTGCTATTTCTTTTATAGCAGCAATTGACCCGTATTCACAAAAACCTTGTTGCGCTTGAAATTTTTTTAAACAAAATTTATGTCAATACCGGCACTGGCCATATTTTTAAGGAAGGCGATCGACCAAGGGAAAAAACTATTGTGAAAAGATAACACAGCGAATTCGGCTCTGAAAGCTGGCAAAGTTGTCATGATTCATACCTCACTTAAACGCGAATAAAACCCGTAGCGAGCAAAGAACTTGCAAATGTGTGATCAGTTGCTTCGAGCGTCATGTCGTGATGTGTTGCTCGTGCACAAGTGTTACTTTTTGTGTGATATCTTTTAATAACTCTTTGTTTGCGTATATAAACATATACATGCCCGCGGATACTGTTAATTTTTTTTACCAGCCACACTTCTTGAACCTTTGTGCACATTGCGTTATACATCAGAGGCCATTTTACTGACAGATAAAGGGATCTCACGACCAAATGTTTATTCACTGTCTCCCTACTACAAGTGCTACAAGATGAATACAACGTACGCAAATGATGCCTGTTAATCATATCTCCTTACCATTGCTTGTAGCTTTGCAGACACAAGAGGAATCGAATGCCTGCGCAAGAGTGTCTCTCATAGATGTAATGTGATGTTTCAGAGAAGAGCGCTGCGCCTCTGTACAGAATTGGCTAACGTTGGAAGGCCTAGTGCAACTCATGATTCATTGCTGAGAAAGTATAAAGCTAGCTCGCCAGTCGAGCTATTGTAACAGAATCGCCTGCCATGAAGAGCACGTTCCGGTGGTGCTAACGGACCGTGACTTTAGCAGCCAGTGAGTGGTCCCTCATTTTTTTTTCACTGCTGGCTGATGGGAAGCTACGCGAGAAACTTCGAGATCCGGAAGCCCCAAGAATAAGGAAAGCGCCTTATCTAGTGAGTACCCCAGAAGCACGCAAAGCAGTCTCGGGACGCAAATACTCTTGACGCGCGCAAACAACTGTGCCCTCTTGCGCATGTACATGCATCGTCCACTCATCCAGCCTTCATCGCTTTGTCTCTGTAGCAGTGTGCCACTGCACGGTCCACTGAACATATCATCCCTCTGCGTAAACTTTCCGGTACTGCTTGCTTGCTTTCCTGATCCTTTCTTGTGCCTCTTACCCACTAAGCAGGATTGGCCAAGAAGCCGGTGGTTAATGTAAGTCAATAACAGGATTGTCCAGGCTAGAGAAATATGATTACCTTGTTTTGACATGACAGGATTGGTTTGGCACAATATAGAAAAAAGGCGAAAGAAAAGAAATAATAAGGTTTTTTTAATATCTCAGGTGTGATCATTATAAGAAATTCTTCTGAAGAATAAGTAAATACAGTGTAATAAAAAATAATTAGTGTAAGATTGGTTAGTAAAAATCGAGAGCTGATCAATAGCTCAGCAATGTAATCTCCTTGTGTCACATAGGAAATTGCAGAGGGTCTCACAGCTATATCTGCTATATGCTATATGTGTGTGGCCATTCTTTCTTCCTCTTCGTATTTTGTTTTTTGGCTAAGCCTCCTGAAAGAGGCACGTTCTTATCTAAGCTGTTTATTTTTTCGTCCTTCCGGCCATTGGTTCTATGGTGAATTTCTCGAGCTGCCAGTGAGTGTTCCCGTCTGCCTTCGAAATAAGGCAGACAGCGCAGTGGCAAATGTATTTGCATCTACTTGGTATTTTCGCTCACAGCAAGCGCTGCTTTTAAGCTTACAAAGAAAGACGCTGCCACCGGCACCGGAATAGACAAGCCTTGAGACTACGCTTAGGCTCCCTAAGTTTGTTGCAATCAAGATCTTGTATCTAGAAGCTAGGCTTCCCACACCTGCTACCCGTTTTAAATTGTTAGCTACACAGGCATTTCTGAGCCTATATGAATCGCCGGTAAGGCGCTTAGAAACAGTTTTTAATGGCCGTCTTGACTTATCTTTTGGACAATGTTGGTTGACATTTCGTATACCCCAAACTCTGGTTATACAGCTCTATTTAGATGACTTAGACCTTCAAACTATTGTTCTTTTAATCAGCACCATTAACAATGCTATTAAATTACAGTTTGATTATATATTTCCGAAGAATTCAAAACTGATGCCGCTAAGGTATTTAGAAGCTATATTAAGAGATTACCTGGCACATACGTCAATACAAGCAGTCATATCAACTGATGCGTCACAATGAAAAGAAAAATGTGGAATCGGTAATTTTCTCCTGCGCCAGACTGGTCCTTCTCACTTCGCCTTCCAGATTTTGTGCCATACTTGAAGCAGAATTTTTAGCGATAATTCTAGCTCTCCGTAAAATAACTGCTTCAGTAAGGTCCGCAGTAATTTTAACGGATTCACTATTAGCATGTGCCTCCCTTACCTCAGATGAGAACTCGCATACTCAAAATGCTTTCATAGCATTAGTTCCCTCGCATCTCAATCTGATCAAACTGGTCTGGATTGCAGGACATAAGGGCATTTATATGAATGAAATGGCAGATGCGCTGGCAAAGTTATATTTAAATGGGTCTGTTACTAAGATATTAACAACATCGAAATACTTGATAGGCGCTAGATTAACAAAGAAACTGCTTTTAGAGAAATTTCGTACGCCTTCACTTATAGCCACACCAGATTTCAAGCACTTGTTATACCATTGGAATAGTAAAATATGTCAAACGCGAGGAACGGAAGTCGCAATCACTAGACTGCGCTGTCAAATTCCACAGCAAAATTTATATTTACACAGAGATGGTCTGGCAGCCTCCCCTCACGGTCCTGTTTGTGGAGTAAATGAGTCAACTGAACAATACCTCACTTATTGTAATCGGTTCTCTGCTTTACGAAAAAACACTTTAGGTGCCGTTTGCCACCTTCTCAGAATAGATTTAAATGCTCAAATGGTGCTCTCTTTTGGAGTTTTGTCTCTTGGCCACAACGATGGGAAGATTGTAGACGCATTGTAGGAGTTCGTCAAAAGTTCAAAGAGGTTTAAGTGCTGAAATCATTCTTCGGTAGATTTTGACTTTTCAAAATTCACATTAAATCAAATACGCCGCTTTATTGCATTACACTACATATTACTTACAAATAAACCATCAAACTCGTCCTGTTGCATCTTTCTTTTGTTTCTCGTAAATTCAATAATTTGAACCTGTTATTAGGGAAGAAATTTATGAAAACTGTCCGGTTCTTGGCCAATCGCCAAGCGTGGGTATGCACCACATCTTCAAAGATCCTGACTTGACTGTGAAACAAGCCCTCCTAAGCTGCCTCGTTAAGCTGAAGAAAAGAAGAAACGGGCAGCAAACACCAATTAAGATTTCCTTGCAGACGCTGCCAATAACTGAAAGACACTTGAATGGGCCAACGAGATTAACCCAGTGAGAAACACCGGGGTTGCACGCATCTGCTTCGCTGGTTAGCCATCTGCAAGGAGTTTTCAAGTGGTGATATTTCTTTTATAGAAAATCAGAAATAAGTGCGTATGTAGAAAACCGTATTCAGCCAAGAACTTGCCCCAAAAGCAACAATATTGGGGTATTATTTAGAGATTAGAGTAAAAAAAATAGTGACTTGAAAGAACACAATGAACACAGTGGAAAGACCGACACACCACCAGAAATAACTGTATAAAACCACATAGCTCAGCTTGCAAACAATGAGCATCCGCGGTTTTCACAAAGGGAAAGAGAAGTATAGAACAATAAATACAAACTAACCCATGTAAAAAACCATGTTTACTACTCATTCCAATGAAGAGTTGCCTTAACGCATAACGCACTACGCTCTTTTGTGATTCGCGAAAAAAATCGTATACCACGTAGCGTCCTCTATCGGTGAGAGGTGGTGGCAATTTTTTTAAAGGAAAAAGCAATGTTTTTCCCTTCTCTATTCATTCCCATTACTCGTTATCTCGATCCTTCCTCAGTTTCCCTTCATTTCGCATTCAACTTTTCTTTTTTTTTTACCCAAAAGCTGAGAAACGAAGTTTGCCTGCCAACGAGGGAACCGGGCTGCGCTCTACCCTACCAATCAGAACAACGAAAAAAGAAGGCCGCTTGCGCTATATCGATGGGAAAACAATATCGCTGTACTCTATTCGACACACTCTGTTAGGGAATGGTGAAAAGAGAGCCAGAAAGAAAAGGGGAGAGAAAGAAAGGCGATAGGCAAATAAAGGCGAAGGGGAGATCTCGAAAAGCACCGTGCCAACTACACCTGTGTGCTTTCAAGTGTGGAACGGACGCTGAGAGATCATTTCCGACGGTATTGTGGGTGAAAGGCTTCCCAAAGCCTTGAACGAGAATGAGTCTCGTGGGACGGCCATGCATGGAAACCACCGTGGTCCCTTTGACCATTGGAAGCATTTCGCAGCGTTCAGCTTCGCAAAGTAGATTTTCCCATTGTATAAGCCTAAATTTAGAAGGCAGTCAAAGAGAACAAGGACGTGCTTTTCAGTCGAATGATGGAAGAGAAGTGCGCAATATTGTGGTGACAGCTCAGCAGAGTGAGGGAGAGAAGTTCATTATGACAAAAAAGCTGAAAGGTCGGCCTCAATATATTTTCTGACCTGCTACTCAGCGTTAGGCTAGGGAGGGGGTGGTAAAGAAAGTAGTGAGAAGGTGATGATGATGAGGATAAAAGCGATGATGGATCTAAACCTTGAATGCCCAAAAGTTATTTACAGTTTTTTTCTTCGAGATCTGTGTCCCGCAAAAGCTTGATCAGAGATTTCAAAATATTGTGCTGATGACTACGCGTAGGTCCCAAAAGAGCTTTTCCTCATACTTGTACCTTGGTAGTAATCAATAAAATGGTGGCCATTGATGTTATTTGTATAATATAGTCCCTGGCAAACGCACAAGAGGTGTTCAATGGTCTCCGGAGTGCCACATACCTCGAAATGCGGACTATCTGCGCGGCCGGTAAGGTGCAGGAAGCGAGCGACCAGTGATCGCCACACCTATAAGCGCAGTCTGTGCAGCAAGCTTGAACTGCACCTTTCCATGGTCGTCGGTATTTGAACTAGCATGGCTGGCTCTAGTTCGTGAGGACGGCCCTTAGGATTACTTGGTGGAGACCAATACACTATAGCAGTTTCACGGAGGATAGTAAACGTAACGGCGTTTGTGTCCGGCCGTGAAAATGAAATTGGCAATATCGCGGCGTTGGCCTGGGCCATCTTTGCCTCCGCATCGGCTTGATCGTTTCCATGCAGGCCGCTTCCATGCAGGCCATGAAGGCCATGCAGATCGTTTCCATGCAGGCCGTTTCCATCATGGCGGGTCAACAGTCGGATATATATCCTTAAAGGCTCGCATAAAAGGCAACTGCTTAAGGGGGTTACGCGTGCTTCTGCAATAACTCCCTGTGTTCAGGGCAGCGTGGGAGCCCAAAGCATGCTCTCGGCGTTTGAGCCTGCAAGCTTTCCGCTGTACTCAGGCAGGACGTTTGAAGGCTGGTCATAATAAGTAAGCTGTACTTGAGGTAGCGTAAAAATATTGCCTCATACATTTGGAGTAGTAACCTGTCTGATCAGCCCGATTTCACACCAGCTATATATATCTAAGCACATAAATAAAGCTGCATAGTTTGGACTTAAGCATCGACACATGCTTCGACCATGACAAATTTCAATAAATCATCTCTCCAATGACTTTGTGATGAGCTACATATAATACTGCCGTGCCATCAATTTTAATTTTATTGTGGTGCATCGCTTTGCGGGCGAATGCCGGAGTCGCACACTTCGAAATCTTTATTGGCAGACCTCGCAAACGCAAATATTTCGAGGTGACTGACGCTGCACGTGGTAGATTTGCACAATGCTGTGGCCATAAAACGCCGGAATCAGAAGGGCAGATATCGTCTGCGTGCAGGCTCAATCTGGCAGTCTGTGGTATGACATCAGCGAGCCAAACGAGGGTCATGTAGAAAAGCGTTGGGCTGAAAATGCCGCCTTCCGGAACGCCACAAAGGGCTTCTCGCCATCTGCCGTCTTCGTAAATATGCTTCTGCTGGTGAGGCAATTCTCTATTCAGAGAAACATCTTGCCTGCTATCTGTAGCTCCCCAAACGCGTTGAGGATGACGTCACGTATAACACATCGTCATATGCGCCCTTTACGTCCAAAAAGAGAGCTCCTGTCAAGCATCGACACTTCCTTTCTTGTTCTGAATTTGATACTACATTGACTAAGCTATCAATAGAAAACCTACCTTTGCAAAAACCTGTAATCATGTCTGAATAGAGGCTGTTCTTCTCCAGAAACCATTCCAGCCATGTCAACACCATCTTCTCTATGACCTTACCAACGCAACTTGCCAGGGAAACCGGCCCGTAGGATAATATGGCATCGGGTGATTTTCCAGGCTTCAGAAGCGCCATGACGCGACTGATTTTCCATTTGTTCGTGACAGTGACATTTCTTCACGTTGCATTCAACATAGAGATAAAAATAGCGCGTGCCTCATCCTCCAGAGAACGGATCGCAGCGTATGTGATGCCGTCTTGACCCGGTGCTGATGAATGTCGAGTAGAAACAAGTGCGGTGTGTAGTTCGTGCATCGCAAACAGGACATCAACATGGTCATCAAAGGCTAGTGGGGGTTGTCGGTTGTTTCTTGAGAGAATGCCAGTAGCTCCAGCCACAATTAGCTTGCAGTATTCTTCCGCAACGTCTACTTCCCTCCTATACTGCACAACCACCAGAGCTCAGCTCAAAAAGGATACTTTTCTTGAGGAGAAAATTGTTAGGGGCACATCGTTTGACACATTTTGCAAAGCAGTTTTCGAGGATCCAGAGATGTACAAAATCGGTTCCTAGCGCTTACTGCCTAATTTATCAAGATGTTGATGAACATGTTTTTGACCTGGACGACATGTCCTAAGGTAAAAAAAAAGCAGATTTTGTCCTCTGTGACGTATAGCAATCAGTTTTTCATATTCAATGCGAATGGAAGCTCTAGGTGCCAATACGCTTATGTACTTCGTCGTGTCTTGAAGAGTGGAGGTTGTAACAAGTTCGATGTCTGGAGAAGTAGATCAGTGTTAACAAGCGTTTTGAACCAGTGTCTGCGGATATCGCCACTCATTGCATCGAATACGAAGAGGTGAGACTTGGAGAAACAATTTCAATTGTACGTAGGCCGGTATGTGATTGATACCATGCGTCCCCAGATCTGTACATCAGGTTGTTGATGGTAGGATGTTTTTGGGTACAAATGCAAAGTCACAGGAGCTGCTCTATGTTTGCCGTGGAAAATGTGGGTGAACCATCCACATTTTCATTTGTTTGCTAGGCCTTCTTTGTTTGCTACGCCTTCGTTATGTTTGAAGTTCATGAGCTGCTCATTCCGTCTATTCGTCGTAACATTTGCTCATATCGGGTGATGCGCATTGAAGTCTCCGGTCAGTATATAAGATGCTGAGAAGCTTTAAATGACAGAGCTCAGGTATCTGCTGTCAATTTTTTGTATAGCCTCCAATTATGGAAAACATGTGCTGCTTATGCTTCATTGGAGGCATGTTCTCCAATGCAGAGTCATGCTGTGACTTGCATGACTCTGCAAGTCACAGCCGCCCCACGTGGAACCATGTGACGTCATCCCGAAGCTGCTGCCGCCTGGCAGTGCTTGGTCTGTGACGTCACCCGATCATCGACTACTTAAAGACACCTGGAACCCCCCCCCCCCCTCCCTTAGTGGGCACGGCGAAATCCGTGGAAACATGACTAAACGTTTCCTCTGCATTGTGCAGGTTGGTAGGGCGTACAGCTCATTTCGAAGCGATTGCCGCTGTTTGGTTGTTATGCCGTGCCCACGACAGTGTCGTAAAACTGCATAGGATTGTTTTTGTGCACTTAGGTTACTACTTTGTGGTGATGTCGAACAAAACCCCGGACCTACCAACCAAGACATGCTGGCTAAACTTTTAGAGGGTCAAAAAGCTCTCCGTAGTGAGGTAGCAGACCTTACAACTAAAACGGAAAACATGTTAGCAGAGCTTACACGGCGTCTTTTAGAAATCGAAACCCATGTGGCTGAAATGAAAACTAAAAATTCAAAATTAGATGACATGGACAACCTTCTTAAGGTCTACACAAACTCAATGAATTTCCAGGCCCGAGAGCTAACGGATCTTGAAGATCGAGGCAGACGTTCAAACTTGATTGTTTTTGGTATCCCAAAACAGCCGGAAGAAACTGAATCTGATCTTAAAAAGAAAGTCGTCTCTGAAACGTTTCACAGCAAGCTCGGCGTTAAATGCACTTCTGTTGCCCGGATTCATAGGCTTGGAAGATCAGGCTCGAATAGGCCGATTATCTTGTATCTTCAAGACTTCACCGAAAAGCTAGCGGTGCTGAAAAAGGCGAGCAACTTAAAGGGAACTAACATCTTCGTTCAGAACGACTACTCAAAGCAGACATTGGCAAAACATAAATTACTGTGGGAAAGTGCAAAAGCCAACAAAGAACAAGGCAAGAAGGCATTTTTGGTGCATAATAAGTTGCATGTAGGTGATGATCTGTTTATTTGGAATGACGTAACAAACAAACGTCAGTTAATTGGAAGCCGTCGGAGTGCCACGGCATCGCCTCAGTCTATCGGCAGTGCACCCGATAACGAAAGTACGGGTAGCAAGTGTTGACCAGCTGCGCAGAAGCAAGTTAGACTGATTAATATGAATGCTCGATGCATCGGAAGTAAAACCGAACAACTTGAGGCTGTACTCTAAGCATACAACCCTCATGTAGTTGTAATAACGGAAACGTGGCTCCACAGCGAAATGTGTGACCAAGACTTAGTGCCTCCAGCTTATGAAATGTACCGCAGAGATAGGGTCTCAAGAGGTGGTGGAGTTGCAGTACTTGTTAAAACAGGAATTACTGTCACCCGTTTACCTGACGTTGAAAGTACAGAAAGCATATGCCTGAGGCTTTCACTCTTCAATAAGTCTTGTGTTGTATGCAGTGTACAGGCCGCCGAATTCGTTGCCGGATTATTTGTTTAACTTAAAAACCTATATGGAAAATTACAGTAATCAAAAGCTAATTGTCATCGGCGACTTCAATCTGCCTAATATTGACTGGAACCAAATGCAGTCGACATCAGATTTGATTAATGCAAATATACTGTTCGATATAATGCTTTCCCACAATCTCGCCCAAATTGTTCAGCAACCGACACGTGTTGGTAATGCTTCGTCCACGTTACTAGATCTTGTGTTCATGCATCGCACTATTCTTGATTGTTGTGTTTGTGTTGAACCCGGCTTATCTGATCACGACATGGTCACAGTTTCTTTTCCCTTGCATTGTAATTGCTCCAATAGCCCACCTAACTCTAAACAGGTCAAAAATTTTTCCCGTGCTAACGATACGAGCATCCAAGATTATCTTGAATTTGAATTGGTGAATTTTGATGGCGACGACGCTGCTGTTCTCTGGGATAAGTTTAAGAAACTATGCTTCCACTGCATTGAACGGTTTGTACCAAACAAAACAAAAAAACCCCAAAGTTCACACCATGAATCACAAGGCCAATAATACAAATGAAGCGTAAAGCCAAGCGCTATCGGAAAAAAGGTGCTCCCGCTAACATTCTCAGGGAAATTCGTAACTCCCTCTCCGAAGCTATTAAAAGTGCCAAGAATTTTTATTTTACTGTCAAGTTACAAAACTTCATCAAAGAGGACCCTGAAAAATTCTGGTATATAATTAGGAACCATAAAAGCTCTGTAAACCGAATCAAGTTTAACGGCACTATAATTGACAATCCCCAAACGAACGCGAAAAAATTCAATGACTATTTTCATAGGGTTTTTTCAACTTCTACCCTGCCTGCCTCAATTAGCATTGGCGCTTCTGATTCAGATCCTAACCTCATTTCATTCGATGGTGTCCTAAATTTACTGCTGCGATTAAAAGTTAAATCAACCCCTGGACCAGACAACATACCCAATGCATTTCTCCGGCGATATGCCGAAATATTGGCCAAGTACAGTGTTGTGATCTTCCGAGCCTCAATAAGTTCAGCAACTTTAACCATCGATTGGAAATTGGCACGTGTTCTGCCCTTTGTGAAAAAGGGGGACCCAGAGTGCATACCAAACTACCGTCCAATTTCTATGACTTCCGCATGTTGCAAAATGGTAGAACATATAATTGCCACTCGTATAAACAGCTTCTTAGATGATAACCACATTTTATCTCCCTTTCAGCATGGATTTAGAAAACGGTTTTCCACAGTCACCCAGTTGGTCTCCGTTATTCATCACATTGCTTCTATTTTAGACAAAGCTGGTCAGGTCGATGTACTGTTTTTAGATTTCAGTAAAGCCTTCGACCGTGTTCCCCATAACAAGCTCATCGAGAAATTGCAGACTATAGGGCTTCCAAACTACCTAGTATCCTGGGTGTCTGCTTACCTGAACGGCCGGAAACAGTATGTCGACGTCTGTGGACAGACATCACCTCATCTCCCAGTAGATTCCGGCGTACCGCAGGGTAGTGTTCTAGGTTCGCTGCTGTTTATAATTTATTGCAATGATATTGTTAATGCTATTACTGATCCGGTTAAAGTAAGACTTTTTGCAGACGACTGCATTATTTTCACAGATGTAAACTCGCCAGATGACCAGGTCGCTCTCGACACTGCCCTTAACAATATTCTTTCGTGGTGTAACAAATGGGGCATGGTGCTCAATTTCGACAAATCTGTTTGCCTTCGAATTTCTAACAAGAAAAATCCCATTCAGTTTTCCTATTCCTCCAAAAGACAACCCTTAAAAGAAGTCAGTCAATACAAATATCTAAGTATAACGATAACGAATAAGTTGTCCTGCAATGCACACATTGCCGATGTTTCGTCATCGGCTTTCCGTAAACTGTATCTTTTAAGGCACAAACTCAGAAACGCCCCGTCGCAAGTGAAACTATTAGCTTATAACACTTTAATACGTCCAAAGCTTGAATACGCTTGTATTGTATGGGATCCGCATACTAAGTCTAACATATATTCCCTCGAAAAGATTCAAAGACGAGCAGTGCGTTTTATTTACTCGAAGTATGGTCGTGGTACATCAGTTACTGAACTAATGCGAGATAACGAATTCCAGACGCTACAATCGCGGCGCCAGCTTCTCCGTCTAAAATTCTTGGATTCACTAATTAACAATAAACTTGGGCTAGACCCATCACATTACGTTACCCCAGCTTCGACCAGGCAAACTCGTCATTCTCAAGTCCGATCTTTAACTCCGTATTTTGCGCGGACAGATTTATTTAGGTTTTCCTTTTTTCCGAGAACTGTAACAGAATGGAATAACTTGCCTTCTGATTTCCTCCAAACATTCGATCTTGATGAACCCAATGTTTAATTCTGCGAATCTTGACCCCCCCCCCCCTCCCAATATCGCTTGATTTTGTTTTGATGTTTCTCTTCTACTCGCTCTCCTCTTACACAGATGTATTTTAGTGAAGCTGTGTCATTCATGTACTGATCTTGTGGTTGTGTTTGTGCCCCTCCTGCTTGGGCCTTTTTGGCCTGCAGTATTCCACAAATAAATAAATAAATAAATAAATAAATAAATAAATAAATAAATAAATAAATATTAAATAAAATATTATGTCGCGTGTACACAATATCGCGACGTATGCCCACCGAACCTTGCTTCTCATTGTATCTTGGCGTGACCAATGTTGTAAATATCCTCATACGCGAAAAATAGATGTAACGTTCATCTCGACAATAACAACAAACGAAAGCAATAATTGAACAAACGCTTTAGAAATTCTGAAAGGCGACTTCGGAAACCACTTGCGTTCTACTGCATATTAGCCGATCGACACATTCATACTTCAAATGTACATGATATTCTTGACTGCGGCATGATACATCACTATTTTAGGCTGCAAATAGCTGCTATATCATATCCATTATTTGTAAAGCAGCTTTCGCTCAAGGTGTGTGTAAGCTAGAAAACACATTTCGCATCGTGTTTGTCAGTTGTCGATGCATACTCTGGACCTTTACTCCAACAATTTTGTCAGTCGAACGTAGCACAGGACCTTCAGCCGTGTGATCCTGACGAGAACCCACCGATTGCAGAGAAGGCCATCAAACATCAGCAGCCTCTTTTGGGTAACCGTCCCAGAAACTATTACAACCCACTTAAAAATACCGGTTATAGTCGTTCGGTCCTTCCAGATGTTTGCATATCCTCTCACTGGCCGTGAAAGCAGGATGCTGGGTGGAGGTCTAGGCTCCCGTTCTTTGAATCTGGTTGTACTGCTGGTGCTCTTCTCCTTCTGCCATGAGCGCCACCACTGCCGACACACAGATTCAGCTGCCCCTCTGCGGGAAGAATAATCTTTCGCCATCTTCCATAGAATCTATGTTTATCTCTCAGATTTGGGCACAATTGAGTGTCGCATCATGTGACCTAGAACAGTTTTTTGCAAACGGCACATGTCCAATTTGTTGGCGTTTGTTACACTGAAGAGGCCTGCAAGCACGTATGGCCTCACTGGATACCTAACGTAATTCCACTTTCTCATGCACTGGTAAGGTAGATGACTCAAAAACGAGCCTGACACAACGTGACTGTGCGAAGCAGTGGACATTAAATATCCGCACTATTGTTGTCCCTAGTTTGATGAGAGTATTTTTTGTGATTCGGGGGTTCACATCAAAGATCACTCCAATGAAAGAATCCTTTCGACACACCTGGAAAGGACGCATGGAAAACTTCAGAGTGTCCAAATATTCTTCAATGTTTCTAATATTGTTCACATTGAACGTAAGTATATTCTCGAGGGAGTTGATTCCAACTTCATTGGTTTGTCTTGGTTCTATATGGCCAAAGATATCAGTCAAGTACTGTCTTTTAAACTATTCAGATTGTCACGTGAGGATGTTTTAACATGCCCGATCATAAAAGATGCAGCGTTCTTAGGAGTCCGTAGGTCGCACTTTGGCGATGTCCGGCGCAATTTCCTCTTCAAAACAACGATTTCCGATCTGACAGCCACGAATCCCTCCTCTGATCCCAATGCATCTTTGGTTCAGCAGTCTGAAGACTCGGGAAGCCTCATGCTTCTACTCATAATTTCTTCCATCTGGATTGAAGTCGATGATAATTCCGATGAATGATCAACTTCACAGTGGCCTGGGGAAAGGCCCTCTACCTCTTTAATGAAAGACATCTTCGTGAACGTGGTAGGTGTAGTAAAAACAGCACTAAAACGCAGTGAGATGAAGAACAGAAGCGAACGCTGTCACTTAGTCTTCCTTTTCCCAGCTCAGCAACATTTTTATAGCGCTGACTCAGACGTTCAGAAGCATTACAGTCACACTTTTTTAAATCTCGGAGAATAGAGGTAATGCCCGGGGTCTGACGTACCAGAAAGACGATATAAATTCGAGGATCACCGTAGAAGATGGCTCCGGATATAATGACCTTACGGTGTTCTTTAACATGCAGCGACATCGTACAGTATGCTGGCATCTAATATTTCGCCTCCATCCAAAGTGCGACTGCCGTGGCTGAGATCGCGCCCTGGACTTCCGGGTCCATGACCGCGTTGGACAAAACTCGGCTAAAACGATCGTTGGAAGATTTCAGCTCATCGTGGGAGTAGGTTGTGCCCAACTCTTGGTGGTGCTTTTTGAGATTCACATATTTCTTTGTTTAAAAGCGACGCATTGTTGGCCTATTTGTGACTGTCAAACGCATTCCAGTGCCTTTTCTTTTATTCTTGGCGAAATTGACTCAATACACATTTCTGTCCTGGTGAGCTTTGCAAGCGTACTTTGCACGGAAGTAATTAAGGGTTTCATTATGAGCTAAACCACCAAAACGGGAATAGAACGGTTGCTGTGCGGAAACACACGATCTTGGGACACTACAAGTTACTTTTGCAGGGAGCGTCGGAATGAGAATAATTTATTACGAATGGCTGTACATGTCAATAATGAATGATGTCTGAGCTAAATCGCACTTTTAGGCCAGCGGGCTGGTCAAAAAGGCCACCCAAATCGCCTCATGTATTCATACTGAACCCACCAAAAGAGATGCCTGCGGGTGGTGGTTTTCAGTACATGTGCGTACTCCTCAGAAGGCGACGTCCACCGCAGTGGCTACTGTGCTCGGCTGTTGAACCGAAGGTCGAGGGTTTGATTCCAATCGTTATAGTAGTATTTCTATGGAGGCGACTGGGGAACATATACTCGGGCGTAAAATTAATGAAAATAAAACTTGCATTGCTAGTAGAAGCAAATAATTCAAAAAAGTAATCAGTGAAGTGAAAAAAAATGAAGCCGTGCCTTTTTTGTTAAGTCAGCGAGCGTGCCGTAAATACGTTTCAATGCAGGTTCTAACAAAATAGGTACCTTTTTAATATAAGATTAGTTATCATAATAAACAAAAGCCCACATGATGTAACAAAGCTCAGTATAGACGCCCCGATATCCGGTTAAAATGTCAATCGTGTAAAGTACGGTCTATCAGTAAATATCAACAGAACAGAGATATCTACGAATGATCAAGGCAGCAAAATGAGAGATAAGTTTAGTGATTGCATACATAGTGTCCGTTCAAATAAACGCGACAATGCCCTCTTGTCTCCTCACTCATAGCACTTATCGTCCCCTCTTATCGCATTACGCAGTGTTGTCGGAGTCAGCAAGTGCGCTTCGGGGCAACTCGATCGATGGACGCTGCGTCACCTATCCGATCGGCTTACGGCACTTTTCTGGGCCAAGTGGGCTGGGGACAAGCTGAAATGTAAACAGGTTGTAGCTCGAAACTCATCTTTCACCGTTTTTTTTCCTGGTGAAAGAAAAAAAAAAGAAATATCAGATGATATGCAAACGGCACAGTAAGTAGGATTTGTGCTCTTCTCTCTTCCCACCTCCCACTCCTCCTCCCCCACACACACCCGTGCACCCACTCTATAGCTTCAATCCACTATAGTAGCTTAGCAGGAAAGGCGTCCTACTGCTTTGTTTGAGGACGCAGATTTGATTTGCTACCGTGACGACGGCATTTCGTTGCTGGCGACGTGCAAGTAAGCCGGTTTGTCTATATCAAGGTGTGCGTATCAAACACTAGGTAGGCGCAATAATTGCAGCGTCTCCAACCACAGCGTACCTCGCTTATATCGTGGTCTTGGCACGTAAAACCACTGAAATCATCATCATCATCATGGCATAGCCAGAGCATATGAGCTTTGTTTCGTCTAGTTATATATATATATATATATATATACATGAAGCGCTGGGATATATATATCCCAGCGCTTCAGTACACACAGTGTCCATTCAAGGAAGCGATGCAGGTTCCAACTCTAACTAGAGAATGTCAGAAATGCTGCGTTTATTGGACGGTAATATTTCGCCCAGTGCCATGACATCCATAATGAGGTGTCTCTAACAAACTGGATGTGATTGTTGTCAGCTGAAGCTTTTTTGGGTACTCCTAGAAATTGTTAAAATAAGCTGCGTTGTCACAATTCTCCAGGCACATTTTTTTGTTCATATATTAAAAGGAAACTTGCGCAGCATCTCAAGAGTGTCAGAAATTCGAAATAAGAGCTGTACATTTTGTTCCTTGCTTATAACTTATTCAGTGATCTCTTGCACGTTGTACTTACAAAAAATTTCTTCCATTCTTCTGTTTCATTTAGTGCTGGTGTGTTCTATGTTTTCCGTGAAGCTATTCATATAAGTAAAATAGTATGTGTTTCCTTTGCACGTGTTGCACCGTTATTATCTTCTTCGTTTCTGACTGATAGTTGTGTAGTACATGGTGCGTGCACTGCCGTAATTTCAATAATTAGGGATATTAATTTTGCGAACGAATCGGATAAGCTGACGCAGGATGGGCATTGACGTGCTTTCAATATTAATGGTTCATATTCTAGGGTCACTTTTTTTTTGCGCAGCTCCAGAAGGAAATAATCCATTCCCACACAGAAAGCAATTTTCTTTTTTCTACGCAAATTATGTCTTCGCCGTTCTTTTATCCGCTCATACGTTGATCTAATTAGTAACACGAGCGAAGCCAATTACATTCGTCCGGAATCCAGAGCGAGAGTCTCGTTGCGAAGGAGCTGTGCCGTGCGCGGAGACAGAAAACTTGCACAACCCTTGTCGGAAGGAAGCCGCGGCTCACACCGCAGTGCACGTCCCGCAAATAAAATCAGTTTCTTGTTTGATCGCTACTGAGCGCGACAGTGGCGGTTTCCAGCCGACGCTGGTTTCAAGTGAGCGCCAAATGTTACGGTGGCAGTTTGAAATGCGCCGAGTGGGGTTTCTTCGAGAGTGAGAGTTGCGTATGGTGACCTTCATTATTTTTCTTTGTTTTTCATTATCTGTTGGCGTCAAGTGAAGCGGCGTCCAACACTTGGTAGTAATCAGATTCACAAGGTCCGACATTCCCATTTATTCACATCGAACATTAGTGCGGCGTTCTCTTCCGATGCATGGTAGTTTTGAAAGTACCCTTAACATCCTCCTGCGTGTTAAAGTACTGTGAATATACAGCAGGGTTAAAAGTCTCTGATACGAAGGAGTTAGTGTCCTCGCTTGTGATTTTGTCGATTGCTACTTTTCGCGCCCGTGTGCTCGCATTACCCCAGCTAGTAATAATTTTCAAATGGAATGTGAAGGTTGAGAAACATTTTATTACATTAGCGAGTAAAATGCCGAATGCGCCAAAAAAAAAAGGTTCCTCTCATATTTGATTACCACACCGCGGGGAGTTTTACTTAGTTGCTGTAATGGCCCATTCAACTTTCAGACTATCTTTACGCGTTCCCCGTGCGAGGTAGCAAACCAGAAATTCATTTTCCATTTGAACCTACTTTCCTTTCCGCGTAGCGTTTGTCCCTCTATCTCTTTCTGTATAGTAAAATAAACGAAATCTACCTCCATGTCCGGTCGTAACATTTCTTCATTTGAGCATTTCGCGTTAGTAATTTTTTCTAACAGACAGTACATCTGTGGTGTCACGTCTCCATTTGTTTTTTTTGTGTGCTGACGAGAGGAATTCTTATATATTTTTTAAAATGTGCAGTACCTTCTAGTTTACTTCATCAGTGGTCCTTACAGTGCAGGAAGAGGCACAGGAAGGTACACGAAGGCAAAGACATCCTTTAGTTGAAGACGTGGGCAGAGGTGACGCCAAAACGAACGGGCAAGCAGATTTCACTTCTCCTCATTCAGCAGTTTTCGTCATGTCATTACTAGAAAAAAAAACGGCAAAGTGTGACTTCTTCCGCCCTAACACATCGGGCTACCAGGACAAGCTTGTGTTGCACCGAACAGACTGCGTTGCGTGACGGTTCGTCAACGTGTAATTTCGGTGAATGCGTATAGCGGAAAGCCGGCACTAGGAGTACATTCAACGCTTCGTAGCTCGAAGCTTCACACTAGTGAAGAAAGACGTACCAACGCAGCATGACGTTCTTTAACGCAATTAGTGTTAGCGAGCCCTGTTTAACTGCATGATCAAAGTGCCGTTGCTATGGCAACGAGGCTGCCTCATCCACATGTTACACTTCAGCTTTTATAGTAGTACTATGTCACTTCATGTACACTTTCCATCAGGAAGCTGTGATAGCTGAGCGCGATTGTATGCTTTTATGTACTGTCATGCTGGTGGCTGCGAACGCCATCCTTTTTAGCGCGCATCACTACGTGCTGACTTTGCCTGTAAAGCGTGCTTTGTTCCCATAACAAGTGCTCCTGGAAGAAGCTATCTTCAAGGCTTGGTGGGCAAATGAGTGAATAAACATTGTCAAAAACAATATTTTGCATTACTACAACTTTTCCGGTCTACAGCGATTAAACTTTAATTTCCAAAAAGTTCGGCAGTTTATTTCAAGCGGAGAGGGGTACGAAAAATATCCTGAAATACTTTGCCGCTAAAGTAAATGTAGGCTGCAGGAAGACCTCACAGAACATATATTGTAAGTTTTTCTTATAAAATTTATGCCCTATATAATTATTTTGATTAAGTTCAACATGCAGCCCTTCAAATTTAACGCGCGAACACACACACACATGCACACACACACACACACACACTCACACACACACACACACACACACACACACACACACACACACACACGCGCGCAAATATGTTAGAAATAAAATAATGTTCGCTTAAAAATTGAAGGTTGGAAGAGTGATGTGTAGAAACAAAATCACTCGGAGCCACTCAACCTTAATGAACTATCATCCTATCGTCCCATGAGAGTACGCCAACAAGCGGCTGCGTAGGTAGTGGTACACTGGCGAAATTGTTTGCTCAGGACAGACACCTTTCTCTTGTTTGGATGAGTTCCGTGTAACTGCCTGAGAAGGGGGAGCACTCTAACACGCTTTCACTGGCTGCCCTGAGATGAATTTCCCGCCAAGCTGTCCCGGGTTACAAGGACCGCAACTAGGTTCAAACACGGCTAGGAAATTACACTAAAACGTGCCAGAAAAAAAAGAAAAGTGGGCTGTGCGAATAAACCATAAACACCAAGATACACGGGTCGAATGTTAACCACTTGAGATGTTGTGCCATTAACCTTCGGCGTCAATCTAACCTTGGTGCTTTCTTTCTTGTGATCGCTGCGCCGTTCTCCGCTGACGCGTGCGCTATTTGTCTGTCGGCTCGGGCGTTATAAGGTGAAACAACGGATGGCGGCGGAACAATAAAATGCCAAGTGCGGCCGGCGCGAAATGAAAAGCTTTTGCGGTGGAAGCAGACACCCGTGCGCGAGCATGCATGGCACACCTGTGCGGCTGGAAGGCGATGGCAAACTCCGTTCACGTTTTTTTTTTTTTTGCCTCTTCACCCTTCCTCTTCTGAGCTTGCTTTTACGCATACATATTGATCTGCACGACTCTCACCACAGTTTAGACAATCTTTTAAACGGAAATGATTAGCACAAACAATGAAGAAGCCAAGTGTTAGACGCACTTTGTTTCTCACGAAACTGGGCATCGGCGCCAAGAAGTGCCAAAAGGCGTTCATTCACGTCGTTCTCGATCCCTGTAGTATATCCACTTTCAGGTTGAACCAGTGGCCAAGTTCGATGTTCTTCGATTTCACGTGCTCTTTCCCTTCGTCAGGCCGGCTTGTGTAACGTGCAAAATTGTTTTTGCTGAAACATTTTCTTGCGAGCACGTTCAGCGCAAATTACTTTTGCGTGTACGTGACCAGTTGCGGTGTGACACCAATATGAATGTCGAGACGCCAGGCGCAATAGAAACGGGCTCGAATGCACGCTTTGTTACTTCACTACAATATCACATGCTTTTTTTTCTGTGTTTCTGTGCTTCTGGAGAGCAGCGAAGCTAACACAAAGAACACGTCCCTGCCTTTTTTTCTATTAATATTCCATCTCGTTTTCTCTTCGTGTATCTAACATATCGAATTGATCAGCAGCCCCATTGCAAACGTTTTTACTTGCTGGCGGGAGTGTATTGAACTTGCGAAGAATTTTATTTATTTATTTATTTATTTTCAATACTGCTACTCTCATTCGAGAGCGTGGCAGTTGGGCAGTACAATGATTTTCAGTACAGGCAATAAAAATAGTGGAAAAGAGGGAAAGAAAAAAAAAATCAAAGCAAAACAAGTGAGTTAAACATACACTAACATTTGTAGCGTAATTACAGCATATGTGGGTTACAGGAAAAAAAAAAAAAAAAAAGAAGCACGATATATACAGCATACAGTAAGGCAAACAAAATGCTGGTTAAGGAACAGCATACTCAGTGGAATTTACACAAAAACGCCTAACACATGCTAGGTTCAAGGGAAATGATAAAGAAGCAAAAAGAAGGAACATGAGGCTTCGCAAAAAGTGACCAAAGAAAATAATAATAGTACAGGTGTCGGTAGGGGCTGGAATAAGACTAGGGTAAATAAGATTACATTTCTGGCATTGAGCAATAAGTTGACGTAAATGGGAAAGTTTCTAGAAGATGAAATGAAGAAATCTATGTTGGTGACTTTGCATGCATAGGTCCTCTTACGCAAACACATTTTTTTCTATTTGTGCCATAAATTCCGATAGTGATTCGATGTTGGTGATAGTAGCGTCAAGTTGATTCCATTCTGATATTGCGAGCGGAAAAAAAGAATACTTAAACGTGTCATTTTTACATGCATATTCTGTTAATGTGTGCGCATGCTTATTACGTGTAGGTCGAGCCTGGGAAAACGAAATATACTTAGAAATATCTATTCGATAGTTATTTTTCAGTAACTGAAATAAGAATTTTAGGCGAGCGTGTTTCGCTCTTGTGGATAGCTTTGCAAACCGGATTTCATTAAAAGATGCGTGGGCGAGTCTGTGCGCTTATATTTATTATGAATGAACCTCACAGCTTTTCTTTGTATTGATTCAAGTTTTTTTATGTTAGTCACTGTATGCGGAAACCAGACTGTGTTAGCGTATTCTAGAACAGGCCTTACAAATGATGTGTAGGCTAGCAGCTTCGTTGCCGTTGTTGCGTGTGCTAGGCTTCTTTTTAAGAAAAATAGCTTCCGTAGCGCCTTTGAGATTATTTTACTTATATGCTTGTCCCACTTGAGATCCGATGTTATTGTGACGCCTAGATATTTATGTTCATCAACCCTATTAAGGGGGGTGCTATTAATTACGTATGTGAAGGTGGATGGTAGTGCTTTCCTGGTCACAGTCATGATCGCAGACTTTTGTACGTTGAGTGTCATCTGCCAACTAGAGCACCAATTAGCTATATCAGCTAGAGAATCATTCAGCTCATTATGATCACTGTAATGATTAATTTCTTTGTAAATGACACAGTCATCTGCGAATAGCTTTATATTACATTTGATGTCAGCTGCGATATCGTTAATATAGAGCAAGAAGAGCAATGGTCCGAGGACAGACCCTTGTGGGACTCCGGATGTAACTGCGACTGTGTTAGATAACGTATGTTCGTAAATTACAAATTGCGAGCGGTTACTTAAGAAGCATTTTACCCAGCCAGAAAGTTCTCCTATACCAAAAACATCTTCAACTTTGGCGATTAATTTTGCTATGACACACACAGTCGAAAGCCTTAGATAAGTCAAGTAGAATCATGTCAGTTTGACCACGGTTATTAATTGTAGCAGCGAGGTTGTGTACTAGTTCTGTGAGCTGAGTAACTGTGGATAAGCCACTGCGAAAACCATGTTGGTTGGGGGAAAAAAAATTAATGCGCTCTAGGAATACTGTCATGTGCTTTAAGATTATGTGTTCGAGAAGTTTACATGATGTACTAGTTAGAGAGATGGGTCTGAAATTTGAAGGTGAATCTGCGTCTCCTCCTTTGTGGATTGGTTTTATCTTGGCTATTTTCCATTCTTGAGGTAGCTGTGAAGTACTGAGTGATTTCCGGAAAATTAGGCCTAGGTATCTACTGCACCACTCTGCATATCTTTTGAGGAATGTATTTGGTATATTTGGAATGTATTTGAGGAATGTATTTGGTATGAGGAATGTATTTGGTATATATATTTGGTAGAATGAATGACTCTGCATATTTTCTGTCTGTTGTAGACTTGAAGTTTGACTCTTCGATGAAGTTTGAGATCTTCGATGAGATCTTGAAGTATGAGATCTTCGATGTTGCGTCCCACAACATTGAAATGATGTGCTATTATCTTCGGTAATTCCTTCCTTTGCCATGTCCAACCGATAACCGTTTATTCTGACATTAACAAGATCTGCCGTTTTGCCAGTTTACCGTTTGTGACAATAGGAACATTCCGTCATGTAGATAATGTTTGAACTGGTGTAGGTACTTTTTGAAACTGGAGTGGTGCTGTCAGCTATCACACCATTTTGAAGGATCTTGGGCGGGAGAAGGATGTCATTTGGGTAGTATAATGCGGGTTTACTTTTGCATCCACTAGCATCTCCTTAACAATATTATTGCGAAGATACACCACCTTTGGAACTTCGGGAACCGCTTTCTAAGATGTTCGTTCCTTGCCAGTGTTGGATAATACTTATGAAGTATATTGTGACAAGGTCGAGAGGCTGACGAAAGCGGCAGTCGATGTGTGGTAAGGTGAAACTTTTCATTAGGCCGTACTTGGGGCCGTGCAACGGAAACTCAGGTTACAGCAAGCAATACCCGACATACACTGATATCGGCACACAGTGCGTCGGTCATCGATAACCTCATCATTGTTAGGACGCATCGTATTCTATGCATCACGCGTGAAACTTTCCAGCTTTATCACTAGTGGGTAGGCAAAGTCTGGAATAAGCCTGAGTGCTCGCGTTTTGCTCGCAATCTCAACAAAATAGTTTACTAAGATTGTTAAACTTCAGGAACACGTCGCCATCTGCACCGAGCAACGCTGACATGAGTGTAAAAAAAGGACAACAAGCTAAAAGAACAAACATATGTGGCAATATTACATATGTTCGGGAGTGTCTTTTATTACAATATTTTTAATGCTACTGATTTTGTTGTACTACGAAGGCCCATTAAACTAGAGTTGCTTTTCTATCTACTTTACCAGCTTTGCGTGGACCTTGTTGGAGGTGTCTTGCGTTGAGCTTTTTATGGCTGAAAAAACTATCCGTAATACAGCAGCATGAGCAAAGTAGAAGAGGAAGACCATAAAAAGAGCGCCAGTTCACTGTTATAATAATTTTTTATCTACAGCACTCGGGAAAGCTCGTCCATAACAGCTCTCCTGTAAACTGAGGGCAACCTTTGACTATGAATTTTACAGTTTTCCGCCATTTTTCTTACGTCTGTTCGTTTACGGCCCGAATAGATGGCGCATATTGCATTAGCGTACCTGTATTGATCTACGGCATAGTTTTTTTACACTTGTTAGGGTAATGATGGGAAGTGTATAGAACAAAACATTCATAATATATTCACTTGGCTTCGAATCTTTGCAACTATGTTTTGAACATAGCCTACTGTTTTTTTTTTGGCACATTATTCTTAACGCAATTTCCATACAGCTTAAGAAGTGTTCGACTGATTGACATTAAAGCGATCACGTCATGCTGCGCATGACGCAAAGCTGCGCAGAGTGAGCGTGGCATTTCAACAAGGTTGAAGGGGCTCACATATATTTTGAGAAAAATATATAGGAACAGAAATATAGGTATAAGGCACGCAGTACAAACAGGTATGAACTTTTTCAGGGACCAGTACGGTATAGTGTTGATGAGGTGAACATCTGCTTGAAGTGCATTTTCGCAAGAACATTTAAACAATATTTTTGTCTCCATTCACCGTAAAGCAGTGAAGTAGGCGAGGAGGCTCACACAATTTCTTTATTAATATGGGTTTTTCAAACATTCATAATGACAGGGCATTTCAATGTAGCCAATACAGTAGTGTATGATTGAGTGGCTCCCTTGCTTTATCTTGTTGTTTCAATGGATGACATGCAATACGATAGCCCATTGAACCACCAGCAAGTTGACTCATATATTTTGTTGTCAAGCACGAGTTCTTTGTTTTGTTTTTGTTTTCCATTATGAAATGGTGAATTTATACTGCTGTGTTATTTGTGTTCTACTATTTCATTTGCAGTCTATGCCTTCTTTCACCACGAGAGATTGTTTCGAGGTAGACGCGTGTGCGAAAATGATTGGGTTCGTGGATATTTTTATCGCTGCCCTTCCGCATAATCATCGCTATTTTTCACATTGATCATTGTTACGACTGGAAGTATCACGTCGGTGGCAACTGCAGCCCTTGCCGTGTCACGGAGCGACCACACCCAAAGAAACTTGGCTCAAAATGTGGCATAGTTTAAACTAATGGTGAGGGACACTTTCTTTATTTCGTTTTCTTGACAAAGCTGACATTGTCACGGCAACACATAGACGAGAGCACGCGGTTCGTCTTTGATAGTGAATTGAGAGTTAATTTTTTGAAACGCTGTATCACATACGAATACATTGTTTAAAAACCGATCGAGCTAAGAGACTTCAAACGTGTTTGCTCGTCTGTTCAAGCGGACAATTGTTGTACCCTTTTTTTATTGGAGGCAAAATATAGCACTGCGAACTGTGATGCTCTGTACATGGACTGCTCATGGCTAATTTTGTCTTCTTGTAACACTTTTTTCGTATGCGAACTCAAGACATGAGCACGCGCATGACTTCTCGTATTCCTGATGTCCTCCTCTTATCTCACAATTCAAGAATGGTGCATTGTGTAAGTTGGGCGTCGATTCACGTAAAAGAAAGTCTAAAAACTTTTTCACAAGCTTTCTTTGTTTTGTTTTTTTTTCGTAGCAATAGCGATGCCTTTCTTTGCAAAGTGCTCAGAACCGTCAAACGTGACTTGCCATTTAAAACCCCGTTACTATTGTCGAACTTGGCAATAGATAAATAGCATCTAGACCATGTATTAGTTCGTTATATCCTGTACTTGTTGTCACAGTATAGATAATTATAGGCACTAAAATGTCGGTCATCTGCCGCGCTCTAACATTCTAGATACTCGAAGTTATTTTAGGCTTTGAACTCAATATAAACGAGGAAATCCTCACGTGCCTCCATTTTGAGCTAAGCAGATCAAAACATGAGAAGGTGAAATTACAACACAACAAAGCTCATTTGACTGAACTGGCCTGTGTTCATATATTTTTTTGAAGAAGAATGTAACCATGTTTCTAACCAAAATTTAAATATCCCAAGACATTGAAAAAATGAACGTAGTTGCGAATTCTGTTTGAATAATAATTTTGTTTTGTAACATAATTTCTGGCTTCTGAAACACGCACAAACCTAATATTGATTCCTTATAACCGATATCGCGGGGCCGCTGCTCTTCAGTTGTAAGAAAAATGAATGACATTTAAATGAAGCACGACCAAGCAGATTTCGTATTCAGCGAGCTATAACCAATAATTCGCAATATAAATGTTCGGTACAGCGAAGCTCAACTGGTTGGAAACCTATTGATAAGCCATCCCTCATCGTTCATAGCCTTGATGTCGCCCCTGCACCTGTCGTCCAAGCGGAGCAATAAAAGGGCCTTCACAGTGTGGCACATTTCTATTCCTTCAGGCTTAGCAGCTTTTCATTTTGCGTCGAGTGAAGAATCTATCAACGACAGCAACTTGGGCACGTCTTCTCGTCCTACTCTTTCACGCCGAGTGCCCGCGCCTGACGTGGTCGTCAGAAAGGCGGCCTCACCTCCTTTTTTTTATTTCGCAACGTTTCAATGCGATGCGTTTTCCCATGTGTGCCAGCACTTCTCCCGTAGGATCGATACCTTTTAGCCTGGAGAGGGCCAGTCATAGGTGACCGGCGCTGAGAAACCACTGACCACCTTCGCGGTCACGGAAGAAACCGGAGCAGGAGGAGAGCTTGAAGGCAGTGCGGGGAAGAGGCGCACGAGTGGCGGAAAATACTTGCCGACGCAGCAGTTCAACGCGTCTCACCTCGTCACCCGCGTAATGTCAAGTGGTATATTTCAAAGGAGCCTTATTTGAAAAGTAAACATCGGGCCAGTGCAGTGATGAAGAGGCGAACAAATAACTGCTGCAACGGTGTCAACCTCTCTCCACCTGCTTCAACACGCGTTGTTTCTCTGTCTCTCTCTGACATATATAAAATATGGAAAAAAAGAGAAAGGGAGGGGCCAGAGAAAGCACGAGCGGATTGGACGATAGGCGATGTAGCGCTTTTTCTTTCTTCTCTTTCTTCTATGTGACTATCAAGTAGATTCGCACTTTGCCGTGAAAAGTCAGCTGAGACAACGTAATGCAAATGGACCTAATTTGACGGGGGATGCTGGCAAGTGCTTCCATTTATTCTATGATGGTGGACTGCATAGAGACGACGACGAAGTGATTCTCTCACAGAACGCTTGTGCCCGTGTCTCAGTATTTTCAATTTGTTTTCCTGGAAATCCTGGGAGCTGCCGCTCCCTCCTTTGCGGTGATGCTTCAGGACACACCTGAGAATGTTCCAGGCGTGCAACCGTCGCGCCGGACTTCGTCGTCCAGGAAGCGTAGCAACGCGTCGAGCGACACTGACAGTGAGGCAACCGATTTGTACTCGGACGGCTTTGAGTCATCGGATGATGACTTCACGGTCATCATGAATCGATCTACAAAACGAAGACTGCTGCGGACGGCATCGTCGGCAAGTGCTTCCACCGTTAAGACTGCACCACAGCGGGGGCCGCACACCATGCTGTTTATGCCCGAAGACCCTGCATCTAACTTGCGACTCCTGAACAGGCAAGTTCTTTCTGTGCTTCTCGAGGAAACCGCGCCGAATGAGATCAAAGACATGAGGATCAATGCACGAAAGAATGTCCTTGCTGTAGACGTTATGCACCGTAGCGCACTGCAAAGCCTTCGGCACATAACAGAAATCGGCAACGTGAAAGTTCCGCCAATGGTCGCTACAGGTTGTAATGGCACTGTAGGCGTCATTTATGATGTGGATCTTTCCATCTCAGCTAATGACCTGCCAATACTAATAAAGCCAGCGACTGAAGGCACCCGCATCACGCACATTACCAGACTCGGCAACTCACGCTGCTTGAGGCTTGTGTTCGAGGGAGACAGCCTTCCCTCGTATGTCAAAGTTGGCCATGTTCGCCACTCAGTGCGTCCTTACATACCGAAGCCACTGCAATGCTACAAGTGCTTCAAGATGGGACACGTAAAAGGTGTCTGTGAGAACAAAGTTGTGTGTCCGCGGTGCGCCGAGTCTCACTCAAAAGACGCCTACAGTGCCACCATGCTACGATGTCCAAACTGCCACGGCGCTCATGAGGCCTCATCCAAAGATTGCCCGTGGGTGCGAAACGAGCACGCGGTACTCAGGCGTATGGTGCGGGACAATTCAACGCATAGGGAAGCTGCCGCTACACTACGCCGACGACGGCGTCGTGGGTGAAGACCATCACGAAAAAACGGCTCTACCGATAGAGAGATGTCATCCTCTATCAAAGAGGCTGACCCGCAAACACCGAGCTCACTGAAGACGGATACTGCCAAACAGAAGAAAGGGACAGCAGTCACACCTTCCGAACAGTGGCCCTCTCTTCCACGAAGTCAACCTACTTCGGAGCTGCATCAAATCCCGCCGCCCTCGACGACCCCTCAAACCAGTGACGCGATGAATGAAGATCAAGTGATAAGCTTGCTGCAATCGCTGATGAGTACCATGCGTGTCCTACTGAGTAATATGAAGACTTTGGTTGCGCAGACCGCACTGCATGTGCTGGACACCCTGAGTCCGGTGCTTGCAGCTCTAAGGTAAAACCATGGCCAGCGAGGCACCGTCGTTTCGAGCGGAAGTCAAGAATGCATCTGTCTTTCAGTGGAACGCCAGAGGACTGAAGTCGCGCATGTCTGACTTTAGACAGTTTGTATTTGTGAACCGTTTCCCCATAATCGTGATTTGTGAACCCAACCTGTGCACTTCACTCAAGCTGTCAGGATATGAGTGCTTTATGTCCTCCACTCACAGAGACTGCAGCAAAGTTATTGTATTCATGCGCCATGACCTCACTTACGTTCACCACAAAGTCTCGCCTGATGAAGAGAATCAGTATGTGTGCCTTACTGTGAAGAAGGATAAGGTTGCTTTCACGATTATCGGAGCTTACTTATCTCCATCAAGCCGCCTTGACTGCGAGCGCTTACGCGGTATTCTGACATCGACTCCAAGGCCATGGGTGATCACTGGCGACTTCAATGCCCACCATTTCTTATGGGGAAGCTCCAGGGACAACTCTAGAGGAATAAAATTGGTGTACTTAGCCTCGGAGTACGTAATTTGCGTTTGTAACGATGGAAGCCCTACATATTTACGTGGATCAGCCTATAGCAGCTGCCTGGACCTTACATTGGTTTCTCGCTCACTTACCAGAAAAGTGCACTGGTTTTCGGATCTGGAAACGCAGGGCAGCGACCATATACCAACTTACCTGTGTATAGAAGGTTTCACCAGCTCCAAGTCCTCAAGAGGCCTCAAGTACACCGATTGGCCTTAATTCAAAATGTTAATGGAAGACTGCTGTACCGACAGCTCATCATATAACCTAGAGGACTCGATAAAGGATGTCCTGCAGAATACCACGCATACACATTTGACTAGTCACAAGCACACCGATTTCGACATCGAGCTTGAGAAACTTCGCGCAATACGCCGTCGTGCAGAACGAAGGTACCGACGGACAAAGTGCATGGATGATTTGAGGCTGGCTCGACGCATTCAAAAGAAAATGCAGCGGCACATGGATAAACTGGCTAGGCGACGTTGGACATCTTTTTGCGAGTTGTTGGATCCACGAAAGCCCCTATCACTGATTTGGCGAACATTCCGGGGTCTTTGCACAACCTTGGGTCAGCGACACCCGTTTACATCTCTGGCACTTCACCTTCGATGCAGAGATTGACGTCGCAGAATCTTTCTGTAGAAGAATTGCCAGTGATTACAATTTCACAGTATCAAGAACGGGAACATTTGACAACCCACCGCCCTCACGTGATCTCCGTATGGAATGCCATTTTTATATGGATGAGCTAGAGGCGGCACTGACTCTGTGCAGACGTTCTTCAGCACCCGGACCTGACGGCATTACCTACCGTGCCCTTTGTAATCTTGGAGACGAAGCTCGGAAGGCACTCTTACGCCTATACAACGACTCCTGGCAGACTGGTATGGTTCCCCAGGCATGGAAGTCAAGTCGCCTCATTCCACTTCTAAAGGCTGGTAAATCTCCTTTGGATATTGCCTCATACTGTCCTATCGCACTTGTTAGTTGTGTGGGAAAAACGATGGAACGAATGATTCTAACACGAATGGAGTGGTATTTAGAGCACTATGAAATCTATCCAGTATCCATGACTGGATTCAGGCGCGGCCATTCGTCAATCGACAACGTTGTTGATCTGGTGACATATGTTCAACACCAGAAAGCCTGTAAGAGACTGTGCGCTGCCCTGTTTCTAGACGTTAAGCGGGCTTACGACAATGTCACCCATGAAGCCATCCTTAGTGCTTTGGAAACAGTAGGTCTTGGTGGCAAGATATATGTGGGTGTACAGCTACTTACAGCTGAGATCATTTTACGTGATGACAGCGAATGGCCCAACACCTGATTATTACAGCAGCCGAGGAGTTCCTCAGGGAGGAGTGCTAAGCCCTACCCTTTTCAACCTAACTCTCATTGGTCTAGTCGAGCAGCTACCCAGCACTGTAGAACTTTCTGTCTATGCTGATGACATCTGCATATGGACATCAGGTGTGACAAGGCCTCAGCTTCGCGCCCGCCTTCAGAAGGCTGCTACAACGACGTCATGCTATCTTCGTAAACAAGGCCTCGAGGTGTCCTGCGGAAAATGTGCAGTGGTAGCGTTCACGCGGAAACCAATGTCTGCTTACAGTATATCGATTAATGAAGAATACATATCGTTCAGCAGAAGCCACAGGTTCTTGGGAGTCATAATAGATAGAAACCTGTCGTGGACTCCACACGTGAACTATGTGAAGAAGCGGCTGATCGCAACATGCCACTTGTTCAAATTCCTTGCAGGAAAGAATTGGGGAGTGCCCATACCATCCATGCTACAACTGTACAGAGTGCTGTTTATCGGATTCTTACGGTACAACTTACCTGCAATATCTAACACCGGCAAGACCAACCTGCGCGCAATTCAGAGCATTCAAGCCCAAGCACTTAAGATATGCCTTGGATTACCCCGCAGTGCTTCAACGGCTGAAACCATTGCCATCGCTCAAGATCACTCGATAAATACGCTTATTATTACCGAGACAATGCGCATGCACCTCAGGCATGATGCCAGGACCCCTTCTCACCACCTGGCGAGCCTAGCTGCTGAAAGGCCCCGCACGACATACGGCACTATTGTCTACAAGCATCGTTCATCGTTTGCTGAGACATACGCACCTGCATCAAAGCCACTGCTTCCTCCTTGGAGCTTGAGCCGGCCGCGAGTTCATTTAATGATTCCAGGACTGAGGAGAAAATCGGACTTACCGACACATGCCCTGAAACAACTGAGTCTATTCCTACTGGAACAAAACTACAGTAACCACGTGCACATTTACACGGATGGCTCTACTACGCCGTCTAGTTCAGGTGGAGCAGTGGTTATACCATCACAAGGGGTAACTCGGTGTTTTAAGACTTCACATGTGACAACTTCAACGACGACAGAACTCGAGGCTCTGCGCAATGCACTGGAACACATCAATTCAGAAGAAAGACCAGGTAAATGGGCTGTGTTTTCTGATTTAAAACCAGCGTTACAGTGCCTGATACCAGTTCTCCGTCGCGGATGCCATGACCAGTTGACCTACCAAACCGCGAAACTTCACCACCTTTTAATACAAAAAGGCCTTGACATCGTCTTTCACTGGTTACCTGGGCATAGTGGTATAGACGGCAATGATTCTGCAGATCATGCTGCTCGCACGTCACATAAAGAAGCAAACAGCGTTCCGATTCCGCTTTCAAGAGCGGATGCAGCGAGGCAGATTCGTCAACTGGCCCGCAGTCTCACACTGACTGAGTGGAACACACCAAGCATACGACGTACAAGGCTGCACGAGCTTGACCCTTCCCGACAACTCCGGCCTCCACCCGGCCTACATCGACGTGCAGCTTCGCTTCTCTATCGCCTTTGGCTGGGAGTTGCTTTCACGAAAGCGTACACCACGTTAATCGGAATTACTGACAGTGCGGCGTGCGATGTTTGCGGCACCGACGAAAATATCGAACACCTGCTGTGCCATTGTCCTCGATTTGCCTCAGATAGACAAGTACTTGCCAACGCAATGCGGCGACTGGATGATCGGCCTCTTTCCGTGCTGGTGCTATTACAGCAACGTCCACATGCCTCGACAGCCCACAAGGCAGTGAAAGCCCTGCTGTGTTTCCTGAGAAAGACAGGCTTGTGTGAACGCCTCTGACATGCGGTAGAGTTCTACACACTGCAGTGAAATTACTGTCAGTCTCTCCCCCACCCCTTTTTTTCTTTTCCCTCTCTTCTCTCTTTCTCGTCTTTCTTGTCCCCTTCCCTAATCCCCCAGTGTAGGGTAGCCAACCGGATGTCTTCCTGGTTAACCTCCCCGCCTTCTCCCTTTTTGTTGCTTCCTTCCTTCCTTCTATGATGGTGTGCAGTGCCACACATTATTCTTCATTACCGCATGTATGCTAGGCAGGTAACTATCGGGAACCTTCTTTGAATTCGAAGGCTGTTTTTTCCTACCAGCTCTCTCAGTTTTTGTCCACCCTAAGTAGTGTCTATGCACATTTCAAGCTAGCTCTTATAGAAGTGGAAACCGATACGACGCGTATACTTCAGACACCACAATGTGAGTCAAGGATCTCAGGTCCTGAAAGGGTTTTATGCTGAGAAGTTGACGCGTGCTTCGAAAATTAAAGAAATCTTGAACGAATTACAACATTGCTATGACACGTCCACGCTTTTCTTGCCAACCAACAACATAAACAAACCAGCAACGTGTGCTTGGGTGCTTTTGTCACCCTTTGGAGGGAAACAACAGCCTATCCTTCAAACCCGATTAGCTTTTACATTGTGTATGAGTATGCCACCGTATGTACGAAGCCGCCTACAGAGAACCGAAGTGTCAGAACCTAACAAGAACAAGAAACGAAAATGGCGAAGCTTGCATAAACCATGCAAGGCTCAAAACAGTAAAACTGAACGATTCTGAAGACTATTATGTTTTCTTATGGCTTGTTTCTAGGTGATGCTGGTGCTGCTTCTATGTCCTTTACCTGGAATGACCTAGCTTTAGCTAGGTGATTCCAGGTTGTTTCCACGTTTATTTTAAGCGCAGATAGGTTCGAGTTAAACCACGGACACACATGTACAGAAACTCAAGCTAAAGTCATTCGCTCAAACCTCTAATAGACATATAAGCACGTCGTCGTTCGTGTAGGCCTTTCATCATTTCGGTATTTTTTTGCATCCGTCCTTGCCTTTCTCGTCCCCTACTATTCTTTCGTTGTACGTACTCGGGCTCTCGGCTCACCACGGTCACTCTTTGCGATCATATGTTGTTTGACCAACTGTTATTTTTGAAAATTTTGATGGTCCAGTGGCGAGTAGTGTGATTCATTAGTTTCTACGGAACATACCCTTTCATTATTATGAGAGCTTTTTTTTTCAACTATTTCTACCTGTCCAGAAGGATTTTCCCTCCACCTTACAAAAACCTAACTCAACCTCTGGCACTTACACAAAGGATTTTGCAAACCAGGAAGTACCCTACTGTGAAAATGTTCCAAATCATGTACCCCGACCTATACCCAAGTAATCTTTGCTCACATTATGGGGAAATAGTTTCATTAGAACATATGCTCTGACAATGTACCAAAATTCGCTTATTTACCGAGCCCCGCCACGGTGGTCTAGTGGTTAAGGTACTCGACTGCTGACCCGCAGGTCGCGGGATCAAATTCCGGCTGCGGCGGCTGCATTTCCGATGGAGGCGGAAATGTTGTAGGGCCGTGTACTCAGATTTGGGCGCACGTTAAAGAACCCCAGGTGGTCGAAATCTCCGGAGCCCTCCACTACGGCGTCTCTCATAATCATATGGTAGTTTTTGGACGTTAAACCCCACATATCAATCATTTTACTACGCCAATACATTTCGACGTGACCCGGTGCACGCGTTCTCCAGCGTTCGTTTTGCCGCGTCACGCCGGCGTTCCGACGCCAGGCGCCGGTCCTGCCATATACTCGCAGGCGCCGCCGCGCTGCGTTGCTTTGACGCATGCTCGTTTCAGCGCGTCCGGCGTCCCTCCGTGACGAAAAGAGGGAGACTCAGAGTCGTCTGGGTAAGGCATCGGCGCTAAATGCAGCATGTCGCATTTCGGGGCGGTTTCCAACGGACGCTGGTCGCGCCTGGTGCCAGACTCTAAATCATGGCGTTTCGCTAACGTAGCGTCGCTGTGCCCGCATGCGCGCGCGTGAACGCTACAATGTAGTCTATTGAGTCCTTCATGATGCGCTCGTGGCCGTTTCGCAAGCTCCACATATACCAAATTTGGTGTTACTTGACGTCAATGGATGACGAAATATATCACTGGTGCAAATATGATAATCCTGACACGCGTGTCATGTAGAAACATGACAAAATACCACGCTCATAGCGTGCCCGCGGCCGTTTTACTAGCTCAATATATATAAAATTTGGTATCACGTGACGTGAATTGAAGTCGAAGGTAAACGACACATCCAAACATGATAATCATGACACGGAAGTCATTTACGGCATCATTTACTTCCACTTCGTAACCTTTTGCTGATTTTAAAATGACATATCAACAATTCTTATTCGTGCTTCGCGTATCATCGATTCCCACTATACGTGGGATCTGCCATTTTTTTATATTAATTTGTTATATTCACAAAAAATCCTGAATACAGAGTGGAAGTAGGGATGGAACTGTTAACGACTGAAGTGTAGAGTGGCACAACGCCTGCCTGTTTTTTTTTTAGGAATGCGGAACATGTAGTACTGCGAGATAATATTTACGTGGACAAGATGTGCTAGCGGTGCCACCTAGAAGAGAATGAAGGCGTCGAAAAATAAATGAAATAAAAAAGAAACTGTATATGCTCACCTGCATGCACACACGCATCAACATTACTGCTTTTCAGCAGCAATAGAAATAAATAAAAACCAGGCATAAAACCCGAGAAATTTTTACTTGCAAATTTATTGAAAGTGATCGTCTGTCTAGGTCTAAAAATCTTTGTAATGAAAAGCACTACGAGAAAAAACGACCAAAGCACTCTGTCCAGATTGTTAACAACGGAAGCTGAAGCGTGCGGCTACATGCAGCCAAAGCCAAAGTGCCGCTTTAGAAGCTCCCGCCGAAAGCAGGCGTCAACCCCGGCGAAAGCATCCCCGCCATTGCCTCGTTGAGGCTCCTCTGCCGCCAACCCCGTTTCTTCGGCTCGCTGTCGCGCTTGCATTCGGCTCGCTGTCGCGCTTGCATTCGGCTCGGAAGGTTACCGGATCTTCGGTTGGCTGTTGGTTTCTGCTTGCACTTTGACACCCGGGACTGTTCTTGTGCCCGAACTGTTGGATCAGCCCGGCGAACATAAATTATTTCACAGTTATGCTGTCAGCGTTTTTCTTGGAAAGCTCTCCGCTGCTTGGGCGTTCGTACGATCCGCGCCCTCTGATTGTGGACTCGGTGACCCGGCTGCGAAGGGATTAAAGATGTCAGTGACGGAGCAGCCAACGGCACGCGTGCTTAGGTACAATGCAGAGAATGGTGTCACTTACGGCACTGCTAATGACGCGCGTTCTTGTATATGATGTAGACAACGACGTAACCAAGGACGCAACCATTGAAGGCTCCTATAGAAACTTATGACGAATGGTGCTTCGTTTCGCCTAGCCATAAACAGCTTTCGCGGTAAGCATACTCATAGCTATTCGTCACTGCCAGGTGGTCGAGGCTATCTGAAACCGATTAGTTCATTCATAAGAAACAGGTGGATTTGTCTACATTAACGCTAAATTTAGTTAAAAATGGGCATCCTAAACCACCACTTTTTTTTTTACTTGCAGTACGTAAACCACGCAAACACGGTAACGCTTAATCTAAAAAACAGTCAATGAATAATAAACGATATATGGGTTGTTTCGCGTACTGCCGACGTGCGATTCGGTCCTCTATTCGCGAAGGCCGCTAAATTAACACTGGGTACTAATATAGAAAGTTGATGAGCCCGGATAGTCAGCATTCTATACTCGTACGAGAGAAGCGCAAAGCAACGTTTTTTTTTTTCCTGTGTCCCTTTTCTTTTGCTATAATTCTCGTCTGAGTCAAAAGTATAGGCACTGCTCGAATCTATGAAAAACTTAGAAAGCGTATCTACAGAAAAGAGAGGAACAACCATTATGTGATTCTTAAAGAAAAGAAGAGAAAACAGAGACCCGTAAATGTCTGCATAAAAGTGCGGCACCACAACAGTAGCTCACGAGGGATGGGGGGGAGGAGGGGTGAAAAGGATGGCAATAAAGGTATAGATATAGAGAGGGGGGAGGAGAAAGCGTAGCGCATGGACAGCGACACCCAGAACCAAGGAGAAGATTGGAAAGATGGACATGGTCACAGGAGTCCGTGGACGGGGCACCATTCAGCGAGAGCTATTGTCGGCGGGAGGGGATGGCATAGGGCGATCCAGTCGGCCAGAGCTGCGCTGTCGTCGGAGATAGCGGGGGCACAACCGGTCGGCACGAAATCCAGAGAGCGAGTCCAGAACAACCATTAAATTTGAATAGTGTACGTTTTTTAATATTGTCACGTGATTATAGATAGCCCGCTAAGTCTGTTCACTGGAGCACTGGACATTAAGCCAAACCAATCACAATGAACACGAGCTCATCGCCTAGTCTTCTTTGTCCCAATAGTACATACACGAACTGACATGACTAAATTCCGTTCCATCTCAGGGACATGGAACGTGATTAAGCCATGCAAATGTTTAATATTATTGAAATAGCGATTATATGGACACTCTCTGCTGGATTTTGCCGCCGGCGTCGGCATCGATGTCATGCATCGTATATGCATACGTATCTATACATATAAAACGCAAGAAAGAAAAAAAATCCAGAAAGAAAAGCACTCCGGCGTGCGGAAATGAACGTGGGACCTCTGCGTCGTGGAAGCGAGACGTTAACCACTGAACCGTCCCGAGAATGTTGTTCACCGTTAAAACGGCAAGCTATTTATATCTACCGCTTATAGCTGCTGTGTTTTCGGCATTACCAGTAAGATGGCGCAATGAGCGCACGTCGCCACATCGCGCAGCGGCGCCCACTCTAATCTCCCACGCCCACTTTGCCCGGCTTATCGAAGGGGAGCTACGCTCCCTCGCGCGCCCTTATCTGACAGTGGTGGTGAGGAGGGGAGGATCGCGTACCTTGGCTGGCTTCAAGCTTTACGAGGAACGATTCTGCTGTACCGGATGCACAAAGGTCACTGCAATCAATGCAGTCTCTGTTCGCAAAAGCGCGCGCTTTCCACACTCAGCGAAGTAACAAATGTGACGCTTATTCGCGTGCATCCGTACCTGTGAGTACGTTTCGTGCGTAATTTGTGCGCGAGAAACACGGGGCACGTTTCGATCTGCTTTCCAGTCTGCGATTGACCTTTCATATTGTTGCTATCGCGTTCATTGCTTCGCCTTTGCGGCAAAGCTGTGACTCTTTTATATGCTTTGGCAAAAGAAATGGCAGCATATCTACGGGGTGAATGATGGAGAGTGGGGTGAAGCATCCGTCCATCCATTCGTTCTTGTTTCCGTCCGTCCATGCGCTCGTCTCTGTGCCCGTCCATGCGTCCATCCACACGTCCGTGCGTAAGTCTGCTCGTGCGTCCGCACGTATATCCGTGCGTCCATTCCTGCGTTCGTCCATGCATCCATCCCTGCGTGCATCCATCCGCCCGTGCAGCTATCCGTGCGTCGGTCCATGCACCTGTCTGTCTGTCCGTTCGTCCATCTAGTCAACCCTCCAAGTACCACCATCTCGCATCTTTTCATCATATATTCCGCATATAGAAGCCCCGCCATCCAGCGGGCATTCCAAAGACTAAACGAGAGTTGGCACACGCACACTTTTTTACGGCTTGCGCTTCGTGTCTACTTCCCAACTTTAACCACCTCGAGTTCATTGTATATACTAGTTCACTGTATTCATGGCACTGCGGCACAACGCTCGCTAAACCTTTCTAAAACCAAGGAGCTTACGCCCAGCGAGCATAACGTAGCAACCTTTTCCTGTCAGATAGTGCTTAATGTACATGCCAATGGCTGCTAATGGGAAGTGAGAGACAGGAGAATTCGGCTTTTACTTTCTCACGGCTTGCGCTTCGTATCTACTTCCTATCTTTAACCACGTCGAGTTCATTAATGGTATATACTAGTTCACTGTATTTATGGCACTGCGGCCCAACGCTCGCAAAACCTTTCTAAAACCAAGGAGGTTACGCCCAGCGAGTATAACGTAGCAATCCTTTCTTGTCAGATAGTGCTCATTGTACATGCCAATGGCTGCTAATGGGGAATGAGAGACAGGAGAATTTGGTTTTTAGTTAACGCGCACGCTGCGAATTTTTTATTGTGCAACAACGCACAGGAGAAATCTCCCACCGGCACCACCTTGCCGGTCAAAGCGTAAAACATGTTACGCCCTACTTCGAGGGATGAACGGGTGCCGCTTTAAGGAGCTTCGCGCCTAATAACTAACTTTTGTATACTCTTAGCTTCGGCACACTCTGGGGTCTTTTTTGTATAAAGTTCTGGTGAAATGTTACTTCCACTCCGTTTATTTGAGGAATGCTCCCTTTTTTTAAAGAAATGTCCTGCACAAAAAAATATTTGCATTGATGTTCAAGTGTATTATTCATTTCATTATAGTCTATAACTGAAATTAAAAGACCTCAGGGACACCAAAGCAAGCATAAAAAAGAACGCTGACAGTGAAAAAAAAAGAAGCAAAATAAATTATCAATTTTAGTCCTTTTTTGTACGTGCGCTCAGCAGAGAGATTGTGTGTGTAGGTGTCAGCTTTGCGCAGCCAAAACAAGAGGTACCTGCCAGTGATTCCGGCTCGTCACACGACGGGAAGGGACGCCCATGTTAGCGCTTACGGGAGTGTCAAGCTGAATCTCCCCGAGAGACAAGCGACCCAGCAAACGAACCGCCAAAACTCCGTAGATTGGTGAAGATTCCCCTAGGGATGTGACGGGCGTCCTTCGCACTTTAATTTTTCTTTTTGCTTTCTCCTTTGCTCGGCTAACGACGTCAGGCCAAGATAGATTCAAAAGTAAAAGCGTCGAGACTAGATTGTCTGGTTTAGTCGTTTATCCACCCTCTTCCAAACATCGCCTGTCTTATCCTTTGTCCGTGCAGGCTTCGGAACACAACGAGTGACAATTAGTGGCTCTCGAGAAAAGAAATCTGAACACAGCAGACAGGGGAGCTACCGTGTTGCTGTGTAAGTGAATCATGAATCACCCGCAAAGCCAAAAGGTTGCCGAGACAAAGAGATTGTTTGTGCAGCGGAAGAAACGCGCGACTCCGTGATTAGAGCGTCCGAAGCGACACAGCAAATGAGTGGCAACAGAGAGATCAGAATGGGCCCCGATTTCGTAGCTGCGTTTATTTTGTGCCTATCAGATGGTGACACTCTTTTTTGTGATTGTGCAAAGCTGCACGTTTTATACTTCAGTCGGGTGTGTGCGTGCGTGCGTGTGTCCTAGAGAAAAAAAAGCAAAGGAAAATAATGTGGGGGCAGGCCACTACACAACTGAGCTATAACAGTCTTAAGCATAAGAAATAAAAATGACGAAGAGGTTTAATAAATGAGTGAATAGAGAAAAGTGCTTTTTAGAAGAAAAAAATCAAATAAAGAAATGTTAAGGGCTTGTCTACAGGACCTAAATGTTTACGTTCCGCTGATTAATTATAACATTGTAACGTGTATATAACAACTATTTGCGTTCCCAAAATTGTTAAGGTTGTGTGTTAAAGCTTAGTGTTACGGTATTGGTCAAGACAGTGTTAAGTAAGATCACCACTCATCTTGGGAGTGGTTTAGTGTTGTCTTTACACATTGTGATTTAACATGCATGCAAAAGCGCATAGAGCACGTCCAAGATGACCCTCTGTGCTACTTGTTAAGTTCAATGAACCACCAGCCTTGGTGGAGACGATGAAGGTGGCTTCACGTCGATTATTTTTTGTCAACGTGCCCCTGGCGTAGCTCGTGCCTAAGTAGCGATGGCTTCGTGGCTCTCACGAAAATGACAGTGATTGATGTTGGCACGGAACCTAGCCGTCATGCACCCAAAAAAATGTGCACCTACCCGACAACCCCGCTTCCATGTTTCACGAAAATGTTTACTTCGTGTGGTGTCACTCTGTTTTTCTCTTCTGCTTTCAATCTGTAGGAAACCGCCATCCAAGAACTCGAAAGGACGTGGGAGAACTTGGAACTCAGTTTTTTTATAACTTTTTGTCATGCTGTCAGACTGAAAAATATATTCTGCAAACTCTGGCTCCAGGGCTTCACCGTGGAAAAGTTCTAGGCTGCTTAGTGTGAGGGAGTCCGCACTTACGAAACAAACATATTGCGTTCAAGTTCATGTGCTAGGCCGGACGCGTTTCTGTACATCCATCGGGAAATCAAGAGCTTCGAACCGGCAAACGCCTGACGTGCAAACAAGGGTTACGACACTCGTAAAAAGTACAATGCAATCGAGCCGCAACAACGCCCCCAAGTATCGAAGTTGCTTCCAGGCTCGCGTCATGTTTGCGCTGACAAGGAGGGGGCGTTATGGCAGGGTTTGCTTGCTCTTAGAAAAGAACGAGGCAGCTTTGTACTTTCGTCATCCTTAGTCAGCACCCCCAGGTCCTCCACATCTACACTTCCACCTTGGGCGCCTTGCGTTACCTGTCTCTCAAGCGTGGTGACATTGCAGGGAAAGGCTGTGCTGCAAAGTTGAGGACGACAAAGCTGGACAGGCACAGGGAAAGCGCATCTAACAACTGTAGTTTATTGAAATAAATAGCAAGAAAATATGGAGTAACCTACAAGGGGATGGGCACTGCAAGCAAACCACGCATGATCCTATCGGGGTGCTATCTATGCCGTATAATACAACTGCTTTTATCAAACTTTTTATCGTTTTATTTGTCTCTGTAAACATGCCACTTGTGTATTCATAAGTACTATCAAAGGTGCGCTAACGCATGCGCTAAACTTCCCAGACATCATATAGTAAGCTTCAGTGTTTGTTCTCCTGATTCTATCTTTGCTGTGAAACAAAGTGGTAGTATCCCCGAAGCACATCCCCAGGTGCTTTTTGCGGCAGACATATTGACGCAATAGCGTTAAAGTGCTCGTTTCGCAGAAATTCCGGCATTGGTGTCACTGGTTGTTAGTGAAAAATCCTCATTTTTGCGTGACCGAAAAATCGCCCATCCTTGCAAGCCCGAAAAATCTAAATGCAAGTAATATAAACAAAAAAATATCGCCCACCTCCCTGAAGGGAATCGTGAGAAAATGTGAATGCAGTTCTTGTGCCGAGAGTACACGGCGTAGTAATTTTAATGGAGTAAATATTGACGAGACGAGGATTTGTACCGTAACCATTTATTTACACATTCATCTGCCAGAGAACCGTCGAGAGCGACGTGCGCACTTCACTCCATTTATATATTTGTACAAGCCAGCGGACAGGAGTGACGAACAAGGAGGCGAGAGTGCGATCAGCACGAAAACGATCGGCGAAGCAGTGCCCCTACTCTCTCCTACACTGTTTCTACTCACGGCTGAGATCCCGCGATGCGAGCGCCCTCACAAGCCAGAGCACGCTCCTCCTCTCCACTCATTCTCCGCTCGGTTGAGGTGTCCTCGCATGAGAGGCAATTATCCTGCACTCCACACCACATTATCTTACCTTTCCGCCGTTTTCTAAATAATCACGACCCCTCCCCACCTGCTCGGGTTGCTAGGGGTGAGGATAAAACGCGCCCGCAACTGATGTTATAGGAAAGGGAGTGAGAGCTGAGAGATTTCCCTTGCCAGTGCTCGGACACCGACAGACACCTGACATGCCCCGACTAAAAAAATGCATTCGCATTTAGAAATTCCGGGCCTTAATGTAAATAAAACCTGGGCTTATTGAATGGCAAGCGAGTGTTCAACCACACAACCACCTCGGCTTGTGAATACAGCGAAAATAACTTCCTCTGCTTGGAAGTTAACTTTCATATTTTATAAACACACGCGTCCTGTGTACATGTTTCACAATACAACATTAAATACTGCCGTCATAATGCGTGGGAAAGCTTACATTGCCATAGGGGACAGAAGATGGAGTTATCATGACGTCACAGTTTAAAGCCAGTCACCCACTAAAAAAGGCACACGCGCTACGGCACCCTTAAGGCCAGGTAGTAGCACGGGTTCATAACAAGTTCGAAAAGATTTCATATGCAAAGTGTTTGAAGTACGCAGTACGAACTGGATATCACTATCGCGTTCAACTCTTAAATGTGAAGCTTAAGGGTTCCCCTATTTTTCTTTTGCGACACTGCCGGTATTCCGATTTCATCAAACGACAAGACTCGTTTACGCAAGCACTGTAAACATTGTTTACGCAAGCGTTATTAACGAAAGTCGGGAAAATGTAACAAGAAAGAGGTATCAGGTGTATGACAAGGAAAACAACTCTTGCACACTTTGACAAATGTCAGCGTCTGACTTGGTACTATAACAAGAACTGCAGTAGAAGCTTGTCGGGTTCGTTTTACCCCATAGAGAACACCAGCGTCCGACGTTGTTTCGAGTAAAGGAGTTTGTTTAAACATGTTCACCCGTTTCCTCGTTAATTTGTTTGCTTGACTCCAACCGTCTTGCTAATTATTTAACGATCTGCCAAGTCACAGTGGCTGTCCCATCACGACGCAGGGAATAAGTAAATGAGCCAAGAGACTGTACAAGTGTCGCATTGTTCTTTCAAAGTGGACCATGTGGTGCAACCCACAACAAGGCACTTTGTTGTTACAAGGTTATTTCTGGCACGTTTATGGACAAAAGCACAACGTAAGTCATATGCCACTGTGGCGTTCTGACAAACGATGCCTAAAACAAGCGACCAAATTCCCTCAGCATATCGGCGTTATGTTGGCTTTGTGTTATAATGTCCTTTGTGAAAGTAAGGAAAGCCACTTCATTCGTGCTGTGTTGTATCAACATGAACGAGATTGCGCAGTTTAGAAACTGGTATTAACTTTTTATAAGGTATTTAGCTGGCGATTTTTAACACAGCATATAACGCGAAATATGCAGCTGTGAAGCATAATCTTTCATAGAGCAGTATTCTATGCTAATATTATACATGTCCTACAAATGTACCACATTGGAAAATCTTAGGTGTAAAAAAATGGTAGCCAAGTCTTTAATCAACTCTGGTGATTCTGTATGAACCTATCTTTTGAACAAGAAATCGGGGTTTTCAAAATTTTGATTACTATTTTCAATAACAGATACTGAGGAGCACCTTCAGTTTCATTCTGTCGTGGTCAGTACTTCGGATTAATACTTTTGCGCTATGTTTATATACGGCTGTCATGAAAAGAGAAGTATTATTTATAGGTCACTTGCACAATATGCACTGAAACACAGGTAGGAACATGAAAGGCCTATCACTTGTACCTTAGAAGGGGTTCACTTTGACACTGTAGACATTTTTTTTACATTGACGAGATGAAGAAACTTTGGTGTAGTTGCTCGAGCTTTCAGGGCTTCAAAAGAGCGTTTGTGCTGAATAACATCCCTCACACACACCAAACTATCTTTCACGATGAGGAATTCGTAGACGTCCTCTGTGATTTCTTTTGAAAGATGACGAACTTCGCCATCTTCTACCATTCGAGGGTACAGTGCCTCGCACAATTTCAGCACTTACTCCGTATATGTCGTACATGTTTCCCCGGGAGCTTGAACTCATTGCATGAGAGTTTCATCGGCGCACTTTTTTGCAGCTGCCTGATACCCGAAACACTTCCTGCTGTCGTCTACGGAGGTCTGCCATGTCCTCAAACTTTCTTCGTGGTTTTCAAACCACGAAGATGCGGTTTTCTTAAGAAAGAGGCCTACAATGTTGAGCAGATCAGTTGCATTCCAGCCATTAAACCAACTCGCCCACCGTTGACTGAGCCATGCGTCGACACCTTCCCAACTTGTTCGTCGAAGATTTGGGGCTCAATGCAGGGCTGTCCCGAAATATCGGAAGCAGGTGGCAAGTCATAAAATTAATCAACATCGAGGAAGCTCGTACAGTGGCGCCCGGCACCTCCACTGAAACGGTTGCGATGGGGTGTCTTTGCTCAAAAATGAATACATCAAAGGAGTGAATGGTTACCGCGCCGTCACAGAGTTGTTTCCAAGGCACGACACTTCGTTTTTCGCTCCCTCAGTATGACGTTGCCGCTTCAACTTAGCAATATTGTCATAAAAGGCTAATGCTCTACACCACATCATTTCCGAAGGGCTTGCAAAGTTAGTTTACACCGGTCATGTTTTTACGCGTACACATTATTTTTCTCAGCTTTGGTGTAGCATTAGGTTACTGTTTTTCTTGAAGAGAGTACGTGAAAGAGAGCGTTGCCTACCATCTTTCGTTTTTGATTATAAACTAGAATAGCAAAGCACCCACCCAATTTTTATGCATTGAGGTGGGCAATCATCGGCGGCCGGAGGAAAATAAATGTGATGTTTTCAAGCGGTGATTGACGACCTTTTTCTTTCTGTGCGCACGTCCATGGCGGAGACGTAATCTCACGGAACCAGAAACGGCCACTCCTCGATTTACTTGGGAATTTTTTCAGCACTGTAGTTTTGTTTTTCCTGCAAAGATGTTTTCGATTGCAACAACATGCACTCAACCTAATATGTATTGTGTTTTACTATACCATTTTAAAACACAGGATTTAATTAAAAACTACGAAAATGAAAAGAAAACGACAAACGAATAAACAGTGAGTAAGCACGATTAAATCAGAAGTAGACAGACCTGCGTAATCCACGGGGAGTGACCTTATAGATAAAAAAACGGAAATGGGGAAACGAAGATAACTAGCGTTCTTAAGCTCTCAGCACTAAGTTAAGGAACTTTAGTTTTGAACTAGGACTCGTAGAATAGATTATAATACATTGTAGCTTGAAACATCTTGTGAGATCTTTTGTAGCGCATTTATTAAGCCACATTTTAAACTTCTGTTTTAAAAACAATGTTTTCCCGGATAAATCAAAAGTCGCGGAGGTAGTACCAGTATATAAAAAAATTGATCCCCTCAGCATGTGCAATTACAGGCCCATATCTGTCCTTCCCTTCCTAAATAAAATTCTAGAAAAACTAATTGAAATAAGAATATCTAAATATTTAGGACAAATTTAACATATTTTCTACTTGTCAGTTTGGTTTAGGGCTGGTCTTTCTACTGATACTGCATTTGCTTGTTTCACTGACGAAATCACATCATTCATTGATTATGGTAACATCACAGGATCTGTATTCGTCGACTTCACTAAAGCATTTGATAGTATTGGTAATTTCATCCTATTTTGTAAACTTGAATACTATGGCATAACTGGTCCCACATTAACGCTATTACAGAGCTTTATTCTTAACAGGTTTCAAATGGCCTCGGTCAAAAATTTTACATCCAGTCCCAACCCCATTAGCAGATATTTCCGCAAGGTTCAATTTTGGGTCAGTTATTTTTTTAATAGTCATAAATGATTTACCACGTTGCTTCAATTATTCTTCTTGTTTACTTAACGCTCATGGCATGACTCATCACTTGGTTTTTGCGACTCTCATGTCCAGACTTCAAGATGACCCGCATTCGCTTGTTGACTGGTGCAACTATAATATATTATTGATTAATCCTTCCGAAACCTGTTTTATGCTTTTTCATTCACCAAACAAAAAAAAACTGGCATTTATTCCTCACCTTTTCATGAACTCAGTAGTTATTCCTTTAAGTGATCATACGTCATTTTTAGGAGTTATATTGGACACACATCTGAAATTTCAGCAACATATTAATTCTCTTTGTAAAAAGATTTTATACGGTATCAAGGCATTGGTCAAGTCCCGAATGTGTTTTAATATCGAAACTCTGAAGGCATTGTATAATGCATTCATACACAGTAATCCCAGTTATTGCATTACAATATGGGGTAATTCATATTCAGTGCACGTTTGGCCGTTAAATAATTGCAAAAACAAGCAATGTGTCATAACTTTAGCTTCACATTAAACGCCATCACATGCGATTTTTTTTGCTTGACGCTTTACCCATTTCCCAAGTGTACGTTTATAATGTGTGTGTTTGTTTTTCAAAAATTTCCACTGCACCCTAACTATCGACATATTTCCTAATGCTTTGTTGAATAATTCCAATAAAGCTAGATTCACGGCCGCCCATATCTCGCTATTACCTGAAGGTCGCACTAATTATGCAAAAATGAGCATTGTTTTTTCATGAATTTCAATATGGAATTCTTTATCACATGATATGGAAGACTTAATGCGTATTCATGTTTTTAGGACAAAATTGAAAAAGTGTCTGTTAAACGTATAACTGCTGAATTTTGTAAACTTTTGATGTCTTGTTTTGTTTGTAAAAAAAGTTCGAAATGTTCTTGTGACTTGTTCTTTCGTTATTCGTATTTTAGCTTTTTTTGTATTAACTTAGGAGCTCCCGCACGCGGTTTACTACGTTGGGACCTCCTCTTGCATACTTACTCAGAATGTGCAATTCTGATTCCAATAAAAACATTGATTGATTGATTGATTGATTGATCGATCGATTGATTTGAACACGACAGTATAGCTACAGACAAAAATGGCACTAAATATATATTACTTCTTGACTTGCTCAAAATAACCTAGAAGCAAGGTGATAGCATGTCAAAAGGCATGCAATGATATATGGAGTACCACAATACGTATTAAAATAAAGTGTTCCGGCTTTTTAAACAAAATAAAAAAGTCTGTCCACTAAGAGCGTAACAGAAGTTTTGTCAAATATCTGCCTAGAAGTATGCTAAGTACGCTTAGAAGGCAGAAAACCCCTCTGTGATATTCGCATTTAGTATGAGCTCAGCCTCTCTTAGTATACAAGCGATTGCATAACAACTGAGACGCCACAAAATATCTGCGATCGCACAAGTTAGTAAAAATGTATGCAGGGATTTCAAAGAGTCCTGGAATGAAAATAAAGACTGCTAAAACACATAAATATTTTTAATATATGGTGACACGTCACACTGTACGTTAATTTTGAACGCGCTTTTGAGACAGCAAGCCGTGACCCAATATGCACAATTTGAGTGGGGAAGACCCGACTAACTTATGTGTGCGTCTGAATGATAATTGATAATATGATTATATGATTATATGATAATAAACTCTATATTAACAGCTGAATGCTTCAGTCCTATAGTCATAAAATTATACATTGATGTAACAAATTTTGGTGACTGCGACGTGTTTTACGCAACCAGTTGTTTAGAGTGGCGTAAGGAAGTTAAGAGTATCACCAGCACCTGAAGCGGTAAGCTGAGATGCAAAGCTGGGGCTTGCATGGTATGTAGCCTTCGATAGTGCTGCGTAGACAAACTTCAGTGAATGGCGCTTAAGTGCAATCGACATTAACCCGACGTGATGCCTGTATGATTGGAGTAAATGCGTAATGTTTAGCAAAATCGATAGACAAGCTCTGCAACCACAGTGGGCGTTTCATCCACACTATACGCCTGCATATAGGGTATTTTTACAAAGGAATTCCGAGACCTGACGTGGCTTTTTGTTGAGTGCCTGACTGCCGCGCAGAATGCTTGGTTTTAATTCCTGCTGGGACATTAACATATTTACTTTTTTTCATTTGTCCGGTCAATGGTTTTTTTCTTTATTGATTGTCAGGTCAATGGTGCCGTTGTTGTTTCCGCCAACATTTTCATATTTATATCACAAATTTCTATTTCTCTTCCTTAGGTGTAGCCTGTCAAACACTTGTGGCACATACCCATATGCCTGCAGACCATAATATATATGGGTATGTGCCAGACATGTATGGCGGAAAGGGTCTGACATCGTACGCAATGGGCGTTCCCTATTACAGCGAAAGCTGTTATGAGATCACAACAAAGGTCGCGTGTGCCGTACTTATCCACTGCCGCTGCCGCTACCACCGCAGCCGTCTGCAATCATTGTCGCACAAAATCAGAAAAAAAACTTAGTAAATAAAAACACAAAGAACACAACAGTATTGTAACCCGGGTCCCTTACGTGCCATCCCAGCATTCTGCCGCAGAGCAATGCCGGTGCATGAATCTCTGTTTCAAATTTGCCTTAGGCAGGTCTGATGTGGGCAAAGTAATTGCGCTAGCGTGAATAATAGAGCGCTTTAAAACAGCTAAGGAATAACCAGGCCACGCGTAATGTGCATTGCGCAACGAGTGGGTCGTCCAATGCATCAAGTCATTACAAGAGCTTGTTCTTGTTCACTTATTAACTGTGGCGCATACCCACCTCAGGCATAACTATTAATCGCCGTCAGCCACTCAACAAAAAATTGAACAAAATAACAATGCATTGACTGCCTCCTGGTCAACGGCCAGGGCTACGAGACCAACGCGCACGAATCCGCACCCGACCTAACTTCCAAGGGAGTCATTAGGGGGATACCTCTCGTGGATTCCCCCCGTAGCATCATTTTCCAAGTTGCTACTGCTAAGAATCCAAAGCCGATTGCACCAACGTCATCGGGTTCTTTTCAGGACTCAGTTTCCGCCTTGGTTCATTACACAGGTGCGCTCTTCAAGCGCGTTTTATACAGGAAACAATTGGACTTGTGCCACCAGTGCAGCAGGTTGGGCTATCGCTTGGATGTGTGCCCCAGCCCGCAAGACCGGGTCTGCAGAGGCTGCGGTACGGCCAACCCAGGTCCCGACCACAATTGACACCCCTGTTGCCAGCTCTGTGGAGTTGATCAGTTCATTGGCCACAGGCAGGGCTTTATGGCAAGACATACAGGGGACGAAGAACAGGAAATGGGCATGAGCCGGGAATGTAGCGTGTAGGCAGGATTATCGCTGGTCATTAAGGGTAACTAACTGGATTCCCAGAGAAGGCAAGCAGGTTAGGGGGAGACAGAAGGTTAGGTGGGCAGATGAGATTAAAACGTTTGCGGGTATGAATTGGCAGCAGCAAGCACAGGACTGAGTTGACTGGCGGAACATGGGAGAGGTCTTTGTCCTGCAGTGGACGTAGTCAGGCTGATACTGATGATGATGATGATGATACAGAAGACAGGCTTGACTCCCATCACCGACCCTAGCTCACCCACAAGATTGGGAACCGGGCTTGCAAGAGACGCCACACCCGACCTCACGTTAGTGAAGAACACGAGAGGACCCAGTTGGAAGATCACGTTCGAAGACCTTGGTGGAACCACATAATTCTCGAAATTAAATAACTGGATATTTCAGAAATCGATTCCATCAGTACATTTGAATGGACAGACAGGCAAACGTTCTGTCAGAATAGAACTACAATGAGTCATGAGCCCATCACGGACATTGAACGGTGGGCCGAAAAGTTACTGCTGATGTCAAAAGTTGTTACAAAGATGGTTACGCCAGAAGTTCCCGTTGATAAGATAGACAGCCACCTGCTGCACGTGTGGGAGGTTAAACGATCTTTACAGGCCAGGTGGCAAAAAAGAGACAATGCGCAGTTGAGGAAACGCATTGCGTTACGCAACAAACTGAAGAACATTGATAGACTCTGAGTACGTAGCAATGGAACGAGATCTGCAACACAACGAACGGATAGATTGGCACCGGTAACACGAGGCACCTGCTCCGGTGCCTGCTAGTATGTATGTATGTATGTATGTATGTATGTATGTATGTATGTATGTATGTATGCATGTATGTATGTATGTATGTATGTATGTATGTATGTATGTATGTATGTATGTATGTATGTATGTATGTATGTATGTATGTATGTATGTATGTATGTATGTATGTATGTATGTATGTATGTATGTATGTATGTATGTATGTATGTATGTATGTATGGAAAACACGAAAATGAAGAAATACTCGGACTGATGCTAACAATCTTCATCTGTGTTCTTGAGTCCCTAATGAGCCAAGCCACACGCGAAAATTATATAGCTCCGTCCTAATGACGTTAACACGAGTACACAAAACAAAACAAAACGGATAGTGTGCAGCCAAATATTACACTGTGAGGAATAGCCCAGTGGATTCTCTGAAACAAAACATTTTTGGAGGAACGAAATTGGAAACAACGGCCCGGAGGGTGCGCTGAAGTATAGAAGACGGATGACCACCATAGTAAGAAGCTCGACCGTGTCGAAAGTACCACAGACGGTGCTCGCGTGGCGGTAAAAACTGACATGAAATATGCGTGCGTGACCCTCTGACAATACGCACCACGTGCCCTCATCACCGACGCCTATGGGGATGCGGAAAGCAGTGACGAGGAAATTTCTCGTGCGTTTTTGCAAGACGTCCTTCGAATATGTAGTATAATGTGGTGGTAAAACACGTGTGCATGTTTCTTGGACCTTAACTCTTATGTTAACACGGCCTGTACAACAAATCACTTCAAAAAGTTCTTAGAAACCATTGAAAATCATATTGACTGAGCTTATGCTCAAGTGTGAACTGACGTGCCATCGGTGGATCACACCGAACTAAATAAACACTTGCGAACTTTTCTATACAGACTGGTCTTTCCGCAATATTTTAGCTCGTCGAAAATCGGGGAGGTTTTCGTGTGTCTTTGTTACACACTCTGTATGTCACTTCATAATAAAACTCCGGAGTAACAGCTTACCCACAAGAAAAGCTAAGCGATAGCCACTTACTGAGCCCTCTGTTGTGCGGAGCGCGTGAAAAACAATCAATATTAGTCATAATTCACCGTTATCCGGTCAAGCAGAAACTTTGTAAGTGTTTCAACAATGCCACCTCTCTTTTACGGTACGTGGAGTGCAAAACTCTTACTTTGATAGTCATACTCTATCGTTTCGGCGAGACTTTTACAGCGCAAGTTTTTACGAGGCCGCTACAACAGCCGATTCTCGCGGCTGTGACGTCTACCGACACCTGCACTGCCACCGCTGGATTCTGTCGCAGCTATAGGAGGTCTGCTTACTTTACCTAAAGTCAACAAACCTGAGCGACCACCTGTAGACTGTGTGTGCTCCCCGAGTGTGCTCGTGATTGTGTGTACCTTCTCATCTCTCTGCAACATCTTTTCTCCCCTTTATCTCTTCCCCAGTGCAGGGTAGCGAACCGGATGTGCGTCTGGTTAACCTCCCTGCCTTTCCTTGCATCTTTATCTCTCTCTCTCTCTATAGGAGGTCTTCACAAAACTCTGCCCGCCATACGGCGGCAGTGAGTATTCCGCCATAGCCATGATTCATCAGAGATCCGGCATATGTCAGCCTGATTTCTGGCGGAGCTGCCCCGCACTGATCAGTTTCCATAACAAAATTATCAACATAACAAGTGCTGCCGAGAACTTTTATTATGGCCCGATGTCTACTTTCGCGGGAAGTTACAAGTATGGCGACTGCCGCGCTAGCGCCCTTTCCGGCTGACATTAGGTGAATACCTTCTATAGCACAAAATAAAAAAATATCACAAGGCAGCTTACGCATTCGCCTATTCTGACTCGATGGCGAGAGCTAGTTTTTTTTTCTTTTTTGTCTCGGTCGAGGGCATTGATCTTAACACCCTCAAAAGCTTTCCGTGCCCACCGTGATTTGGCACTGCCTTTGGAAGTCGGAGGCATTTGAACTTTTTAGCTCTCATCCTGTCCTCTAGGATTAATTGACTGACATTGACTCCGGTGAATTAAAATTTGTGAAAAGCTAGGATCTTCTCGCCACCTGGTGGAACAGATTTTAACCACACTCTTCTTTTTACGTTGCCTCTGAGATAAGTTTCAACTATGTGTGAGGTGCATAGTTAACCATGGATTGATTGATTGATTGATTGATTGATTGATTGATTGATATGTGGGGTTTAACGTCCCAAAACCACCATTTGATTATGAGAGACGCCGTAGTGGAGGACTCCGGAAATTTCGACCACCTGGGGTTTTTTAACGTGCACCCAAATCTGAGCACACGGGCCTACAACATTTCCGCCTCCATCGGAAATGCAGCCGCCGCAGCCGGGATTCGAACCCGCGACCTGCGGGTCAGCAGCCGAGTACCTTAGCCACTAGACCACCGCGGCGGGGCATATAGTTAACCATGAAATACCAGAACGAAAATCTAGGTGAGTCTGTCAGATGGCATAGTTGAACGGGTAGAGTGAATAAACAAAGTGAATACCTAAACGAGGCACAGAAACACGAGAGAAAAACAGGGGCGCACGAACGCCCACGTACATATGTGCCACTACCAGATACGTAAATTGAGCGTTAGGATCACCTTTTTCTTTTCTTGCTCTCTTGAACTTCTCGCGTGTGTTTGCAAAAGAGACTGCCTGAACACGGAGTCGTTAACGGTGCTATGTCGTGCAACGCCTCCGCATCTTCCAGCTTCAATCAAGGAAAGAAGAAAGTGCCTGGAAACTGTGGCACACGCCCACGCTGGGGTATTGGCCAAATAAATAATGTGACGATGGCATTTCACCGTCATCTTCTTTTTTTTAGTATCACTGCCAACGTGTGTCAATACAGTTAGTTTCGAGCGCAGCAAAAATGCAGATGACCTGTTCCGGCAGGCTGCTAGACACCGTGTGAAAGAGCGAAATGCAAGAAAAGTCCAAATAAAAAAAAACACAGAAAAGAAATCATCTGCCAGTGATATAGGAAGCACAGAAAAATATGTGCGAAGAAAGTGAAGGTGATGCAATGCGAATAAAGAAATCGTATGAACCAGAATTATCATACGGAAGGCTAAGGCGAGTCCCTGGCCTCTGTAGAATGGAACAGTAAAACAAGAAAAAAAAAAGCTATACCAGAAACGTTAAGGTGGGTGGGTGAAAGAGAGGTATGGAGAAGGAGTGTGAGGACGTATGGCGAAACGACAAACAAGAGTTCAGCATGGCCATTGCCGGTGCCAAAAAGGGACCCTGTGTCCCGCTCAATATCGATCGTGCAGCGCCAAGGAGCCTGCATCCCTCTGTGGCAAGCAGGGTACAATTTGGGCCTCACAAGATGTGGTGCACGTTTGCGAGATAACTGGGTCAAACTGCAATACAACCGCTCCGAAAACGAACTAGATAGGATGTAGACAGTATACTAACGTTTTGATAAACCGTTTCAGAATGGTTTCAGAATATCTGAAACGTTGAAACTTTAGCCGTGCAGAATCATTAAGAGGAACGCCAAGCTGGGGCCATAAACTGATCTTTCTGTTCAAGTTCTTGCGCCCTACAAAACTGCCTTTAGGCAATACACACACTGGAAAAGTTAAAGCGCCCCGGCTGGCCCTCCCTTCCCAGTGTATACACCTGCAGACTTTCCTGCACGTACAAGATTGCTAAGATTAAAAAGAGATACGAATGACGCAGCCACGGTGTAGGAACAAGCCAGGTGATGACACTGCACCGGGCGCCACGTCCAGATTGTGTTCGCCGCCTAGGCTGTTTTTGTTTGGTGCGACAAATAGCGCTCGCGGAAGGTGGGCCAAGACGGTCACTGGGGAGCGACTCGATCCGCGTGTAGAAGGTTATTGCTGCGGAGCCTCGCCGGTTTATTGCGCTCAATATACAGATGTACATGGATGTCAATAAAATGGTACGCTGTGACTCTGCTCTCACAAAATTGATTTCTCAAGTTGATATGTAGTTTATTGGATAACAGTATTTTGTGATCAAATTGCACGGACAGCAGCAAACGTTGGCCTCTCTAAAGCGGTTGCATTTTGACGCGACAGCACAGAAGAGCTCGTTTCTTTCGAATTTTGGTGTCGGCGTCGGCATTTTCACTTCAGAACAAAAAAAGCGACGTTGCCCGTGAGCGAAAATTTGAGGTGTTTGCAATAAGGACAACAGCCCGAGGCCAAGGCGCACTAGCTATTAAAAAGTAATAGCCTGCGCACACGTGTGTGTGTGTGTGTGTGTGTGTGTGTGTGTGTGTGTGTGTGTGTGTGTGTGTGTGTGTGTGTGTGTGTGTGTGTGTGTGTGTTGATATTATTGTCGCGTTTTGTTGCTGAAATGTATCAGAAAACCTACACGCATTCTATCACGAACTTAAGCTGACATGCCACCCTTGGCAGTCTTGCTGTTAGCTTCGCGCAGATTCCGGCCTTTGGCAGTGCAGGCAGCGTGATATGGAGGAAAAACTTCATTGGGTCTTGGAAATCGACCCTTGGTTAACCTGTACAACACCCATGTCGGCACTGTCAGGCCAGTGTCATGACTGGCCTGACAGGCACTATTTTATTAGGCTGTGCGGACTTCAACTTGACGAAGTACTTATGAGACAGCGGAAGCGAGCACACTACCTTAAGCAGTATAAATATTTTAGCTCAACCCTTACGCCACCAATGTGGGATGCTCACATTCATATTCCGCGTTTGATGAAGTATTTAAGGACATCTAAGGCCTTTGCCTTGACATCTAAAAGGTGTTGTGTCGTAAGCACCATTGTTGGAAGTGCGCCCGCAATGTTTCAAGGCGGTGACAATGTAGCGCTAGCGGCATCCAAAAAACGAGAAAATTTGGCTTGACTACTTGACTACAACAAGAATGGAAAACTAACTATAATCATGAAGGCTGCATCACAGAGTTAGTATGTACAATGATATGTGTTCTCTGGTTACTCTACATTTATTTTTCTTGGTCCAAATAGGCATAGATGAGGCAGCACAAAAAGTGGCATCTGAATTAAAAACAAGGAACTAACTTTTCCGCCGTGATGAAAAACTGAGCCGGTAACGCATAGGCCCACGCTATGAGTGTCATGTTGAGAAGCATCCTCCTTTTTACGTGGAGGAGGCCCGTCACTGCTGAAGTCAAAGCGCTACCTTTTGTATGCTTGCCTGCTGATTCCTCCTCACTATGCTGTGAAAAAAAAAACTGCCTCTGTGCGCAATAAACTTGGCATTCTTTCAGTGCTCACTTGAGGCATTTCAGGTGCAGTCGAACCTTTTGGCCCCCGTCACTTCCGGGAAGTCGGCAGCAGAGCCAGCCGTTTTCGCATGAACGGACGCGCGACGGACGCATGAACGGACGCGCGAATGAATAGATGGACGCACAGCCGGATGCACAGACGAACGCAGGGACGGACGGATGGATTGATGCACAGACGGACGGATGGACGCACGAATGGACGCAAGCAAGAACGAATGAACGAAAGCGTGGACGGACTGATGGACGCTTCGCCCCATTCATCATCACTGACTCCGTCGATATGCTGTGATTTCGTTCAATTATGGTGTTAATTGAAACACGCGTTTCTACTCGTGGTTACCGTTGCTTTGAATCAGTAAAGTGACCAGCGCTGCTGCTCTGATACAGCCACTTTAACACAAGAAAAACATCCTGATAAGCCGAGCGATCAGCGAGAAAGCATTTTAAGTTCCACGATGTCGTTTTATCATTTAGCCCCTTAATTGGCTTGGACATGACCCCAATGCCGCCATGCTGCATCGGCCTCTGATCTCCTTGTTGCGCGTGACAAAGTGAATGGAAAGTAAAACCTCATAAACTAAACTTTTTTCCTTCGTCACTTAGAATTGCTGATACTGAGGATAAAGTCACGCACATTCATCAAAGAAAGAGTGAAGTCATTGGAAAAACAAGAATTTCACGATCTCCAAGAAGTGAATGATGGTGGAAGAGCTTGCTTGGAATATATCGGGAGAATCCATTAATCTTCCGTACAATTTCTCTAAGGTCATATAAAAACGCGACACGTTCTTGTAGGTGTGATTGTATATCTATTTTTATATACACAAAATGTAATTATTTACATATCGATGCACTTATATACAAGGATTACGTAATTGAATACATAGAGGCAAGACGCGTTTTCCTTTTCAAAATACAATTTTGTAGTCGGTGAAGTATGCAGCGGGGGAATCTTGAATTAGAAGTTGCATTTGAAAGCTGGAGAAGGCAATGTGAATACAGGTCCCGACTCAAGGTTTTCTTGCCGCCACTTGCGTGACACCTCTCTTTCGCGGACTCTTACTTCGTGTCCTTCTTTCGATCAGCCTTCATCGCAGCGCAAAGTATTCATAATGCCTCACGGATGTGTTGCGTATACCTCGCTTATCAGCAGAATTAGGAATGGCATAGTGGGGGCTAGCATACTTCATGAAAGTTACAGTGGGTACATTGCACAGCTGTCTCTAGCATAAATGCCAAGGGACATGCCCTGAGCATAAGAAGCTTGGCGAGCAAGCTCCTAAAGATTTACCGCACTCCCGCATTGCGAACGTGAATATCCTGGGACTCTTACGAAAAGCCACACATTCTGATGGGGGAGTATGTTAGAGTAATACTCGCTTATTGGTCATCGGGGTACATCCTCATTGAAGTAGACCTAGGCTAACGCATAAGAGACCCTGTGAGCTTATTGTTTGCAGCATCTTTTCTATAGAGTTCGGCAAACTAATCGCACTAAAGAAAACATCGCTACAACCTGCCAGTGTTTACGACCTAGCGACATTGCAAGCTCTGTTCACCGGGGTGAACGGCGCAGCCAGACGAAGTTCCAACACGGACTCATCAAATAGGCAATGATACGTTATTTGCCGAACCCGCAAGCCCAAAGGTAAATACATGTGCGCTGCTAAAGGGAGATCAACCGTGAAAAGAGGAGGCCTCGACGATAGAGTGGCCAATGTTTGCGGCGCGGAAGTTTCTATAGATGCGATCGTAACGCGATCTGCATCCTATCTGCGGAGGAAACGAATCCCAGTGAATGCAGCTCTTGCCAATGCACGAACGTAGCGACCACTGCTATGTCATGAACGAGGAGAGGCTACCCGGAGATGAAAATTGATATATAAAGAAAAATAGGTAAGCGAGAGTATACTGCGGAACTCCACGAATGGAAACACGCTTGATTGCGGGATCTCGAAAAAAGGCGATATTGAAAGCCTCCCCACTCCCTCGCTTTTTTTTTTCTTTCTTCGGTTCTTCTGAAATCAAGGAGCGTAATGCAATATATAATTCTTTATTTGCTTCCTGTAACAGCTAGATTGCCCAAACTCGAAAATTTGTGCAAATGTTTCGCTTTTGTTTAACTTGAGGAAGCATATTGAGTGTGTTGCAGAAATTGGTTTACCTGTTCTAAGATTCGAACGAATAAACTGGGGTTTACCTCTTCAAACCTTGAAGTACCGGGAGAGCGGTGAACGATGTGCGAAAGGCGAAGCGGAACTCCAACAACAATGAGTTTGCTGAAATCGTGCAATCTCTGGTGTACTTGAGCTGCGCCTGTATATGTTCATTTGAAACGCCGTATTTTTGAACTTGTGACGAAGTTTACTAGGCAGAATCATCTAACTCGGTATTTCATGCATGGTTAACATTTTATTTGTGTGACAGTGCAACAAAAGCAGCTAAAACACATTCGCGACAACTGCAACAGAATCAACTGCAACTGCATCAGCTGCAACAGATGCATGGGATGAACAACAGATGCAGCTAAAAACACATTAGCGAGAAAAAACACGCACCAGCCATCACCGATGCATCATTGTATATATATATGAGAGCTTCCACTGGACCACGTGATGCGTGTAAGACATAGCTTGTGTTGACGACGCAGTGGACGACTCAAGGTATAATTTATTGAAACATGGAATACGATATTAGGGTGGTAGTTGCAGTAACGTACAGTCGGCATTTTTTACAATTGAAGCATGCCAAAAGGCAAAGTTCATGTAGTCAAAATTAACGGTCCTTTTCTCAGCAGTATAAGACCCACCGCGGTCGTCTAGTGGCTAAGGTACTCGGCTGTTGACCCGCAGGTCATGGGTGCCAATCCCGGCTGCGGCAGCTGCGTTTTTGATGGAGGTGGAAATTCTGTAGGCCCGTGTGCTAAGATTTGCGTGAACGTTGAAGAACCCCACGTGGTCGAAATTTCCGAAGCCCTTCACTACGGCTTCTCTTATAATCATATGATGGTATTGGGATGTTAAACCACACATATCAATCTGTTTCTCAGCGGTATGTTGATATTAAAAAATTCTAGGGTTTCTTCAAAACTCTAATGTGATCTGAGGCAAAACTTTCAGTCATACATTAAACTGTATTGACTGGCAGTATTTTCTGTGCGTTAAGTCGATATCACAGCTTGTTATGGATGCTACTATGGGTCTTAGAACGAATACAACTTGTCTTGGAATCTTTATATAGAGACACGTGTGCAAGCCTCCATATGGCTCCAGTTTTAAGAATAACTGTTTTTGAATATCTCCTGAAACGTTGACTACACGCTTTCGTAAAAGCAAATTGAGCGGGCAGCTCATGCTTCTAGTGAAGACGCTAACTACTATTTCGACTCAGAAGATATATAATTCTTTCGGCTTGATACTATTTCAGTTCTGCCCTTTTCTGAGGTGCGAGCTGCTAATCCAGTCTTGGCAAGCTCAAATGCAAGAATAAGTAATGAGAAGTGGCGCGTATGCCTTTGTGCGCATGTGGCTGGAAAAGTCAGATGCAGCAGTGGTTCACCAAAGTGCGTCATGAATGGGAAACTTACCAAGAAATAAAAATACTCGCGTTAAAGTACTATGTTCGCATGTCTCCTTGACCTTACCGCTCATCACCCATAATCCCTCAATGCTTCAACCCTTGTGAATGCTTAATGCAGAGCAATCGGGTTTCACAGGCGTCATTTACTCCTCCTCTGCATGAAAGAGGAAATGTACTAACCTGCTTCTGGGTTCAGTTAGGTGCACTGTCGCAGTTCAAGCGGGACCGGCACTGTGACCCACGGGTACTCCGTTGAGCCTGCGAAAAAGCGTGAAAGAGCATTTATATTTATTCGGCGCCATTTTCAGGTTTACTGCACTGAACTGTTAATCCGCAACAAATGACGAAGTTCAACACGACTGAGAAAAACGATCGCCTAAAAAAATCACGAAGGAGAGGAAATAACAGACAAGGCGGGTTCTGCCGGAAAACTCTTGGCCTGCATCTCTACATCGCACTGGGGCAGAGCATGGCAGTGTTGACGTTGTGTAGATTTGAAAAGAAACCAGACCTCAGGTTAAAACAACTAAACTACAGCCATGACATTTCATGTTATCACCAAATTTGTTGCAAAACATTGCTTGATTGATACGTGGGGTTTAACGTCCAAAAACCACCATATGATTATGAGAGACCCGTAGTGGAGGGCTCCGGAAATTTCAACCACTTGGAGTTCTTTAACGAGCACTCAAATCTGAGCACATGGGCCTACCACATTTCCGCCTCCATCAGAAATGCAGCCGCCGCCGCCGGGATATGAACCCGCGACCTGCGGGTCAGCAGCCGAGAACCTTTGCCACTAGACCACCGCAGCGGGGCTGTTGCAAAACATTGCAGAACTGGTTATGTGTCGATAGTGTTCATTATTATACAATAAATATGACTTTGAAAAAGTAAACGCGTCCTTTTCCTCCCATTCCTTTTCGCCTTTTTAGCCCGCCTAAGAGAACGAAAATGATCAAAAGACAGCACACAAGTTCCCCGTCTGCCTGCCCTTTCGAAGGAAATCCCCTGTCGAGGGTAACTCCCCCCATCCCCTGCTCTCCTACCCCAACAAAAAACTCTTTGGCCCGCGTCTCACCGTTAGAGAGGCGGCAGTGACAAGCATTCAAGAAAAATGTAAATGAAGAAAAACAGATAAGTGAAGAAAACTAGATAATTTACAGAAAAAGAAGCGAGTGAGGAAAGCAAGAAAGAGAGAAGGAAGCGAACGGAGTAATGAAGAAAATGAACGAAAAAGGGAGGAAAAATTAAGCAAAAAAAGAACGTATCTACGCAAGCGCAGGAACAGGCAATCTCGTTGAGAAATCATGGTGACGTATGTCTCCGTTGAAATCCTCGCTGCCTGTGCGAGCGACCTCCGGTGAAGGACAGGAAAGTCCAGAGCTCGAGTCGAGAAAGATAGCACCCCGGGCTTTCGAGTAGCTTGCAAATCCAACTCGCTCGTTTCTTCTAGGCCCTCCAGTGCGTCCGCTATCTGGAATCTAAGCTTGACACCTTTATGCTTAACGAAGTATTGAGAGCTAGGCACTTGCCGGAATATTGTCAATCAAGAAGGCTAAAATAATGCAGTAAGTTAAAGTTTTCGTTACAAAACAGCGCAGGAAATTACCTGTCCTACAGAGACGCGGCTTAATTTGAGTGACGTGAGGGTTTAAATACGGGCGCTCAGCTGAAGCAGCGTCTCATTAGGTGCCAATTTTGGAGTATTTAGCCAAGTTAAGCCTTTGTAAGACACGTACAGTGTGCCGGCAATAAAAAGGCACGTGGACGTGTGCTATCACCCGTTCTTAGTTGGATAGGTGTTGCGGAAGTTCAGATAACAGTTTAGCGTTGTAGTCTTCAATCTGGAAATTGCACAAATATGAGGACGTAGACAAGGCGTCCAAAGCACTCACATTTCTGCGACGATGTGATGGTTCCCGCGTTGTTTCTCACTTGAACAACACAGATTGGATGTACTAACAAAAACAACAGCCAAATCACGCGCGAAATTAGTGAACGCCACAAACTACTATATGATATTTGAGTAAACGGGTTAACTAATTCATTATTTTGCATTTATATTGAGTAAATGTTAGCTAATATTCTAACAGGCTTTTTGACTAGTTTATGGAAGGTTGGCCAACTAACAAATAAACCTGCTTGCTTTTAAACCGTAGCTTATATGGCCACGTTCTAATGGATGGCGTTCGTATAAAAAAAAATATGCTTGAAAGAAAAATTTTCTCACGCATAACCACTCGCCCTTTCGTCAAACGTTACCCTCGTCCCGGTGTGGGCAGAACTTGTTATGAAGTGGCTCTAGCGAATTTTTACGTTCTTGTTTCATTTTAGTCAAGTCATTTGATAACTTTGTGTGTGTGTGTGTGTGTGTGTGTGTGTGTTGATTGATTGATTGATGATTGATTTGTGGGGTTTAACGTCCCAAAACCACCATATGATTATGAGAGACGCCGTAGTGGAGGGCTCCGGAAATTTCGACCACCTGGGGTTCTTTAACGTGCGCCCAAATCTGAGCACACGTGTGTGTGTGTGTGTGTGTGTGTGTGTGTGTGTGTGTCTGTGTGTGTGCGTGCGTGTGTGTGTGTGTGTGTGTGTTGATATACATGTTTCGGTGCCGTAACTATGGGTGCTGGTTCCTGCTTGAGTTGGAAACACCAGCTAGGTGAAATATTTGCGATTTGATATGGCAGTCTCCAAAGGGACAACTTCAACTGAGAAAAATATTTAGTGGTGCATGATGTTATGTATTGGGTGGTTGGACGACCACTGATCACAGGAAGGGATGACGCACACAATTGCGGGAAAAAATATCGCAGTTTAGCCACTCTGCGGCGCATCTCTGAGTGCTGCGCAGCCAATCGGAGGGTGACAGAAAAAAAAGAAAGCTAAGTAGCACACACTCGGGGCAATCTTATCTGATGGCATCAACTAGAATGCGACAAGCACCGCGAACGTGACAACGCTTCTGTTTTTTTTGTAGCCTGAGAATTCTGTTTGTTTAACCATGGTCCAAACAACTAACAAATTAACTTTTATGCGAGATTAGTTCACAAAAATGTCATCCAGCTGATCGCCGCCCAGATGGATCCTGTTAGGCACACGATTACAAACCTGATTGTGGAAACGGCTTCCTTTTCGTTGGGCATGTGGATGCGATGTTGGTAATGAGAGCTGTGAGATTATGATAGCTCCATACCCGACAGCACCAAAACCACGATTCACCAGCAATTCAAAATAATCTCACTCCGACGATCAGTATTCGTAACGCATCGTTAAGAACGTTTTGGTTGTTATTCCCCAGCGATCTTCAAGCCCTGTTTGCGCTATACGAGTACTTTCACCTCTCATGACTGAAGATTTAAATACTGCGACGGGGGTAGGCCAGCTTGTTTGACGAGCGGACTGTGATATTTGGTGACCGCAGTGGTCGATGTCTTAAATCTTGCACTATTAAGTTCCGGATCCACGTGCTTAGGATCAACAAAGTTAATAAAATCACAGTATATCCTCGAGGGGAATGATGACGAGTGGGGCGAAGCGGATGGACGTACCGACGAACGGATGCACGGACGGATGGACGGGCAGGACGTCAGCCATCAGAAACAACGTTGAACACGACGTCGGCCATTAATAAAGTTGATCTACGGTAATGCGTATCGGCATTCGTACATGCGGCATGGAACATTTCCGCGCCATCACTGGTGGCCACTTGCGTTCCGGAATGATTGATGATGATTGATATGTGGGGTTTAACGTCCCAAAACCACTACATGATTATGAGAGACGCCGTAGTGGAGGACTCCGGAAATTTAGACCACCTGGGGTTCTTTAACGTGCACCCAAATCTGAGCACACGGGCCTACAACATTTCCGCCTCCATCGGAAATGCAGCCGCCGCAGCCGGGATTCGAACCCGCGCCCTGCGGGTCAGCAGCCGAGTACCTTAGCCACTAGACCACCGCGGCGGGGCTGCGTTCCGGAATGTATTCAACTTTTTGTGTTTGCGCTCTCATGCAGGGCTATCAGAAGTTTATAAAATAATCTAGGAAGTTCCCAGACATCGGGGAGTCGTTTGAGCAAGCGAGTGGTTGTGCGCATAATGCTCCGTTTACATAAATGTTTTATGTAACGCGCCATTTATGAAACAGGTAAGAAACAAACAGACAAAAACAATAATCAATGCCCGTTATCAGAACCACAAGAAGTAATACGCATATGTGAAGTGAGCACATAACAAAATTCCATCAGCTCTGTCTCGTTTCAACACGAATGAGACCCTATTAAGAACAGCGATACGTTGTCTTATAAAAGTGTCTTTCGGGGCTTGCCACGAAGATCTGCGTGTGCTGCGGTCGTTTTACGAGCGCGAAGAAAAGCAGGTGGGGCAGTATATATTGACCTAGTAAACTGCGCCGCGTTCATGCTGGAGGGTCCTTTCAATATCCCACCGGACAAGTGGTGGTTGTGATTCTTAAACGTGCGCCGAATGCTCTGCTCGCAATTCGAGACCGTTGTCGTAAGACGTGAATGAAACCCTGCTTCTTTGGAAGGCTGCAGCGCAGAGGACTAACGCAGCACGAGTTTACAAAAGCGAGGACATATAATGCAAAATCGTATAATAGAGTTTCCGTCCTCCGCTCCTATTGCAACGTATACTAGCGAGATGATTCTCCCCGTAAATAAATACGACGAAGGCAAAGATTGCGTTCGCTTCTACAGCACTGAACGGTCAAAATGTACACAGCACACCGGGAGACGCTCTATACCTTTATGTGTGCCCTCCGCAATTTTCTGGCAGCGGCTACCATTGACAATTTCCTATTCTGGTTTTGCGTGGTCCAGCTGAAGAAAGCTTGCTGGTTCTTCTATATTCAGCAACTATCACAGTCGTCTTACTATTTATTCTCTTTTGGCAATAAATTTTGCTGACAATGTTTATTCTCCGGAAAATAAGGACAGCGTTCGTCCTGCGTGGAACTAGAAAGCAGATGCGTAGAATATAAAGGCGCCTGGAAAGGCCCCGCAGATCGCGTGAGCAGCAATACAGCTGCGGGGTGGCAAAGGCGGTCTCACAATGCAACGACAAAAATACAAACGTGTAGAAAGCATGGTTACAAACCTTACCACTGTCTTCACGGCGCAAACAGCTGTCGCCGCAAGGGACATAAAAGCGCATTGGTTTGTTGTTTAAAGTTTTTTTTTTCTTTTTTTTTGCTAGCACACAGCCTTGCCCGGCAAACTGTACACGACCATGTTCGTAATGGCGACTCGTTTCCAGGTTTTGATGTATTTAATGAACAATAATCACTGCAGAAGTTGCGATCTAAACCGCTCCTTTTTTCTTCATCTTCTTCGACGCAGGTGTAAACTGACGATAAAGTCAGTCGGAAACTATGAAATAACACTCCTATCCACATTTTTGTGAAGGTAGTATTAAAGTCAGTCTCCACGTGGACGTGAGCCCTACAGGTAGCACATAGATACTGTGAGATCGAGTGCATACCTAAATGCAGCATGTCGCTCACTAAGTGTTTTTATTAAACTCACCGCAAGTGCTCGGAAGTGGATGGTGGTGCGCTTCTGTTACTACTTTCCGTAATACTTTATCATGACACAGTAATTCACTAAGGCAACACCGGGTGTCTCAAGAAATGTGCCCAAAATACTAAAAAATAGGGTAACTGCGATATTCATTCAATGCCATCGCAATTACTTTTGTAGCCACACGCATCTTAAGATGGCTAAAGACATTTTTTCCAATGCTTTTTTCATAAGTAAGTTTCATAAACTTTTTATTTCGTGAAGTTGGGTGGTTACGTAAAACCTTCTCAAGAACTCATTGCAGCCTTCTGATTTCGAAAAAACCGACCTCTGTTGTAATTGCAAAAAACGCCAGGCCTGCGCGGTAGGCACAGCATAGTAACAGGGAAAGCTAGAAGAACGGCGTTTCGGCGCCTTTCTAAAACACTTATTGCAAGCACAGTTGCTTGATACCCACTAGGGAATTACTGCACTACTGCAAGCACAGTTGCTTGATACCCACTAGGGAATTAATAATAAATTTGTTTGGGTAGTAGGCAGCCATTTGTGATGCTATTTTTTGTTGTTCTTCTGAGACGCGTGGTACTGCTAAACACTTGCAAGGAATTTTGTGCAAATTGTTCATGTAGTGGCTGACGACGATGAGGAATTATGCCTGAAGTGGGTACGCACCACGGTTAATAGGCGAACGAGAACAAGCTTTTGTAATCTGTTGGAGCATTGGACGGCTCATTCGTTACGCTATTCGCACTGTGCGACGACTGGTTGTTCTTTCGCTGTTTTAAAGCGCTTTATAAGTCGTACTAACGCGATTGCTTTTGCAACATCAAACTTGCCTGAGGCAAGTTTGCCAATAACATTAACGCAGTCTTTTTCAATAATTTTTCTCAATAATCTTTCTCAATAATCTGCTTGGCAGATATATAAAGAAGAAGTTCGAGTGATGGCTACAGATAATACAACTATACTAAGTCTTTCTATAAGAAGAACGAGGAAAAAACGCTGCTTAAAAGCTTGCGCCACCATTATACGATGGAATGCGAGACACCGGGATTGTACTTAAATGAAATTGAAAATATTAAATGTCAACTTCAGAGATATGATGCCGCTCGTTACAGAGAAGCACGTATAAGATCTCGAAATTGACTTACCTTAAACTCAGAGCAGCCAACGCGCCAAGCTTTATTCGATGAAAAACGCCCCACAATTTCTAAAATAATCCCAGACATTTACTCTAATGATGTTCTTGTAACAGAGGTAATAGACAGAATGTCGACGTTCGAAAAGCACTATGAAAGTTTATGTAGTGCTCTATGTAACCCTGATGTCAACCTAACCACGAGCATTGTTTCCCTTTTGAGCCCATGGGAAGACGATGATTGTGAAGCCATTAGTTGTCCTATTACGATACAGGAAATTGAGCACGCTATTGACAGCTTACTTTCGTCGAAGTCACCTGGCCTTGACGGCATTTATGCTGAACTTTACAAAACTTTTAAAAATGCTCTCTCTCCTATATTGTTGGGCATTTTTAAATGAGTTATGACATGGAGGCACTCCCGAAATTCTGTTGCAAGTGTCACACTGTTTTGATACCGAAAAACTCAGACAAAAAAAAACATCGCTCTGTTGGGGTTTACCGGCCAATAGCGCTGTGAAACGTTGACTTCAAAATTTTCGCTATAGTATTATATAATAGGTTGCAATTTGCGATGTCCACTTTCATTGGGTCTCACCAAACATGCGGAATTAAGGGCCGATCTATACAAAACAATATACATGCCGCTCGTACTGTTATGGACATGGGTACTCTTATGGACATCAAAACATCTTGCAATGTTACAGGTAGACCTTGCAAAAGCCTCCAATCGTGTTAGTCATTCGTTTCTGTTTTCTCTTCTAGAACACGCCAATGTCGGCGCTGTTGTGCTTAAAGGCGTAAAACTATGCTATAATCAATCTTCGACCCGTCTTATTGTTAATGGTCAGCTGTCTAAACCAGTTTTGATTTGTTCGTCTGTGAAACAGGGCTGCCCTATGTCCCCACTACTGATTGCCCTTCAATGAGAGCCGCCATGCTTAAGTATATTACGATCAAGTAGTATTCGCGGATTCGATATATTAGGAACTGAAATGAAAGTATTGGCTTATGCAGACGACGTAGCAGTGGTCTTCACAGATAAACAAAGCATACAAAATGTGCTATCAGTAATAGACCAATTTGGCATAGTATCAGGTGCTCGCTTGAACGCCTCGAAGAGTTTTGGGTTTTGGTTTGGCTCGTGGGGTAGCACACCTATTCAATATGCAGAAATTAATTGGACAAAAACTCCACCAACGTAGCTCGGTGTACCGTTAGATGCGTGTAGATTCAGTGCGCTTTACTGGAGGGAGCGTGTCTCTTAGCTTGAATGACAAGGCCAGACATTTGTTCCCCATCGCCTATCAATATTTGGGAGAACTGAAGCTTGTAATACTTTTCTAGTATACAAAGCTCTACTGCGTATTGCAACTTATTCATTGTTCATGATTTCATGTCCAATAATTTTATCGAATTTTTGCGAAATTTTATATGGTCTTCTACTTTTGAGCCCATGCGTCGTGACCACATTTTGTGGACAAGTTAGTCCTGGTCGGTTAGGATTAAAACATCTCTATTTATGGTAAACAGTTCCCGCTTTTTATTTTTTCGTGACAATTCCCATCTCGTAATTCATTCATTCCTGCAGGTTAATCTTGTGGATTGTTTCCCTGACCTAGTCATTTCTTCAAACTCTTCCGAACGGCCGTGTTTGTGGGGATACATGCAGAAAGTTTATTGTGCAGTTAGAGTCCTTAAAGCCCGCTTTAAGAATACTTGTACACAGGATCTCGCAAAATTTTATACAAAAATTTATTATCTACGCTTTTTTCGCCTCCGTTGTACCATTCCCTGCACTCAGATATGCCAAGTCATGATGTCTTTTAACGAGTGCGCAAAATGTATGTGTCTCTAAATTCAAAAACATTCTTCTATAAACTACATACTGAAACGCTGCCCGTTAAAACATGGTTAAAAAGAAAGGGTATTTTTGTTTCCTGTGTTGACTGCCACCTATATGATGTGCCAGAGACAATAGAACACTGCTTTGTCAGTTGAAAATATGCTATCTTGTTCTGGGATGTCCTCCAGTGGGCTCTGCAAAAAATGTTTGATAATAATTCTTACACTATTCGTTATCTTTTGCCGACATCTCTTGGTGAATATCCTTTTAGTATGTTTTTTCTCATGGGTATGCACAGTCTATGGAAGACGCTTATGCAAGATCGCAACGCAGAACCCACCATTTCTACGAGCTCACATTTCAGTAGAATAGCTGTCCACCTAAAATACATTTATGATGAAATAGGCTTCAAACCAGACTGGTACCCCATCTTGACGAGGTGCTTGGCCTTGTCACATGTTGTGTATAACGCGATTTGAAAAACTCTCGTGGCTCTACTGAACTTCCTAATTGACGAGTGTTTATTTAGTAACACTAAGGTGATTACTGTCGCTCTGTCATTGTACCTGTGTTCCATAGTGTAAATTTCATTTTATGTTCATTCTAACACACATTGTAATAAATACCACGAAAGAAAAAAAAACAGCGCAGCTCAGTGGTAGAATACTGGGCTGGCACCCAGCAGACCCGGTTTCTGGCCCCACTGTGTCTTTCGTGCTCGGTTTGCCAACAAGTCACAAGCACCGGCGTAGTTCAGTGGTTGAATACTGGGCTGGCACTCAGCGAACCCGGGTTTCGAGCCCCACTGTGTCTTTGGGGCAATATATTTTCTTCTAATTTCACGCGATGTGGTTACGGACACCAGTGGTGGTAGCGTCGGCGGACAATTGCCCGTGACCCGAGTTGTGATCTCACAACAGCTTTCGCTGTAAAAAATACGGCGTATGCTAGCGAAGTGCATTCGATCCCGTGACCCGTGCGTCAGCAGCCGAGTACCTTAGCCCCTAGACCACCGCGGCGGGGCACAAAGAAATAAGTTGATCTCACGACCAATTCTTTCTTCTTTGTGTCACTAGAACAACGGAATACGGAATGAATACGACAAACGTAAATATTTCAACTTTGGCGACACAAGATGAATCAAATGGCCGCGCAAAAACTTGGCTCATAGAGGTAACGTGCTGTTGCAGAGAAGAGTGATGTACCTCAATTTATTTATTTATTTATTTATTATTTATTTACTTATTTATTTATTTATTTATTTATTTATTTATACTGTTAGCCAAAGGCTGTTACAGGGTGGGTTAAAGAAATACACTTCGTTTGTTGGCACAAGCACTACAAAATGAAATCAAGAAAGACAACCCAACGGGCAGTTTCAACAGAGGACCAATCCAACAGGTAAGTTAATTCAGGTTTACACTGTAGTGACCAACGATTGGCATGGTAGCATAGCTTCATACAACACACTTGACGAAGGCTATACCATATACATTCCAAACTTCCGTGTCGTAGGAACTTTTTCCTACCAACGTCACGTACAGTTATAGAAAAATGTGCAAAAAAAAGGGAACATCTACGGCTAGAAGATATGAAGTAACAGCGCCTAGATATGGTTACCTAGAGGAGTAATATGCCATTACCGTCTTTTCAAATTCCTCTGTATAATTAATTTGAGTTATGCTATGGGGTAGTACGTTCCATTCTTCAATAGTTTTTGGGAAGAGAGAATATTTAAAGGTGTCAACATTTGTAGGCATAGGCACAATACAGGATAGGCTGAGCTTGAAAGGTCTAGAGTTCCTCGCGAGTATTTTATAAGCAAGTACAAAGCTAGCTCATAAGTAATTCTACTTATGAGCTAGTTTTGTACATGCTGTAACGAAAAATGACTACACTCTTGAGCATGTCAAGTGATGCCAACGGACCATGATCAAGCGGAACATTAGTGACCCATCTGATTGTTTCTTCTCCTTCCCTCCCTAACGGGAAGCTACGCGGCAAACTGTGACACTTTGAAGCCCCCAGGGCTTCAAAAAGTGCCTTATCTATTCAGGGCTGCCGAAGTGCACGTAGCACTTCGCCTGGACGCAAACATTCCTGACGTACGTGCCTCGAGAATCGTGCTCCGTTGCGCAAATACGCACGGTCGACGTCCACTCTTCCAGTCTACGTAGCTTTGTCTATGTAGCACTGTGTCACTGATGTTTCTACTGTACGTTTTGTCACATCCCCATGTAATGATTTGCCGTGTTGCCATAGATGTGTCACCAATGTTTTGTTTCTCGTGTTCTTTCATCTTTTTGCTGCATCTCTCAACAAAAGCTCCACGTTGTACAAGCCGCTTGTTATTTCTTCTTTCTTGCCATTGGTTGAGCGATGAATTCTCGAGCTTCGAGCGAATGAGTGGTACTCAGCTCAGTGAGGCTGAGCTGAGTACCGCTCATAAATAAAAAAAAACTTTGTTGTTCAACACAACATTGATTAACGCACACCGAAACCAAATGTGTTGCGATTCTTTTTCTAAATAAACTACCTAACTCACCTGTCCACAATAAAAATCTTGCATTGCAATTGCATAAAGCTTTACAACGTGCTTTTCAAGAACAATACAGTGTGCTAACATTATCACTTGCTTTTATGCAAGCCTATTACGGTAATAACGTGACCCCGAACAGTAGAGATTGGACACAACGTAAAAATGAGATGTCCTTACAGGCAGTATGAATGTACACTAAATAAAGTTAGAAACACTTCAAAAATTGATAGTACAATGCATTAAATATGCCAATATATCAGAGCCAAACCATTCGTTGCAGAAAACACGCATAGCCTAAAAGACGAAAAAAATAAAAAAGGAGGTTGAATCATTGAATCACATGATATCACGTAATGTGGTCCATTTTCGAATTGCTTTTGTCGATGGCCCGCCCTCAACGTGGAAGTAGGATGTCTTTACAGAGTGATTTTTGAGTAAGAACCTTTCCCAATCATTCCCAACGGTTTGGCTTCGTCAGGGTTGGCGAAGGAGTGCAATCTTGTTGGCAAACCCTGATGAAAACTGGTTCACCAGTCATAACTGTTCAAAATAAAATTAAGACAACCGCTAAGTTGTGTCTCTTCTCTTCCCGAGAACTTTTGGCCTATTGGAGAAACATCTATACATATATTGTGATGACGAAGACCGACACTGGCACTCTGGCACAGACGCGCATGCTAAGCGAGCAAATTTGAGGAGGAGGAGAGAGAGTAGAACAGCCGGCCTGCAGCAAGAGTGCTGTCTCTTTCTCTTTATTCTTTAGTATATATATATATATATATATATATATATATATATATATATATATATATATATATATATATATGTATATATATATATATATATATATATATATATATATATATATATATATATATATATATATATATATATTCCAGCTTACGGCTGGTTATTTTTTCATCCACTTTTCTTTCTTCTTATTTTACATTCCATTGCTTCTAATAATAACTTTCCCTGTACATTCCTTGGCATTACTGTCTGTTAGATCTCATTATTATTGTGTCAAAACACGGAAAAACGAGCCTTTAGGAATACACTTCTTTTCCATATATATATATATATATATATATATATATATATATATATATATATATATATATATATATATATATATACCTATATATATATATATATATATATATATATATATAGGTGTGTGTGTGTAATTTTTTTCTGATCGCTACTGAGCGCGACAGTAGTGGATTTGGATGACACTAGTTCTGAGCGAGCACAAATTTTAGAGCCGCAGAGCGAAAAATTACCACAATAAGGAATTGCCCCTCCTCCTGAAATCAAAGCGATGTCTCCCCCGCCCAAAAAAAAAACAAAATTCTGCCTATGCCTTTGTTGGAAATAATAAAAATAGGCTGCATTGTCTTGCTCATGATTTTGGAAACACTTTTTGTTTTTATATTATTAAGAGACATTCACGGGGTCTCAATACCGTCATGAGTTTTAAACCACGGATGTAAGTTTTCTTCATGACTTATAACGAAGTGGTTCTCCCACCTCGCGGACCTTGTGCCAGCGAGAATTTATTTCTTTCCTCCGTTTCATTCAGTGCCTATCGATGTACTTTGTGGAACTATTCATGCAAGTGAAATAGCCCAACTTTCTTTTCCAAGTTTTCCTCCGTACCTATATTCCCCGTTTCTGACGGCTAATTGGGTATTACTGGTGACGTGCACTTCCGTAATTACGACAGTACTGAAATTACCAACGTAAGGCATAAGCAGCCGATAGGTGGCTATTGACGTGCTTTTATTACTAGTGCTTCATAGTCTAGCACAGCTCTTCTCATGTATAGCTCCAGACGGATATGATCTAATCCCGTACCGAAAGCAATATCCCTTTTTTTTCGTGAAGTATGTCTTCACCATTCTTTTATCCGCTCAGCCGTTGATGCGTTGATCTAATTAGTAACACGATCGAAGCCAATTACATTCGCCCGGAACCCAAAGCGAGGTTCTCATTGCGAAGAACCTGCGACGTCCGAGGAGGCAGAAAACTTGCACTATGCTGGTCGGAAGCAGTCAGCGGCCCCGAGCACTGTGGGTGTCTCGTAATTGAAATAAAGTTCTCTTCTGATCACTACTCTGTGTGCGACAGTAGTGGTTTTCGGATTTTTTGAGGACGCTGGTTTCAAGATAATGCATGTCTTACAGCCACAGCTCGAACTGCACAGAGCCCCGCAAGTGGGTTTCTTTGCGAGTAAAATGGTTGCGTAAGGTAACCTTCAGTTGTTTTGTTTGTTCGCGCCGACTGCAGTGATGTCCAACACATAGGATCAATCAGATTTACCCTGTCCGTCTATCTCATTTTATTGCCTCATATATTACTGTGGCGTTCTTGTTCGATGCGGGAGAGTTGTGAAAGTGCCCTGTTACATTGTGCTGAGAGTGTAACTAAGTGATTTAACACGTGGAGATACAGAGGGGAGAGAAACGTGCGATATGAAGGATTTACCGTCTTTGTTGGTAATATTCTCGATTATTACTTTCTGAACTCGAGTGTAGCTCGTTGCTTCGCACTAGTGACGATACATGTGCCTTTGCCGTGCAATGTACACTAACGCAGCTGGCGTTAGCACCCTCTGTCCGACTATGAAATCGTACACCGCATGCAGGACGCGGTGTGTTGGAACAACACGATGAGCAGAGCAAACTAGCGACACCGACTCGATCGGACTGAGAAGAGGACACAGAATTTATGACCCACGATATATATTGCTGGAGGTTCAGCAGGCTTGTCTCCTCTCTTCTGTCTTCTCCTGTCGGTCGCGCTGACTTGCCCTCATCATTAGGGGTTCGAAGTTTCGTTGCTATGACAATGCGGCTGTTTCATCCATACGATTCAGCGCGCCCTTTCAAAAAGAACATTTGACTTTTTTCACATTTGTTCTTAAGTATCTGTAATGAATCTGCCTCTAACTTCATCTTTTACGAGCATCCTAAAATGTCTTCCCTGCCTGTAAAACGTGTTTCGTATATAGAAGATGTATGTTAGTGAAAAAAATACAGCTTTAAAGTGTGATGAGGACGTGGAAGATATGTCAAACTATAAATGAATATATTAGGCACTTCGGTATATTGAAATAAATGTCGAATGTCCCAGAAATAAACTGTCCTCAGATTTCATTAACGCACCATGATGAGTCTTAGCTAGTCACAGTACTGGTTTATTTACTAACTGGAACCTTGCTAAACAGTTATGACCGGGAAACGCTCCGCAAAACTTGTGGTGCCACTGTGCCCGGCTTGCAAGAGATGCAGGAATATCGAGCGTAAGTTGCTAATGTGCAGCAAAAATCAGTAAAGTCGTCAAGATATCCGTGAAGCACTCAAACATTTTGGCTGCCTGCACGGCAGTCTGTGGTGTGTTTACGCGTGGCAAATGGACATTCAGAAAGAATGGGCTGAGGATAGTTTTGAACTTTTTAAAGTTACAGACCTCAGAGTGACTGGTCGTGAGTGACGTACAAATCTGATTGTAGTTTGGTGGTACGGAGACTCGCGAGAACACCGTATGTGGGATTGCTAGCTCATGGGCCACCGGTATGTACATTGGAGCGTTGAGCTGCCCTCGCGTTGTTCGTAGCCCACCCACACTTTACTATAAAAAAGCACATTGTTTGAACGTAGTTCATTACATTGTGCTCCCCTTTCTTCTTTGCAGAACCTAGAAATAATTCGTGCCAGAAGCAGTTACGAAGTTTCGTTCACGTTATTCTAAGGCAGACATAGATTGAAACGCTCACCATAATGCTGCGTCTCACCTTAAAAAAGGAAGACTATAATAAAACAGAAAAAAAATTCAAAAATAAGTGTATCACATTGCTTTCACATTAGCACCGTTGCAAGGCACGCTTTAACCGAGCTCTAAGCTATTGCAGGTGTTGAAGGTTCAAAAACTCTATACGAGAAAAACCTTTTACACAGTATTATGATGTTTCGCGTCACCATCACTAACATAACTAGATGAGGTCTCGGCAAAACGTTCAGTCGATTTATTACTTTCCCTTGTTCAAAATATCACAAGCGCCCTTTACTCTGACAGGTCGAACAAAAACTCTTATATTGCATTCTTACGAGTTTCGTCATCTGCAGCGACGGTTGATTGAACAGAAGTTTAAAGAGCCGAGCAAAAATAGGTAAAAAAACGAATGCTGTTGAAATCGCCTGCCTTAGTAATTCCGAGTCCTTGCAGAAGACTACTGCTTTCTTTTCTTCGGTTCGCTATATCTTCTTTCTCCACGCTGTTTGGTGACTTAGCCAAAATATTTCGAAAAAAGCCGTGCACTCTTCGGAGGAACGCTCAATTAAGTATTGTAGTACTTACTCGTTTCCTTTGTAGCTTTGTGCTGTCATTCTTTTGGATAAACGTTCCAAGTCTGAGCCATCTAACGTCTAGGCCAATGTGCAGTGAATTCACGCGGAAGGCTTAACCTGAATTTACGACTGAACAACATCGAGGCTTACCGCATGTAAACTTATTTATGCAGCTGGCATCACCAGTCTTGGGTGTCGAAGAATTCACGCTTCGCATGTGTCTAACAGTTCGTAGCTGCAGTGAGGGATGGTATGAGGCTGCGAACCTTTCACAAAGCTGAGCACGAAACATCACTGCCTGCTTGCGTCTCACTGTTCCACGTAATGGACCGCATGGGACGCGTCGCATAAAAAAGAATATGCTGTTTCAAACACGTAACCACCTCCGTTTGCGCTCCTCCACGACCAGCCGCCCGGAGCAGTTGATTTTAAAGTGCCTAAAATATCGAGCATCGCACCGTGAAGCGATGAAGACTGTTCTAACGTTTTCGTGATCGACAAGCCTTTTCTAATCATTGCAACACTTTTGAGCGTTTATTTATATTTATCCTATTCCCTCTATCATCATTGTCTTCTTTACCTAGCTTTCTTTCTTTACCCGTTCTTCTGTGCAGGGTAGCAAACCAGGAATTCATTTTCAAGTTAACCTGATTGCCTGTCCGCAATAAACTTGTCTCTCTATCGCTTTCTATGTATTAAAACATTTCCGTCATCAGTTCAGTTGTCTATTATATATTTTCTGACACATACAGTCACTAGAACGAAATAAACTAGAAAAAATGGTTGTAACCGCGCAAAGTGCGAGAATTAAACACAAGTCTAGAGCTCTGCTCTGTCGCACCTTTTCTTGCTTTAAGTACATCACGCCTGTAACTTCCATTTTTATATACATCGCAGGAAGTATACTGTTGTGACACGTCACTATTTCAGTTGACTTGCGCTAACAAGCTTTCTTATTATCTTTGAGAGTGCAGTACTTGCTAGGTGTTAATTCATGCGTTGTCATTACATTGCAGGCACATGTACACGAAGGCACACGTCGTCCTTTTATCGAAGACGTGTGCAGAGGTGATGCCAAAATAACAGGCAAGCAGATCGTTCTCCTTCTAATTCAGAAATTTCTGTCATATTATTGTTTGAGAAGAACGGAAATGTGTAGGTTCCTCCGCTGAAGCACCTTGGGCTACCAGGTCATGCTGGTCATGCTTGTGTTGGACCGAATTGTCTGTACTGCGGGGGCGCGTAACGAGTAAGTTCGGTGAGTGCCGTGACTAGACGTACACTCAATTATTCGTTGCTCCTTCTTTCGCACTGGCGGGAAAAGACGCGTACACGAAGCTCGACGTTCTTTAAGGCAGTTAGTGTTAGCACGCCCTATATAACTAGGTGATCAAGTGCCTTTGCTTTGACAACGTGGTCCTTTCGTCAACACATTCCACTGTAGCTTTTGTGAGGGTACTATGTGACTTGCTGAACACTTTAATCAGAGCAGTTGCGATAGGTGCGAGCAATCGTATGTTTTTATACTCTTCATGATTGTGCCTGTTAAAACCTTTCTTGTCTGCGCATATCGCAAGGTGCCGACAATGCCTGTAAAGCGTGCTTTGCCTGTAAAACAGAAGTGTCCTTGGAAGAAGCTATCTTCTAAGTTTGATTTGGCAGCGGAAACTATCTTGAAGCGATTTTCCGCTACATTCCATGTAAAGCAACGTTCGTGACGACCACACAAAATGCATTATTTAGGTATTTTTTTTAAAATCATCAGAATAACAGCGCATGGTATGAGATGTATAAGGTACCACGAAGTCGAGCTTTCCCATAAAAATATTTTTGTAGCTTTAACAGTAATCTGTTTTACACACACACACACACACACACACACACACACACACACACACACACACGCGCGCGTGCGCGCGCTAAAACACGCTAGAAAAAAATTACACCATCTGCCGCTAAACGGAATCATGCGTAGATGCGAAGCAGCGGGCGATAACGCTTACACTGGCGGCGGCTAGTGCTCATGGCAGCGTTGTGAAGGCAACAAATCTGGGGAGGCGCAAAGCACATAGCTATGGACTGATGTTTTCTAGTGGTACATGCCAATCACTACTAATGGGCATTGAGAGACTCAAGACCCTAATTGGACACAGAGACACGCCGTTCGTATTTAGTTATTGGGCATGCAGCGAATTTTCATTGTTCAACAATGCACAAATCTGCCACCGGAACTACCTTAGAAGTCAAGTTACAGTGTCTATATATACGGGGTGTGGTCAGTGAATGGTTGTGCAGCGTGATCAGTACGTTTTTTTCAATAATAAAAAAAAAACTCGCTTGCAGATGCTGTGTGCGTTGTGAGGCGAGAGAAGAGGGAGCGTAGAAGAGGAGGGGGGGGGGGAGGGCGTGCATTCGCGATGGGGTTAAACGGCGCGAGGACGTATGCCTAGAGGAGAGAGACGGGGAGTGAGCGCAGACTAGAAGACGCTGCCTGCGTCCGTGCTGTGAGGCGAGAGAGGGGTGAACGAACGAGAAGAGAGGGAGGAGAAAAGGATGTGCTGCGCAAAACGGTGGTCCCGCCGGACACCGGATTGAACTCAATCATGAGATACTTCGCATCTAGAAAAAAAAGAGACAGAGAAGAGTGAGCTCTGCGAACGAAGCAAGAACGCGACGAGACACAACTTTTATGTTAGCCACGTTGGAAGTTTTCCCGATAACAGCTGGAGTCGTTCGAAGTTTCATTCTTCCTTTCCACAAATCACTCTGTGGTTCTCCGATATCACGTGCTCAATAGGTCTGTCGGCTCGAGTGTTATTCGCTATGCCCACGGGCTGTGAAATCGCAGACGGCCACGGAAGTAGGGTCTTGATCGTCGAATGAAGGTAAGTCATACCGAAATACTTTCCCAAATGACAGCAACTGCTAAATGATCGCTACCTCATATTTCGCCGTAGTGCGAAGGGTTGGGGTGTCAGCTTGACCGTGCATCAATGATCTCTTGTAGAATCTTGCGCATGCTGCAGAAAACTACGCCAACTAGAATTGGCGTATGTACTAAACGGCACCTTGAGACCGTTCATGCCGAGCCTGTCAAGCTGCAGTAGGCCACTAGTGACCAGCACGCCCTCGTGGTGGCACGGCACTGAATGTTTGACGTAGCGTTGGTTTAACGTAGATATTACTTCGTCATCATTGGTTGCGCTGTAAGCACCGTGAAGTTGTTTCTTCAGTGAAAATTTACCTTCCCGTTAAGTATCGCTTGTGGCACAGTCATGACCAGACTCTAACAGTGCGCAACTGCATTCGGGTTCATTCGATCGCAACAATCATATCGAAAAGAGCACACGCATTTGCTTTCCGCAACGTCGACATTGTGGAAATTTGTCGATCAACAACGTCGTTCAGGTGGTACCGCTGAAGTGGCGTGGATGGCGTGGATTGTACTCGTAACTGTACTTTCAATTGCTCTAACCATTCCACTTCACTGGTTGAACTCGAGCGTGTTGGTGGCATGCGGTGCTACCTTATATCCACTGCGATTGCGCTACATGCAATGCACAAATACAATATGCTTTTACTTTAACTTTGCTGAAGTATATTATAAAATAAATGCAAGGAAGTGGACCTATGAGCAAGAAAAAAAATTAATGCACGCAGGCACGTGAAGTGCAACTCCGTGCTCGTGAGTTAGCAGCTGATCGTTAATTGTCACTGTCACTTTCAGTGCATTTTACGTCCAGTGAAAAATCATCGACATCAAGACGGTTTCTTCGAACATTACTGCTGAAAGTAATGTGAGCAATTCTCTCCTCCGAATGACTTCGATAACATCAAAAACGCGTTTATCACCACCCTAGACGCCAACACGGCGTCATTTTTCACATTTATCTGGGCACGGAGTACATTTCGTTCTGAAACCCGGCAAGAAAGGAATCGCTTGCAATGTGCTGCCATCTATCAACAAGCGTGAAAAACAAGCGGCGCAGAGCACGGCTGGGCTAGAGGAGCGGCACGCGCGCATGCGCGCACGCTCCTCTAGCCCGGCCGTGCGCAGCGTTGGCGAAGGTTTGGAAGAGCAAATCGCGAACCTTCGCTACTTTCGCGTACATTGAATGTTATGGTATTCATGAACTACAAAGCACGGTATAATGCTATGCATGTAAAACAAGGCGAGTTTCAGCTGCGAAGGTCTAACGATAACATTTCGCTATCCATCGTATCTACAGTGAAATCTCGCGAAGGTAATATGTGTATCCTGCGGAATATAATCGAAAGCACGAGTCGCAACGTATTTTCACGAAAACTGCGTCTCGCAAGAACGAATCAGGTTATTGTGTCACGGACGGTCCGGTACATTCACTGATGCACGAAACATACAAAGTGGTTTTTGTTCGTTTCTTCCTAAGTGTTAGCATTGAGGCTAGCACAACCGAACAACGGAGCGTCTGCCTACTGACTGTCCTCGAGAGTACGTCATGGATTCTACTTTGCAGCGCAATAGTCTATGAACATCGCGAATTGGACGAAACGGCGGAAGGCAGTGGAGCGGTAAATTGCCAAGTCGGGCCGCCGTGAAATGAAAAGCGTAGGCGAGCAGAAAGTACGACTGCGGGTCGACGGCGACTGAGACTTCCACCCTTCCTTCCATGACCTTGTTGTTTGTGCACACATATTGAACTCCACGGCTCTTACCGTATTTCCACCAATATCCTAGGTTGAAATCATCAACGCAAATTATAAATACGAGGAGCATTATTCCGATGTACTACGAGGCTCACGTTGTTGTGCATCCACTAAAAAGACCAGAGGGGACGCTTGTTTATCACTTTGTTCGTGAGGATCACCGTCACATAAAAATCTCTAAACAATCACCGAGTGAACACAAACTAACAATTGGTGAATTTCGATGTACACCCTCACGTACGCCTCAATGGTGCAGCAGTAACGGCACTCGGGTGCAAACCTGAAGGTCACTGGTTCAATCCCACACTTTAACGCGTAAAATTTGCCGTCATGGCGCCTGCATATATTCTGCTTGCCCCGAGAAGGTGCGGATTCAAATAAAATTATCTTAAAAATAGTATTTGTTTATTTTGTTTTTTTTTTTAATTTCGCGGGATAGCGGTTATGGACACCGGTGGCAGCGGACAACTACGGCACCAAGAACGGTTCTTGTTGTGATGTCATAACAGCTTTCGCTGTATAAAAATAGCAGCGTGAACAGCTATAATCAGGACATGGGCTCGTCAAAGAGAATTGCATCTTCTTATAACGCTCTCTCACTTTCGAGTGCAGTACAAAGGCACAATCACGACTTCGTGTAGTCCTGGCGTCATCCTGGTCAGTACGTGTGTCCCCGCTAAAAGAAAGGGTGAACTGAGCAAGTTGGGTCTCGATTCACGTCATAGAAAAACAATAATTCAACACTTTTCAACTGGGTTTCTTTTTCTTATAAGCGAGAGCATTAGTAAAGTTCTCTTTTCAAAATGTGTGCCACCATACCACGTTTTTTACTATTAAAATCCCGCAAGTACAGTTTAACTTCGCTGTAGGTAAGTAGAAAGAGCGCCATGTATTATTTCGTTATGTTGCTTGTTTGTTGTCACTATGGAGATAAATATCGGCGCTAACATATCGGTAATCTGATACGCCTGAAAATTCAAGACGCACAAATGAAGCATTCCACGCCGCAAGTCCGATGTAATCGAGGAACACGCTATGAGTCCTCTTCTGAAATTTCAAGCTGAACATAGTGAAACGTGAGAAGCCGATATTACAACAGTAAAAAGTTCACGTCAATAAATAGGTTGTAGTTCAGATCCGTTCAAAAAGAGATTGTTGCCAACTTATAATCGAGCTTTTCAACCTCAAAACCACATTTAAAAAACTCGGTTGTGGCTGTCTTTCAGTGACTACTTTGCTTTTTATGACACTTTTTTTTCAATTTCGAACCTTGCGCTAACTAAAATGAGTTTGTTTAGCTAATGTCGTGGTGCCGCAAAATTTCATATAAAATTTTCAAATGTCATTGAAGCGAAGCGTGAGTGATAACAAAATATCGTAATAAGCTCGCTGCAACCGATAACTTACTTGTGTGTGGTCGTTATAACTAGGCTGTTGTATAAAGCAATCCGTTGGTAAGCCCCCCACCTGCACTACCACTAGTCGTCTCCTCCCGATCTATCAGGTATACGGAGCAATAAAACGGCTTTCACAACGTAACACATTTCTATTCATTCAGGCTTAGCTGCCTTTCAGTTCGCGTCGAGTAAGGCATCTATCAAAGAGAGCATAGTGGGCACTTCGCCTGGCCCTGCTCCGAGTGCCCACGCCTGACGTGGTCGTGAGAAAGGCGGCCTCTCTTTCCTTCCTAACCGCCACTTCTCTCTTCGTAGCGTCGTAATACCATGCCTGTTCGCCGGTGTGGCGACACTTTCCCTGTAGGATCGATATCTTTCAGCGAGGAAAGCGCCTGCCTAATGTGACCCGCACGGAGAAACCACTGACCACCTCCGCGCTCCACGAGGCTATTGGAGAAGAAGGAAAGTGGGAAGGCAGTGCGGAAAAAAAGTTTTAAGGGAGTGGAAAATACTTGCGAACGCGGCAGTTCAAGGCGTCTCAGACGTCACCCGCTTAATGTCAAGATGTATATTTCAAAGAAGCATTAGCTGAAAACCAAACTTTGTGGCGGTGCTGCCTACCCATCCCGTCCTGCTTAAACACGCGTTACGTTTTCGAATGGCTATATATAAATATATGGCCATTCCATGTCTGGAACGTGAATTCACAAAGAAAACAGGCTCATAAAAAGTGTGCCACACTTGCCATTTGTGGTACAGGTGATGCTGACTGACACTCCCAAGTTTAATTCAAATATATACCCAATAAAGTGGCTGGGGGATAGCCGCCGTGGTAGTTCAGTGGTAGAGCATCAAACGCGTTATTCGAAGGCCACAGGTTCGGTTCCTGCCCATGGCAAGTTATCTTTCACCCACTTTTCTTTGTTTACAGTTATATTCCTGTTCGGTCTAATAACTTCACCTATACTTTCCTTGGCGTCATTTTCTGTTAGATCCATTAATATTCGGTGAAACACGGAAAAACCAGCCCTTAAGTATACACTTCTTCTCTTAATTCATGGACGAGGGTCTCATACTGGCAGACTTGGTGCCCTTAGGTTGTATACAAAAGACTATCGGTCAGCTGCTAGGTTGTAATAAGTTCACGTGCTACGTGACGCCAAACGGGCTCATGAAGATTGTGCCACACTCACCGCCTTGGCTACAGGTGGCGCTGACTGACATTCCCACGTTTAATTCAAATACATACCCAATAAAGTGGCTGGGGGGATAGCCGCCGTGTTAGCTCTGTGGTAGAGCATCGAATGCGTTATTCGAAAGTCGCAGATTTAGTTCCTGCCCACGGCAAGTTATCTTTTCATTCACTTTTCGTTTTTCACACTTACATAACAACTCGGTCTAATAACTTCCCCTAAACTTTCCTTGGCATCAATGTCTCTTAGGGAAGAAGAAGTAGTGTCTCTTTAGAAGAACGCTTGTTTCTGCGCTCTGCAATTTTTTAGTAAGACCATTAGTTTTTCGGGGTGCCTTGTTTTCCCGTCTTGCGGTGATGACTACGGAGCATGCCAGAGGCCCGCCTGGTCAGAGGTCTTCACACCCGTCAACCACAAGGAAGCGAGCTGGCTCCCCCAGTGACACTGGAGACACTGATCTGTATTCTATGTCGGAAGACGACACATCTGATGACAGCTTTAAACCTGTCCGGGGTAAGAGGTCGAAGAGAAGGACTGCGAATACATCAGCATCAGCTCCTGCAAGTACAGTCACTGTATAGTCAAGGCCTGCGCGCTGGCCGCACGTCATCATCTTCATGCCGGAAGGTCCTTCAAGCAAACTACGACTTCTGAACAGGCAAGCCCTTTTCGTTGCTCTGGAATGCGCGGTGCGAGATCAAATTAAGGACGCAAGAGTAAACACAAGGAAGAATATTCTCGCCATAGACGTGCACGATGTGAGTGCGCTAGGACAGCTGCAGAAATGAATGAACTAGGCGGCATTAAAATGCGCCCCTTTATCCCGACAGATGATAAATCACGTGCCGGTGTAATTTATGACATCGACATTGCCATTCCTAATGTTGACTTGCCTACCCTCATCAAGCCTGCAAACGAAGGAACTGTCATTACGCAGGTGCGGTGCGTTGGAAATACGCGCTGTATTAAAGTGTTTTTCAAGAGAGATTGCATACCTTGCCACGTTAAAGCTGGACATTTCCGACATCCGGTTTGACAATTCATCCAAAAGCCACTTCACTGGCATCTCTGCTTCAGGCTAGAACACGTCAAGGGCGTATGCCCCAACTCACTACTGTGTCCCCGTTGCGCTGAACCTCATGCCGAAGACGCCTGTCGGACGACTACTCTGAAGTGCGCGAACTGCAGGGGTCCTCACGCTGCCTCGTCAAAAGACTGTCCTCGAATCCAAAAGGAGCGCTCGGTTCTCAGACAAATGCCCCGAGGCAACTCGACGTCGGCATCATCGAAGGTCTTCAAAGAAAACACATTCCCGAAACGCTAGTTTCCACTCTTTAGCGGTTCCACCCAGTAGTGCCACGAAAGCACCCAACCCTTCTACGAAACAAGCACAGAAGCCTTCTTCTCTGGAGGAATGGCCCACGCTCCCGACCCACTCTTCTGCCAAGAAACCTCAGCAGGTTTCGGTCACACCAAAGCCGTCACTAGCCATAGAAGATTTGCCTAAAGCAGATCGTCAAGTGATCCCGGTGCTGCGTTCGCTCATAGAAGCCATCCGAGCGATATTAGTCGACATGAAGACAGCATCTGCTCGAAGCGAACTTGGAGTATTAGACGCCCAAAGCCCACTGCTTGAATCTCTCAACGAGGAAGATGGCTACTCACACCTCATCATTTCGTTAAGAAATCAAGGCTGCATCCGTCATCCAATGGAACGCCAGAGGACTAAAATCACGCCTTTCAGATTTTCGTCAGTCTGTGTTTACCAACGTGTTTCCACTCATCGTCATTTGTGAACCTTATTTGTCGAAACCAATAAAACTTTCGGTGTACGAAGCTGTCATGTCTTCAACAAATGGTGCGTGCAGCAAAATCATCGCCTTTGTTCGTCGTGAACTGACGTATGTTGTGCAACCAATTGTGCCTCACGATGACAATCAGTATGTCTGCATTACTCTGAAAAAGAACAAACTCATGTTTACTCTCATAGGCGTTTGTATATCGCCGTCGAATAATCTCGATTCCAGGAGATTAGCGGATATTTTGAGATTGTATCCTTCACCTTGGGTCATCATAGGTGATTTCAATGCGCACCATAACGCATGGGGAAGTACGCGGACAAATGCAAGAGGACGCAGGTTAGCAAACATCGCCTACAACTATGGCCTTACTCTCCTGAATGACGGTAGCCCCACTTTTCTTCGAGGGGTGACATACGGCAGCTGTCTCGACCTTGCTTTTGTCTCTAACTCCCTCGCGAGATACGTCAAGTGGTTTCCCGATGTTGAGACACGAGGAAGTGATCACATTCAATCTACCTTAACATCAAAGGCTTGTCTAGCTGTGATCCACGGACGACCATTCGAGCAGTCCCGTGGACCAACTTCAAATCTGACATGGAAGATGCTTGCAGCGATGGCCTACTATCTGGGTTAGAGCAAACAATTAAGAGCACAATGCAAAACGCCACTCGCACGGTGATGATATCTTCCTCATGAAATGAGTTTGAGATGGAGTTGGAGCGACTCCGAGTACTTCACCACCGGGCGGAGCGTCGGTGTCGGCATTAAAATCAATTCACGATCTTAGGGCAGCCAGGAGGATGCAAAAGAAGATTCGGCGTCACATGGATAGATTAGCGTCGCAACAATGGACAACGTTTTGCCAGTCACTAGACCCTCGCAAGCCACTCTCACACATTTGGAAAGCGGTGCAAAGTCTGCGTCACCCTACAAAACAGCGTTTTCCATTTAAAGCGCTCGCGCTATTTCAAGGGAGGCAAGACATCGATGTCGCAGAAGATTCCTGTGCGCAGATCACCAACCAAGCCACTCGTCCAGATTACACAGTGAGAGGTGACGTCCCCCGTTCCCGTGACTACCACATGGACCTCCCTTTTACAGTGGAGGAGCTCGAGGTGGCACTAGCTCTCTGCGGGCGTTCAACTTCTCCGGGCTGAGATGGTATTCCGTATCGAGCCTTGTGCAACTTTGGGGAACGTGCAAGGAGATAACTGTTGAGCCTTCACAACATCTCGTGGCAAGATGGCAATGTTCCTGACGACTGAAAAGTAAGCCGCTTGTTACCCATCTTGAAGCAGGGCAAATCCCCACTCGAACTCGCCGCATACCACCCAATAGCACTGGCCAGCTGCGTAGGGAAGATAATGGAACGGATGATACTAGGCCACCTGGAGTGGTATCTTGAATACTACAAGATTTATCCGAATTTCTTGGCTGGTTTCCGACGCGACCGCTCTTCCATTGACAAAGTCGTTGATCTAGTTTCGTACGTTCAGCACGAAAAATCCCGTCAGCGACTATCTACAGCTTTGTTTCTAGATGTGAAAGGCGCGTATGATAATGTACTACATGAAGCCATTTTGGGTGCTCTTGCGGTGGTTGGCCTTAGTGGTAGAGTCTTTCGGTGGATTTCGAGTTACCTGACTGCAAGATCATTCTTTGTGTCAACAGAAGATGGCCCAACTACGCAACGCTATACTTCCAGAGGTGTTGCTCAAGGCGGAGTTCTTAGCCCGACGCTATTCAATCTTGCACTAATTGGCCTTGCTGAATACTTGCCAAGTATCACTAAAATCGCAATATACGCGGACGACATCTGTTTCTGGACTTCGGCAGTCACACGTCCTCAGATACGTTCCCGGCTTCAAAGAGCATCAACTATGACTGCCAACTACTTGTTAAAACAAGGTCCAAGCATATCACCAGAAAATTGTGTGCTGGTGGCCTTCACTCGCAAAGCAATGACCCCTTATGTCATCTCAATCGGCGGGCGACCCATTTCTTACGCCAGAACCCACCGTTTTCTGGGCATCATTGTTGATAAGGACCTCTGTTGGAGTCCGCATGCGGCCTATATGAAGAAGCGCCTGACCGCTATTCCCCAATTGTTCAAGTTCCTGGCAGGAAAGACGTGGGGGATGTCAGTAGACGCAATGATGGAACTCTACAGAGCCCTGTTTTTTGGTTCTCTGAGGTGTAGCTTGCCCGTGCTTAGCAATACCAGCAAGACCAATGTTCGTGTTCTACAGGCAGTACAAGCCCAAGCACTGAGCGTGTGCCTTGGTATGCCCAGATGTACGCCAACATAGGCAACAATTGCAATTTCTGGTGACTCTCCGATACAAACTCATATTGGTGTAGAAGTCCTGAAAACGCACATCAGACACTTCGCACGTGCTCCCTGTAATCACTTTGCACTGTTGCCTTCAGAGAGGGGCCAAGCATTGTTCGCTAAAATGATTGTCTAGTACAACGATTAACTTCCCTCGGGCTTCACTCCTCCATCTAAACCATCGATACCCCCTTGGTGTCTTATTCGACCCACAGTGCATCTTAGTGTACCAGGGATTCGGAGGAAATCTCAGCTTTCATCGCCCGTGCTTAAACAACTGTCTCTTCTTCTTTTACACAAGAAATATTCAGACAGTGTACATATATATACCGATGGCTCCAAGAACCGCCAGTGTTCGTCAGGTGCAGTAGTTGTCCCAGCAAGAGGTGTTACCATCAGCTTTAGGACTGACCACTCCACGGCATTAACAGCAGCGGATCTGTCTGCTTTGCGCGCTGCACTTTGTGTGGTCAATCGGGAACCATCGCAACATTGGTCAATTTTCAGCGAATCAAGGGCTGCCCTACAATCTGTGCTCTCAGCCCTGCGTCGCGGGCCGTACGAACAGATTGTTTTCGAAATTCGATGTCTTCTCCACACTTCACACGAGTAAGGGCATCATGTGACGTTTCAGTGGCTGCCATGTCACTGCAGCGTCATAGGGAACGAACATGCCGATACTGCCGTGCGGGCAGCTCTTGAAGGAACTTGAGAAGAAGCCTTATCACTTTCGTGGACTGATTCAGCCAGTAATCTTCGACGACTTGCGCGTGAAATCACGTTTTCTCTATGGTGCCCACCAAGCAACGAGACGAATCGTCAACACTACCTGTTCTCTTTGATGGCTCTCCGCATGCCCAGAGGGCTCAACCGAAGAGAAGCCACCCTTCTTCATCGCTTATGGCTAGGAGTGGCATTTACAAAATCTTATTCCTTTGTCATAGGAATGGCCGACAACGCTCTCTACGATGCCTGTCATTGCGAAGAGACGCTACACCACATCCTGTGCGACTGTCCGTTGTATGACATCCAGAGACAGTCACTGGCGTCTGTTCTTGCGCGCATCAACAACAGCCAAATGTCTGTGGACACTATTCTTTCAAGTGCCCGAGAGAAGACATTGGCACAGAAGGCGACAAAAGCTCTGTTGAAATTCCTACGCGACACGGACTTGAATGAGTGACTGTAACATGCAATGTCACACACCACGAACGACAAGACTAAACTATGACTGAGTGTGCGCGCGTGTGCTGCTGAATGTGCTGTGTTTATCTCTCTTCCCTCTCTGCTCTCTATCTTTCATCTCCCCCATCCCCCTCCTATGTACAGGGTAGCAAACCGGCTGCCTATAGGCAGGTTAACCTCCCTGTCGTTCTTTTCCTCCTATTTTCCTTCCTTGCCTGCTAGATCCCTTCAATATTTTGTCAAACACGGAAAATAAAAACAAGCCCTTAAGTATACACTTCTGTCCTTCATATATATATATATATATATATATATATATATATATATATATATATATATATATATATATATATATATATATATATATATATATATATACCACGTAAACACGATAGCGCTGACTCAGAAATATTGTGTACGTAAGGTAAACGCTACGGCCGGGTAGTCTATGAAACACGCATTTTAACGCTGTGTTCTGCTAAGCCCTGTATACTATAAATATCCGGTAATTTAGAAGGTGAGAGATTGGGATAGTTGTTATTTTATACTTGGAAGAGGAAAGCTTGAAAAAGCACTTTGCTTTGTCCCTCTTTTTTTTTTTCAAGCGAATCCTCGCAAATGTCTACAGCCCAGACACTGCTTCATTAATGTGAACATTGAAAAAAAGTGAACACACGGGAAACTGAGCAACAGCTGTTTATTTTGATGAGTGTTTCAGTGTCTTGATAATATGATGTGCTTAAATTCATTAAAAATAAAATAAGCAGAAATAACTAACTCTTGCGCCCGCATCTCCGGCATACTATAGTTTTTTTTTTGTTTTTGTGTTCATGAAGTTGTATTCTTGTGCGATATTACTTCCACAATTTCAGGGTAATGCTCATATTCAAGCAAATCTGCCACAAGTATGCATTGCTTCGTTTTATTTAAAGGAATGTACCGCACCAAGTGCCTTTGTTCTCTGGAGAAGAACTGTAGAAGTGATTCCAAATACTCTATCACTCAAATGAAAAGGGCAGAGATGTGTGAAACATGCGTTAGAATTAACGATGATAACGCGAAAAAAAAGAATAAAGTCACAGCATATCCACGGAATAAATGATGAGTGGTGCGAAGCGCTGGAGGGTTTCAACGCTAAACTGTGAACCATGCATCTGCGAATATCGCCAACTACATCATCAAAAGCGTGAAAAACACTTTATATATCTGTACAAAAAAATTATTATTGTAAGTGGTAGTTATACGTCGCTTCCGTTTCCCCTTCATTAAAACGGCTTTACGGTCGGTGAAGTGATAGACCAGTGATGGGGCGTATCAGGATGTTTGCGATGACGAAGTAGTGGGGCCGTTTGTTAAGGTGGAACTATAGGCGGTCACGTAGAAACGAGGGATGGACACCGTGGGAAAATCTATGGCTCTTTAACGCGCACCTGGATACAACTACACGACCATCTCGCATTTCATATTGGCTTTTTGGTCGCTGAAGTGGTGAATTGGTGATGGGGTGTAGTGGGATGTTTGCAAGGGAGATATAGTATGAAGAAAGCCAGGGAGGTTAATTAGAAAGCAAGTGTTTGGTTTGCTACCCTACACTGGGGAAGGGGAAATGGGAGACTGAAAAGTAAGGAAAAGGAAATGAGAGAAAGAGAGAGGGATGAAAACGGAAGCACACAAACACATACACCAACGGAGGAAGGACAGACCCACACCCTGAGGAGCTTCGCCCTTAAAGCAAGGTGAATTGTCTATTTCAGTCTTTTTTTTCTTATGTGCCTTTTTTAGAGAGGGTGTGGATGGGAGCACTGCGATGCCAATTCAACAGGCGAAAAGAAGCAATTTTCTCCCGTTTCGGCACAGCAAGGGACGACAAGCCGGATGCCTGTGTTAGCGCTTACCGGAGTGTCAAACCGAATATCCCCGAGAGACGAGCGACTGAGCAAACGAACCGCGAAACTCCCAAGAGGGACGAGGGTGTCCTGAAAAAAGCGTGACGAGCGGCCTGGATGCCTTTTTTCCTTTCTTTTTTTTGTTTGCTCAGCTAACGACATCATGCTAAGATATCTCGAGAGGTAAAAGCGACGATACGTGACGCCCATGGGCGAGTGGTTTATCCGCTGTCTTCCAAATATCGCCTGCCTCAACCTTTCAGCGTACGAACTCGGTGACACAAATTGTGATAATAAGTGGCCCTCGAAAAAAGCAATCGGAACACCCATAACAGGTGAGGTGCAAGTTGCGTAGTAAGCGAATTATGAGTCACCCGCAAAGGCAAAGGGTGGCTGAGACGGAAAGTTTCTTTGGACAGTGGAACAAACGGGGGACTCCGTGATCAGCGTGTTCGCAGCAAGACACTAAATGAGTGGCAACAGATTACTTCAAAATGGACTCCGACTTGGCAGCTGTGTTTTTTACGTCGTATCTATGAGGGCGTGCGAGTTTTGTTTGTGATTGCGCAAAGCGGGCAGTTTTACGCTTCAGTCAGGTGTGGTCGTGCGTGTGTCCAGAGAAAAACGGAAAAGAAAATGAAGGGGAAGGAGAAGTAGCCTCTACCAAAACTGAACCATAACGGGCTTGAGAAAATAAAAATATGCTAAGTAATAGAGGAAATAAATTAATGAGTCAGGAAAAGTGCTTTAAAAAAGAAGTCAACTAAAGAAATTGACTAAAAATCAAAATCTCTTTCCTAAAGGTGTTAAGGTATTGTGTTAGTGCTTAGTTGTAAGGTAGTGGTTAAGCTATTGGTTAAGCGAGTGTCAAGTTACATAAGGATAAAATCACTGCTAGAATAGAAAGTGATTTTGTATTGCCATCAGCAATTGTGAGTTCAGCGTAATGCAAGAGCGGGGCAGAGAACGTCCAAGATGCTCATCAGTGCTGCTTGTTAAGTTGAATGAACAACCACGGAGGGTCTTGGCGGAAACGATCACCATGGCTTCACGTTTATTATTTTAGTAACGTGTCTGTGCTGTAGGTTGCGCCTAGTAGCGACGGCTGTATGGCTGCCACAAAAATAATCACATGAATTGGTGCTTGCGAAAACCAAGGTGGCGTGCACGCCAAACAACATCAACGCTTATCCAGCAACCCAGCATCCATATTTCATGGAAGTTTTCGCTGCAGTGTCACTCTATTTTTCTCTTCTGTTTTCAATTTGTACAAAACACCTCTTCTCGGAGATCTGAAAATAGGGAAGTTCGTTGTAAAGCTTGAAACCATTAGATTTTTTTTCTTATTTTCTCTCATGTTGTCAACCCGAAAAATTTTCTCGCAAACTCTGGCTCCACAGATTCAAAAACGCAATACACTCGGCCGCTTACTCTGAAAAAGTCCATGCTTACGAAACAAAAATTTGTGTCCACGTTCGCGTGCGACGCTGCAAACGTACTTCTGTACATCCAACAAGAAATCAATGTCATCGTTTGTTTACACTAGAGTATTCGTGATTACCAGAGTTCCAAACCGGTAAACGCCTGCCGTAAAAGAAAGAAGTGTGGCACGCGTAAAAAGGGCGATGTATTGTCGCAGCAACAACACCCCCACATGTTGAAGCTGCTTTCATACTCGCGTCAGGAATGGCCTGATAAGGGGCAGCGATTGTGGCAGGGCATGTTCGCACTCGGAAAAGAACAACGCAGTATTGAAACTTTTGTCATGTCATGCTCATTACGCACCCCCTTCACCCCTACCTCTACCCATTGGCCTCACTTTTTGTATCTCCCTATCCCGGCGACATCCTCGTGGGGCGTTTTGCGCGAGCACATTCCAACACTGTCAATTTTCTTATTCAATCAAACAACACAACTTGTTCACGCAAGCGGTGTAAAGAGGCTTTGCAATTCTGAAAATGGAATAAAAGGAAGGTGTCATCTGTACGAGAGCGAAAACAACGCTTGCGCACTTTGGCAAATGTCAGCGTCTTGCATGATGCTAATAATAACAACCACAGTAGAAGCTTACCAAATTATGTTTTATCTTGTGGACAACACATCCATAACTGGTTGAAGATTAGTTTTCAGTAATTTCCTTGTCTGTTCGTTTGCCTAACTCGAAGCTCCCTGAGAATAATTTAGCGAGCTGCAGCATCGGAGTGACTGCCCAAGCACGACGCAGTGAAGCAGTAAATGAGCCAAACAGTGTGCTCAAGTGTCGCGTGTTGCGTCAAAGCGAACCGTTAGTTGCAACCCGCAAGAGTTCTCTTTCGAATTTGAAGGTGATTCCTGGCACACTTGCAAACGAAAGCACAAGTAAGCCATTCTTTGTTGTTTAGTTGTGACAAACGACCCCTGAAACAAGCGACCATATTTCTTGGGCATATCGGTGTCCTGCTGGCTTCCCGTCACATTGTCCTTACCCTACACTGGGGATAGGGATAAGTGAGCTTGAAATATGGAAATAGGGAGAGAGGAGAGCACGCACACACGTTGCACGCACACACATGACTTGGAACATGTTGATGCGCACTAACTGCCGAAAGTCCGAAAAGATGCAGTGTTAGTCCACTGGCGTTGAACTGAATGATGGATGCTTCCTTGACTGCTTAGAAATGATGGCGATCGTTAGCCATATTTCTACTTGAGCGATTCAAGTACGGGCTTAAGGTGTCCAGTACTTTGAGAGCGCTTCGAACAGACGTTGTCCCCATGTTCAACAAGATCTCCCGGATGGCATCCATGAGAGAACGAAGTGTAGTTATGACTTTGCCATCTTTCTTATGTGTGTCATCAGCGGTTGGTGAAGACCCTTGAGTGGGCGTGGTCTCCTGACGTTCTATGGTTAGCAGATGACTTGGAAGAATAGGCCATTCCTCTGTAGAGATAGTCCTCTCCGAAGTATTCTTTGAATTTGTCAGTCCTGTTGCGGCTTGACTTATTGGCGCAGCAGTAGAGGTGGCGCTGTCGTTTCGACCTTGCGCAGACTTTGAGGTTGAACGATGACGCCAACGCCGCTGCCGACGCCAGACTGTTTTGGCAGCATCCCTGTGGGTCGAACTGTCTGTGACCATTTGGTTAAGCACCGCGCGCTCCTTTTTAATTCGAGGGCAGTTTTTCGATGAGGTAGTGTGTGAAACCTTACAGATACCGCATTTAAGAAATGTGGATTGACACGCATCTTCCGATTGGGGTTCTGCGCACCGGAAACAACACCGTAGCAAGTTCGGGCACACACCCTTGACGTGATCTAGTTTAAAGCACTGGTGACATTGATGTGGCTCTTGCACAAAAGGCCACACAGGATGTCGGAAATATCTGACTTTGACATGGAATGGCGTGCAGTTGCCTTTGAAGACCAGTTTCACACAGCGTGACTTCCCAAGGCGGTGTACCTGAGTGATTACAGTACCTTCATTTGCCGTTTTAATGAGGGTAGGCAAGTGAGCGTCGGGAATCGCAATGTCTACGTCGTATATTACACCGGCTATGGATGCGTTGTCAATCGGTGTAAAGGGGCACACTTTGAGGCCGCCTAGCTCAGTCACTTGTTTAAGTTGTCCAAGTGCATTCACGTGGAATACGCCAATGACGAGTATATTTTTTCGTGTATTTACTCTGATTTTCGTGATTTCATTAGGCACCACATGTTCCAAACAAGTGGAGAGTGCTTGCCCGTTCAGCAGTCGCAGGTTTCCTGAGGACTCTTCTGGCACGATGATGATGACGTGTGACCAGCGTTCATGCCTTGACTTCATAGTCGCTGTACTTACAGAGGTGGGCGAGGCTGCGTTGACGATCTTTCCCTTCGCCTTCTTGCTCCAGGCAGGAATGATATCCCCGTCAGATGAGTCATCTTCCGAGGCGGCTGAGTACAGCTTTGTGTCCTCGCTGTCACTGAGTGAGGTTCCTCTCTTCCTCGCGGTGATCGGCCGAGATGACTGCTGGCCAGGCGATCCTCCGGAAGGCCCCGCGTTCATGGCCACAAGACACAGAGCCGAGGCACCAGAAAAAACTGAAGGTTTCACCAAAAAAATCGAAGAGCATAGAGAGAAGCGCTTGGATACCCGAACACATCAGCGTACCACCTTAGTCAATCTAAGAAACAAAAAAAATGGTATCTTGTTGAAAGCCCTAAAAGAGGTGGAAACCGATACCGAGTGGCTGTATTGCTTCATCATCAGGCCACCGCGTTGTGCCCTTGCCTCTCAGTTGAATTTGATAGAAATTGCGTTGAGTGACGTGAAGGGTTTTGTCATAAGGGAAAAAAGAAGACATTCAACATGCAAGTTTCAGAGCCGTCGGTGTGAAAAGGGATCGAGCAAGTCAGCGCTGAGAAACGGAGGAACTATGTACAGCACGTTTTCGGGGAAAAAAGTTCCATGATGAAACTGGATAACATCATCGATGACATTGTTGACAGTGTACAGTCAGTGGGGGTGAACCTGAGAGATGACACAACCAGTAGTGATTGCACAATACGCGCTGACGAAAACGAGCTTGAGTGCGAGCTATGATAGGCCTCAAATTCTGCGCGTGTGGTTCTCAGGCGGGTCCAACGTTCAAAAGCATACCATCTAGGGCACTATAGGCTCTCAAATGGTGTGCAATAGATGGTAGGGGTGTGGTTTACGCGTATAATTTTGAAGTGTGCACACAGCTCAATGGTGCGCCTCCTGTGCGGTGTTCGAATCTGAAGAGCGCAGTATAATTATTTCATTCGAACAACAACTGTGGGCCGTCCAGCGAGCCGAGGAAGCCGCCCGAGCCCAAGGGCTCGTGGCCGACGCCTAGGCCCGCCCCAAATCAACTTCGCTGGACTTCATAAATAAAGTTATTCTTCTTCTTCTTCTTCTTCATGTGTATAATAATAATAATAACATTATTATTATTATTATTATTATTATTATTATTATTATTATTATTATTATTATTATTATTATTATTATTATTATTATTATTATTATTATTATTATTATTATTATTATTATTATTATTATTATTATTAATGCTATTCCAGTAGGATTTTAAAATTATAATTGTATTATTTTTATATTGCAAATTGTGGTTAGGTAGCGGTATTTCGCTGTTATAATACAAATTGCGAGGCCAGGTAGAGGAATGTTTTTGCACCTGCATTTCTACTTGTGGGAAGAGTTCCATTCTTTCACGTACTTTGTGTTAGGTGCGTCTGTACACAGAGCATTGATGTTTGTTTCGAAAAGAAGAGCAAATGTATGATGGCGACGATGAGATAACTTTATTATGATGCGAATAACATGCAGTCAAGAAGTGCTAATGTCGAGTGGAAACTTCTAATAAGAATTCTATGACACATATGTGTCTCTTTTTGAGGCGCACAAATGCAAACGTGTGCTATAAAACGTACCATGTTTGTGGGGATTTGAAGAAACTGCCGTATTGTTTTGTCTCTTTCTAATGGTTTGTGTAGCGATACGACGATGCGGTAAAAACATGCCTGCTAATGCAACAAAGCCGCATGCCGACTATTTGGCTCGTTCTGTTTCATGCTGGCTTTGTGTAGATCGTAGATAACACTATAGATGGCATTACGCTATTTGTATAACTGCAAATATTAATTATTTGCAAGAACACCTGGAATAAACATCCGCACAATGGTTTGGGTGTCTGAGCAATGAAGTGTCACATAATTTGGGTGCGGTCAAAGTTCTAGACCTGTGCTTCATGGGCGCTTGGTAGGCACAGACATTCAGAAATTATGTCGCCACGCGTCCATATTTGAATGGCGCCTTCACACCTACACCATCATGAAGTAATACCGAAGTGTTAACCATAAACAGCATTCCTTTTAAAACGAAAAATGATCCGCAGAAACAAGTGACCTTCAGACGTCTTTACCGGATTCCGCGAGGAGCAATCGCAGGTATATAGCGGACACATTATGAATACATAAACGAACAAACCCACCACTGTGCGAAGTGGTGCATTTGGCGTCAAACAGCAACAAAAAGTTAAGGTTCTTAAAAAATAAGTTTTATAAATTTATGGTTCCCCCTCAGGTTCTCCAGACCAGGCTCCAACTTTGGTTCACTGAGAAGTGAATGATCTCGCGGTGCGGGCACTTAACCGATTAGGCCACAGATAAAACTTCGCGCGGAATAATACAACGCGGAGGAGCTCGCCTTCGGGATTGGTTGAAGCTGGCCAAGCCTTTGTAGCGCTGCAACCAGCTTGTGAGGTGGAGCATAGTTTTTGACTTGTTAAAATAAACACATATAAAAACAAAAGAAAGAAATCCAAGCTAAGAAAAAAAACGAACAATAGCCTTTTTTCTGTCTCTGGTCAAGACAGCTCGGAACAGTTCATTGAGCGTTAACGAGATCCGTCACTCAAACTTCCTTCAATTCAGGTTCCATTGCTCCTCAGTGGTTCAGCCTTAGACATTTCGTCATCAATTTCACCCGCTCTACGTACAGCTTGCTTCCCGGCTTTCTTTTATTTCCGCTTCGCAAACAGCACGCTGATTCGAAAATATAAGTGTGGAGCAATGACAAATCTTGCGTTTGTTCTATAGAGTAACAAGAGGGGTAGGAAAAGACCGCTTGAAGAGGCAGGCGTTTCAGCGTTCAGACAATGAGCTATATTTCATCTGACGGACTTGTCCTTTTTTTTTATATGCTCGGTGTTCTCATAACAAAACCAAAAAAAGAAAAGAAAATCAAGACCTCAAAATTCAACAGTACATCCTCCGCCTCCCCTTCTCCGTCATCCCAACTTTGCGATGTTGAGAAAATAAATAATCGAATATTGTATATGGTGCAGTCACGTTTTTTTTATCTTCCCCCTTAGCTGAGGTGAGAGAATCAATGAATCATTCATGTTGTCTTTATTTTGCTGACCTTATTTTCTAAACATCTGCTATGTCAGTATATTAGAGCATTGACGAAAATGGCTTAAGTGCATAAAGCGAAAATTTTTAAGTGAATACCACCTACAGAGCCCGGCTTGTCATCAATCCAACCCATACGGTCTCTTGTAATAACTGCGTGATCTACGCTCCTCATGTGGCGTGATAACGCTCCCCGTAAAGCGCTAAATGCAGCCCATAAGAAGTCCTGAAATGGTCAAAAATCGGGTTAAAATGAACGAGCTACATGTAAAGTGATGCAATTATCAGAAACAACCAAGTAGTAATCACAGTTACCAAGTGGAAATCACTAAAACAATTAAAAAACATGCGGTTGATCTTGGAGTCGCACAAGAGAGGGCGCTACCACCTCGCCGGATGAGCGAATGGCCTCGCCCCGTCACTTCCCCGGCGCTCCGTCACTACATCTCATTAGGAACATAACCTTACAGAACTGCCTCCAAACGATGAGTATATGAAGTGCAGTAACACACATGGAGTCGATGAAGTGTAGCAAAAAGTAGTGAGCATGTAGCGCATCGTTTTCAAGTTTACCTAACAAGATTCTTTCTGTGCCGGGGAATTCCTACATGCTTACCTCGAGCATATGCACCATTGACGCTTTGGTAAACGGGGCAGTGGCAACCCTATCAACGGGAACCACTGGGTTTTTGTTCTACGCGCTTACTCAGGTTTCACAGTAGTGAATTCGTCATACGTTTTTCTTCACACCACGGTGCATAAACTGCGCAACACAACATCATGTTAAAACAAATATACCATATGCAACAAGATAACATGTTCACGTATCACAGCTGCCGAAGAACATGCCCGAATACAACAGAGAGAAGAGCTTAGGACGCAATAAAACCATTAAAAATAGATTCTCACGCGCAGCGGCTGCTGTCTACTAGGAAGCCGCAGAGTATGCGCATTTGCGTGCCATGGCCATTTGCGGTCGAATACAGGCAACGACGTTTGCTGAAAGACTAAGGGCTTGATTAGAAGAGGCTCCGGAAGAATCGGCTATCGCATAGGAAATAGGTTTCATGCCAACCAAAAATCTGATCAGTGAATTCAAGGCCGTAGTCAGAAATTTCGCCAGAGGGCGAATGTCACCGGAGGCACCGAGAATCTCGAAGAGATTCTTGGTGCCTCCGGTGATCTCTGAAATCTCGAAAAGACCTGAGAAAAATGAAAATTATTTGGGCCTCTGCACATGCCTCTCTTCCTGACAACGAGGTGACTCACAACGCAACTTGAGGACTTACACGCCGAGCAACTGAAACGCCCCCACTAAGCTGGAGAGGAGATTGCATGGTTGCCTCCAAAGAAATCACTAACCATTATTGATTGGAAAAGGCCCGGTATCCTTCCCCGGACCATACGCTTACAAAGCAGCAGGCGGTGCCCTGCCAACTCGCTCCTTCAAACAAACACATATTTTAACCCGGTGGCCTATCACCAATGTTACAAAGGTCAGTACAATGACAGGTGAAAAACAGAACGGGCCTACCTCACATCATGTTGGCCTATCGAAAAGTGGTCCAGCATGGTGGCGCTATTAATACTGATGAGTACTGGAAGACGGTGCTGCTCAACACAGATCAAGAGGAACAGCTCTGGGCAATCCGACGGGGCGAAGACGCCGCAGGGCCCAAAAGCTCCTGGCTAATGCCTAGGCGTACATTGTATCCCACGCCTGCTTCCAGATGTGTGTTAGGCGAACGCCTGTGTCCATTAATACATCCGAATTCCATCAGAGTGGAACGTGACGTGCGCGTCTCTTTTGTTGCACGAGCGGGGGAGAAAGCATCAACATTTTATCGAAACGGTGAATAGAGGTTTCTGTATGCGGGGCCTCTACTTCAGGGCCCCACAGGCACGAGGGGCTCGCTCACCTTCGTCCAAAATTGCCCGCTGACTTCCCAGATCCTGCTGGGCGAGTGACACATCCCACGACCTTTCTGATTCATTGTTTATAAAGATGGGTTAGTTACCCTCTGCTCGTCTTTGTCGGCAATTACAAGTGATTTAAGTGAGTGTTGCTATGTCACCGTACCGAGGGCAATGGTCACTGCATTGAGAAAGTTCTGGAAGGGCACAGCGGCGCTAAGCTAGCATAGCGCGAGCGCTGTGTAATCCGACGTAAGCGCAACCAATGACCCCGTATGTTGGCCGGTCCCGACAGCCATCTGGCAACATGCCAGGAGAATGATAAATATTCTATCACTCTCCTCCTCCTACGGTACAAAATGGGAAATTTTATTAGGCGCAAATATCGACGGTTGTGAGCCTAAGTGAAGGGGTTTAGAAAAAAATTTCAGCATATCCACTGAGCGAATGATGATGAACGAAGTGAGGCTTTGGAGGGTTCTATCGGTAAACCGTGAATCGTCCGTCCTCTGGCCGCGTCCGCATGTCTGTCTGTCCATCCGTCTGTCCGCTGTCTGTCCTTCTGTCTGTCTTTATGTCTGCCTGTTCGTCCATCTGTCCGTCTACTTACCTGCCTGTCTGTCTGCCCCGTCCATCCGCCCATTCATCTGTCTAGTGAACACTCCAAGTACCACCATCTCGCATCTTTTCATTACATATATTCGACATATGCAAGTGCCGCTCTCTAGTGGACATTCTAACAGCTAAACGAGATGCGGCTACCTACTACATACATGGTGGACGCATGACCCACGCCTTAAGGAGCTTCGCCCTTGAAAGTTGTTAACGATTTAGAGTACTTGGTGCTCTAATCTGGGAGGGCAAAGAGCCACCCCGTGGGCCTCACATTTCATGAGGTTGTGTTGAAAAAATACACTTGTGTTTAGAAAAAAATTATTCTATCGTGGGACACTACAAACCTATGAAACCAGAGTCTTTACAAGAACAATAACAAACAAACAAAAGACTCCAAGTCCATAGGGTACCCCTAACACATGTTACTAATGTCTACATACACTACATATATAGAATATTCAAAATATGCATGATTTACAAGATGATGTGTGTACATAATTTACAGTACTTGATGAAGATGTTAGCAAATATAAACAAAAGGTATCAAGATGCGTGTAATTCACATAATTTACAGCGTTAGAATCAAGAGCACATGTACACGAACCTACACACATACGGGGCATACACAAATACATAGAAATAGTAAACACATACAAATTACATGCACTAATCAGACACTAACAGGTGATCTCCCTATAAAAAGCAGGTCAGGTGGAAAACTATCCGAACTCGTCCATTAAGCATGGACAGGAAGTGGCATGACCATTGTCGTAGACATTATTCCTTCCCAAGGAAGAACAATTCCTCCGACAGAAACGATAGAGGTTCAGAGTATAAGCGCTCCAGAACTGGAAAGAGAGCACGACGACGATGACCTACCGTAATAGCTTTGCACATATTACGCCACAAACAAAAAGCTCCCGCAGTTATCAGAAGGCGTGCAAAGCGACTACGTGAGCAGCAACCAGATGTGACAAAGCGATTAACACCTAGGCCACGGAAAGCAGTGTTAACGGCCTTCCAAAAGACCTTTGCTATGGCAGATTGCTGCAGCATATGCTGGTTAGACTCCTGTAACGGTCAGTTAGGGCAAGTGGAAGATGGGGCCACGCCCCACTTCTCCAGTCTGCCCCGTGTTGGCAGTATTCTCCATCCAAGACGCCACATGAAGTCACGGAGATGACCAGGCAAAAACGATGCCGTTATCGCACTCCGCAAGACGTCTCTTGATCGTGCTAGACGGGCTCGAGGAACCAGAGGAAGCATAAGAGCCGCCATTGTATCTACAATGCGGCTTTCGAGAATGTCCACATAAGAAAAACCTGCTGCGCGTGTCGATAAAATGCCACTGCCGTCGAGTAAAATGCTGGCGCGTTAAGTGTTTGCGGTGCAGAATTGAGTCGTGCATCCGGTAGTAAATAGCGTATATTGGTGCCTAAGAAATAGCAGGCAAGATCACGCGCGGGACACTGATCACCATATAACAAGCGAAGTAAGAATCGCAGGTCAAGCAGCCGGCACTGAACAAACACAGATGAGAATGCCAATCCACCGCAGTTGCATGGTCGCACAAGTGTTGCTCGGCATACCAGCTCTGTTCCACCTCACCAGAAAAATGAGCCAATCAGGTTGAGGGATTGCAACGACCTAGTTATTCATAAAGGGTGCTGACGACATGAGGTATGTACCATGCGCGACCGCAAAACACAGTCTGTGCTAAATACCCTTTTTTTTCAAACAACGGTAAATCACACTCTTGTATTTCCCGGACGTGTCGTTTTACAGATTCGACTACTTAAACCCACAATGAGGCTGATATGCCGTAGCAAGTATAATCAAGCCCCTGAATGCGAATCGGAGTAACTTTTTGAAGACCGAAAAAGGGACTTATGCAGGTGTCTGCGGAACCAATCAATAAATATTGACAATGTGAAAAATTTAACCCAGCACCTGAAATCGTGCCTTACTCAAAAAAAGTCGGAGGCTACGAGATGAACTGTCCTCATTCTTCAAAGATAATGTGATGTCATCAGCAAATCTTGTCACGAACGGCCTCGAACGTATGGATCAGCGATTAGCGAGCGAAAGAATGGTTTGAGGCTGAGTACAGAAAGTGCAGGAGATTAAGGACAACCCTGGCGAACACCACGGGTAACAGGAAATGGGGCACTCTCTAAACCATCAAGAAACAACGTGCTGTCTATAGTTCAGTATGCGTTTCTGAGATGCTCAATGAAGTTTTGGGAAAAGCCAAATGGTGCCATTGCGTTATATATAAAGCTATGTTCAAGGCAATCGAATGCCTTTTTTGGTCAAGTGAAACAAAGAGTCCCCAAGCTTATTTTGCTAACGTGTACGTAACTATATCATGCGTAACAAAGGAGGGACTGTGGATTTCTCTTCCAAGAATCACGCCTGATGATGACCTATTAAGGAAGGCATCAAGCTTCTCAAACGTCGAGTGATAACTTCTGCGAAAGTTTTGTATTCAATGTTGAGGAGCGTTATTGGTCTCCACTCCTCTGGGCGAAACCGTCATGTTTAGCTAGTAAAACAATTCGACCATCGAGAAAGCTGTCAGGGAAATCAAATAAGTAGCAAAACAGCAACAATCTCAAAACAGCAGCGAATAACAGACGCGAAAATAGCACCAAAGTCATCACAAAACCTTAAATGAAGCTCAGGAGGCAACCCCTCCGGCCCGGGGACCAAGCCACACTTCATGGAAGACAGTGCCTCTTTCACTTCGTCAGCTGACGGGCTTGAACAAAGCTGTTCAGCTACTTCTGATGAAATTTGAGGGAGCCTACTTAAGATTGTGGTTGTATGTCACACACAGGTCCCGTTAATTAGGGAGGCGATCGCCCGGCTAATTCCAAGGGCCGAAGTATCGGCCCCCCGAACCGCACCACGAAAGCGTGGACAATTTAGAAGTGGTCCTTTTTGGCGCGCCAGCGGACGCCGGCTGTGGCCCAAAGAACAAGTCAGAGCCGAGAGTTGATAAACAAACAAATTATATTCTCAATAATGGCAGATCGAAAACAATACACAAAAATGCACACTCCACAATAGTTGCATACAATATGTCACCAATCAAACCAATCAATCAACGTACTACACAATACAATCAGCCACACTTGAAACAACGGACACGGACAACAATACGCACTACAATGCAGTCGCATGCATTGAACAGCCAAGACACTTAAAGACTAAAGAGATAGAAAACCTATTCAGTCCAAAGTTCTTAGAACCAAAGTCTAGATGATACTCTTCCGAGAATCACTCACTCAAAGTCCAGCGTTGTTGTCGTTCCGCAGCCCTCGAAGTTTCTCTTCCAGGAAACCTCGCCGGAGTTTCTCTTCCAGGAAACCTCCCGTCTTCAATAGGCCACTCTCCAAGCTTCAAACTTCTTCGCCGGAACACGTCGGCTCCACACACGCAGCTGTCGCCACGCGTCTTCGCTCGATAGCGGTAAACACACACTCTTGCCTGTAGCTCGAGTCGTCACCCCTCAGGTGGAAATCCTCTTCATCTCCTGCTTTGTCTCGACGGACAAAACCTTCGCCGACTACACGGCGGAATCCCTACGCGCTCTGGCGCTCACTTCCGTCTTCTCCTGATCTCTCATCCCGGCTGCTCGGTTAAATACCTTGCGCGCGACATTCCAGACGGTTCTCGTCATTTCGTCGGCGCGATACGCAGCGAAGGCTGGGAAGAGGGCGAGACGGTTGGAACGCCCTCCGCGGCCGATGACTCAACTCGGTATGACCACGCCCCTTTCGTTCTAGAACTTTCGCGAGCTATCTCGGCCGCCGATGTGGGGTGAGGAGGTTCGTCGACGAAGCCACGCTTCCAAGGGGAGAGCGCGCGCCCGGGGAGCCTTGGATGTTTGTTTTCTTTTTTTTCTTTTTACCTCTCGGCGTCTCTTCCGCGCGTTACCGCAAGAATTTGGCGGTGCGCCCATTTTTAGCGCTCGTTCTGTGACATTGTATCAGTGGTACCGCGATAGGATGCCATTGTCGTACGAGCCATGTTGGCTCCATCCTGCCAAACAGCTCAACTGCGGCGGTCGTTATTCCAACGCACGACACAACCATCAAATTCAGGACAGCTCATGCAACCACAACAACGGCAGCAGAGCTTGCAGCGCTTCGCGCTGCGCTGCGTTTTATTAACGACCAAAGCACGCAACGGTGGACGATTTTCTGCGACTGCAAGGCGGCACTGCAGTCACTTCTGTCAAATCTACGCCGTGGTCCACACGAGCAGTTGGTATTTAAACAGCAGAAATGCTACACCATATTACAGAGAAAGGGCACCACGTTATATTTCAGTGGTTGCCAAGCCACTGTGAAATATCGGTAACGAACGAGCTGATCAAGCTGCCCGTTCAGCCCATACAGAAGACAACAACCAGTCAATACCTCTCTCAAGGACGGACGCTGCTAGGAGGCTCCGCATGCTTGCTCGCCAACGCTCCATGGCTCTTTGCAATGAGCCTCTCTTTACGCATGCAAGATTACGATCCCTTGATCCAACGTTAAGCATACAGCTTCCAACAAAAAAAACTCCCAAGCATTTCCCCGAGGGTGAACATGGTTAAGTGCGAATGCACGGGGTCATGCTATGAGGGGGAGTAAAGTTAAAATCCGTTGGCGACGCTGATATCGGTGTCAGAAACGCGCCTTATATCTAGATGGTAGCGTTGCCTCCGGGACATCCATCGCACGACCCGCTCTCGACGGGAGACTGAGAGAGAAGGCGGGCGCGCGAGAGAGAGGGGTGCGCGCGCAGCTGCAGCGAGCGAGGAGAGCGGAGGAGCGAGCGAAGGGGAAGGGCGACTATCAGCGTCGCGTCCGTGGCTTATTCGGTAGAGCGTCGCGCTGCAGCCCGCCAAGGCCTCTTTCTTTTAAAGATAGAGAGAAGACTGCGGACGCCGCCGACGGCGGTGGATGGTTTGGGGTCGCTTATAAAGTGTATTCACACTTAAAATTCGACGAGGCGACGCTACTGCTCTGTGCAGACTATGGTTGGGAGTCGCGTTTACCCGTGCGTACGCGTTCCGCATAGGTATGGCCGACACCGCCGACTGTGCACACTGCGGAGATGAAGAAACAATTCGACATATTCTGTGTGACTGCCCGAAATACAACCTGGAAAGACAACACCTTTCTAATAAACTAAACAGCTTAGATGACCAGCCGCTATCAGAAGAAAGTATACTGCACCATCGTCATGACTCATCGTCACAGAAGAAAGCCGTGCAAGCGCTACGGGGCTTCTTGCGAACTACTGGCCTGTCGGAACGCCTCTGAGTGGACTGATTTTGTGTGTGCGTGTGTGTCGGTGTTTTTCTCTTATTTTTTAACTCTTCCTTTCTCTTTCAACCCCCTATTCCCCAACCCCAGTGTAGGGTAGCATACCGGATACTAGCATCTGGTTAACCTCCCTGCCTTCCTTTTTTCTCGTTTCTCTCTCTTGGCAAAGTGAGCTATGAAAACTGATTAATCACGTACCAGCGGCAACGCAGTTGGTAAAGATCTGGCGGCCTGAGTTCCTAGTGAACTCGACGGGTTGAGAAGCGAGCTTTTCGCAAAGCGGAGAACCTCAGGGAGAGCACATGGGTTACGTCTGCAACGCCAAGCAGCTGCCATCAACGACGACGCTGCAATAAGGCGCTGAAAACGACTCTGTAACTCTCGCTGCCATGCACGCATCAAGGGAGTTAGTCGATCAACCCGAAGAGCAATACGCAGCTCTGTGGCAGCGTCCGCTAGTTCTTCAGACGTACGGCGTCTAAGGGCACGCCCTGCTACTGAGCAGTGTAAACGCCACTGTGTCTTGAGCGCGTCCCCCACCGACGGGCGGGATCCCAAAAGAGAGGCGCGCAAGATTCTAGATAAACTGGAGCGCGAATGCGCGTCGTGTAGAATGCGGATGTCCAGACGCCAAGGTGTCACTGATGATGAAAAAAAAAATGGCAGCATATCTACGGAGTGAATGATGGAGAGTGGGGCGAAGCATCCATCCGTCCATTCGTTCTTGCTTCCGTCCGTCCATGCGTCCATCTGTGTGACCGTCCGTGCGTGCGTCTTTTCGTGCGTCCGCACGTCCATCTGCGCGTACGTCCCTGCGTTCGTCCAAGCATCCGCCCCTGCGTCCGTCCATGCGTCCATCCGTCGGTGCAGCCATCCGTGAGTCCATCCATGCATCTGTCTGTGTGTCCGTTCGTCCATCTATTCAACACTCAAGGTACCACCATCTCGCATCTTTTCATCATATATTCCGCATATTCACCGCCATCCAGCGACATTCCAAGGACTAAACGAGAGGCGGCACACGCACACTTACTTACGGCTTGCGCTTCGTGTCTACCTCCCACCTTTAAACACCTCGAGTTCATGGTATATACTAGTTCACTGTATTCATGGCACTGCGGCCCAACGCTCGTTAAACCCTTCTAAAACCAAGGAGGTTATGCCCAGCGAGTATGACGTAGCAACCCTTTCTTGTCAGATAGTGCTCAATGTACATGCCAATGGCTGCTAAGGGGTAATGAGAGACAGGAGAATTCGGCTTTTAGTTAATGCGCCCGCTGTGATTTTTATTGTTCAACAATGCACAGAAAAAATTTCCCACAGGCACCACCTTTGAGGTCAAAATGTAAAACTGGTTACACACTATGACTGCTACTACGACTACGAGGGACGAACGGGTGCCGCTATAAGAAGCTTCGCCCCTAAAAGAAAGTAAGCCTTGAACGTCACTGGCCAGTGGTCAGATATATACACAAGGGGATGATGGTGATGTTACTACATCGGAGTGACATATCTAATTTAGAGGGACATATCAACATTTCTCATTCGTGCTTCACATATCATCGATCCCCACTGTACGTGGGATGTGCCATTTTTTTTTATGTTAGGGTCTGTCGCTTGTGTTCGCCAAGCAATCATGCCATACCGTACCAGTTTTGCAACATGTCATGTGAACGAAACCACCGCAAGAGCTGCAGGACCTTGAAACATAAATCATGACATTCATGACATACATGTCATGTTTTATATGTCATGACTAGTTAAATATGTTCTTCGTACAGTCACGTTATGCCATACCAAGTTTGGTATCGACACCATTATCGAAACGACCAGGAGAGGTAAAAGTCGTAGGCGGCTAGATAGATAGATAGACAGATACGCTCAAAGTCGCCGAAGTTCGCTAACAAATCCTTCGCATTTAAAATCATGACAGGCGTGTCATGTAAGAACATGACTACGTTCCACGTCCATGATGCGCTCACGGCCGTTTCGCTAGCGTCACATATACCAAGCTTGGTATTACGGTACGTGAGTGAATGACGAAGGTATGTGACTAGCGCAAACATGATAATCATGAGATGCGTGTCATGCTATAACAAGACTACATGCCATGCTCATAATGCGCTGGCAGCCGTTTCGCTAACTTCACTTTTACCCAATTCGGTATTACGGACGTAAATGGATGACGAATGTATGATACTGGTGCAAACATGATAAACCTGAGATGCATGTCATGTAACAACATGACTTCATGCTACGCTCATGATGCGATGGTGGCCATTTCGCTAGCTTCACATGTACCAAACTCTGTATTACGCGCCGCCAATGGATGACGAAGATATGTGACTGGTGCAAACACGGTAATCATGAGATGCGTGTCATGTGAGAACATGACTACATGCCACAGTCAAGACGCCACTACATTTCGACGTGCCGCGCTTCAAGTGCTCGCCGACGTTCGTTTCGTCGCGTCACGCTGGCGTTACGACGCCAGGTGCCGGTACTGCCATATATTCGCAGGTGCACGCCGCGCTGCGTTGCTTTGACGTTTCAGCGCGTCCGGCACGTTTCAGCGCGTCCGGCTTCCCTCCGTCACGAAACGAGGTAGACACAGCGTTGTCTTCGTAAGGCATCGCGCAAAATGTAGCATGTGGCATTTCGCGCTGGTTGCCGTCGGGCCGCGCCGCGTTTTGCTAATGCGTTTGATAACGTTTGCTAAAAGCCGTTTCACATGACACAAAAAGTAGCGATTTTCAGGCTGCGAATTCGCTCGCAGCAAAAAAGGGCCATTCACTCCCGCCGCAGCGGTCCGCGGCGAGCTTCCAACATGTTGGAAATTTTCGCTCTGATCGCAGCGGTGGGAGCGATTTTTGATCGGGACCCGTCGAAATAGGGCTGGTCCGGCCAAGCCGTCGAAATAGAGTCGACGTGTTTGTTTTGGTAATGGCCGATGCGGGGCATTTTAAAATAAATTCAGACTGAAAAGTGTTCTTAAATGACGAAACAAGCGGGCCCTTCGTTACCGTTCACGGTAACTTCATGATATCATAATGCACATATTATTACATAACAATCGTGTCTGTCCCAAAGAATGGTGGCGAGAACTCACCGCTCCAGTCGCAGAGCGATAATCGCGGACCGTTCGTGGTCTATGTGAAACGAAACCGCCATTAGCGACGGTTGCAAACAGCGTGATTGGAGCGAACGGAACGATCTTTTTTTTTCGATGCAATCGCGGTATGTGAAACAGCCTTAACGCGTTTGCTAGTGCTCGCGTTTTGCTAACGTAGCGTCGCGGTGCCGCGCGCGTCAACGCTACATTGGAGTATATTGGGCCCTTGATGGTGCGCTCGCGGCCGTTTTGCTAGCTCTACATATACGAAATTTGGTGTTACGTGACGTCAATTGATGACTAAATATATCGCTGGTGCAAACATGATAATCCTGGCACGCGTGTCATGTGGGAACATGGCAACATAGCATACTCATAGCGCGTTCGCGGCCGTTTTGCTAGCTCCACATATGCCGAGTGTGTTATCACTTGACGTGAATAGATGACGAATGTAAACGGCACATTCAAACATGATAATCATGACACGGAAGTAATGTACGGCACCATTTACCTCCACCTCATAACGTTCTGCTGATTTTAAAGTGGCATATCAACATTTCTCATTCGTGCTTCGCATATCATCGATTTTCACTGTACATGGGATCTGCCAATTTTTTTGATTCGGTACCCTGGGGGTCTGTCCGGGGGAACTCAAGTGCACACACTACACATACACAGTACATTTCGGCCCTCTAGAAGAGCGTCGAGGTTTCTTCGGTCGCTGGGACTCGGAACGGCTATCCTGAGTGCCGTCCGAGCTGGTGCCAAACTAGTGAGCACGCTTGGTATCTCGCTGGGCTTGCATTTCCACATAACATTCGTCTAGGCTTGAACAGAGTCCGATGCTACTGTCGTATCCGAGGATGAAGCTGCTTTCTGACGATTCAGATAGTGGTAGGACTGCAGTGTAAACGTTGTCGCCACCTCCAACGACCTTGATCACGGATGGCTTGTCGAGACGCGTCAGAAAAGAGCTCCCACGGCGTCTTGTTCACGAGCCTGGCTTTCAGAAGGAGCCAATTGGCTTTGCTCATTCGGTTTTATTTCTGTTTCTGCCTAAACACCAGCGCCCGTAGACCTCGTAACGTTGGCGTCTACAGAGCACTCAGCTGCTAGATTTAACGATGAGTCCAGTGCGTCGGTGCCTACAAGCGTTTCTTTCCCGGCTTGGGCCGACGTCGAACATGGCAAGGCATGTTTACTTGAGACAGGCAGGAGGTAAACCGCGGTGACTTTTGTTATCTGTGAGATTGACAAACATGGCGCACTCGGGTTGGTAAAGCTGCATACTTCTTCATCGTTTATTGTAGCTCTCAGAATCGAATCCTGGCGTTTTTGTACAGCTCTGGGTTCTCGTTCATATGTCGCCGTTGATGACACGGACAAAAGGGTAGGAAAGGTCCCCGCAGCAGCATTTAAATATGAACGGCGCACAGGGCAGATGGTTGTAGGGTGGTTATCTCCACAACGTCGGCAGGGGCGGTCGCAACCTTCGCTTTCGTGTCCGTGCACACCACAGCGACCACAGAATGGTGCTGTGCACTGTGCTCGATAATGACCACTAGAGCCACACCGACGACAAACACGTTGCTAACGGCGGTAGTCGAAGGTGACTCGATGGCCAGAAACACGAAGATAGTTGGGGACGGGTTTTGTGGCACTCATTTTCATCCGGACAAGGCGTGTGCCTGTGAGAACTCTGCGTCTTGCGCTCATGAAGCCAGCAGTCATAGTCGATACCTTGCCATACGGAGACAAAGCCTAGTACCTCGTTGGAGGCAAAGGCTGGTAATAACAAGCAAGCAACGTTAGTTACCTGTGGGCTGATAGGAAGGACAGGAATGCACTCGCCACCGATGGTCAGGTAGCCAGCGTCGGCGATGACAGTCATGTAAACCATGCTCTTGACAGTTACTTGGAAGAGAGATAGAGAAACAGCTTTATTTAAGTGAAAAAGATTCACAGAGGAATGGTGGTCAGGCTGTGCGTGGCCGCCCCCTCCCCAGCTCGCTGTATGGCCCAGAGCTGTACTTCTAGGCTCGTATCACGAAGTATATTAGGGGCGAAGCTCCTTTGAGCGGCACCCGTTCGTCCCTCGTAGTAGTAGTAGTCGTCGTAGTGTGTAACCAGTCTTACATTTTGACCTCAAAGGTGGTGCAGGTGGGAAATTTCTTCTGTGCGTTGTTGAACAATAAAAAAAAATCGCAGCATGCGCGTTAACTAAAACCCGAATTCTCCTGTCTCTCATTACCCCTCAGCAGCCATTGGCATGTACAATGAGCAGTATCACACAAGAAAAGGTTGCTACGTTATACTCGCTGGGTGTAACCTCCTTGGCTTTAGAAAGGTTTAGCAAGCGTTGGGCCACAGTGCCATGAATACAGTGAACTAGTATATACCATGAACTCGAGGTGGCTAAAGGTGGGAAGTAGACACGAAGCGCAAGCCGTAAGAAAGTGTGCGTGTGCCTCCTCTTGTTCAGTTCTTAGAATGTCCGCTGCATGCGATATGGTAGATGCGAGATGGTAGTACTTGGATTGTTGAATAGGTGGACGAATGGACACAAAAACAGATGCATAGACGGGCGCACGAATGGCTGCACGGACGCACGGACGCATGGACGGACGCAGGAGCGGATGTATGGACGAACGCAGGGACGGACGCACAGATGGACGTGCGGACGCACGAACAGACGCACGCACGGACGGGCGGATGGATGCACGGGCGGCCACACAGATGCACGCATGGATGGACGAACGGATGCTTCGCCCCACTCTCCATCATTCACTCCGTGGATATGCTGCCATTTTTTTCCCCACATATCGGACGAGGGAGTTGTCAGGAGATCAGGCGGGGGCGGATCCTCGCTGCAGTCTCATAGTATTGAGAGAGGGAGGTGACGGAGCCACATTTTGATCAATGCGGACTGAACGTTTCGGGGCAAATGTGTGCGTATACCCGCGGGCACTGGAACGTGTTCGTTTGGAGGCGGCGCCATGTGATTTCTTGTGGTTTCGTGAGTTTGGGATATAGCGGTGGTTTTGTTCGACGCGCGAGGCGATAATGCTGAGCAAGTTTGTGATAGGATATTAGCGGCTCGCCGATGTTCTTTGAGTTCGTGGCGGGACCCGCTGCTCGGTCGACAAATTTTATGCCTCCCGTTTGCGGAACGCAGTGTACCTCTGAGAGATAAACTATTTAGGCCGTCGTGTCGATGCTGGTCTCCGGACTAGTCCCCGCTGGGACAACGTCGAAGGCCTGTGCCTTGGAAGGTGGGCATGACGTTGAAGGCGCCATGGCTAGATGAGGTGGACGTCTCTCTGTGTCACCTTGTCGTCGTCTGCCTCGTCGCTGGAACAATTCTCATAATGGCTTACTTATTTCACGTGCATTGACCTTGTGTCCTGCCATTACTAGGCATTCATCTGTTTAGAAAAAGTGGGTAACGATTTAGAGTACTACAGGTACTCTACTATGGGAGGGCTTAAAGCCGTCCCGTTCTACGACCTATACCGGAGGACAGTGACTTCTGAAGCGATTCTCGTATGTGTGTTTAGAAGAAGTTGTTAACGATTTAGAGTACGATGTACTCAACTATGAGAGAGTAGAAAGCAGTCCCGTGTAATGCAGAAATCAAAATCGACGTAATATATTGGCTACCTTTGCACCTGGCAGTGATTAATGTAGACTATGCTCGTGCGTATCGCTACTAAAACGTGATATTGTAAGGCACTTGTACTGAATCTGGTTGCTTTGAAGATTTCACCTTTGTGTCCATTTAACATTTTATCCGCAGCCACAAAATGAGCGTACAAAGGTCAAAATGTTCGGCTTTTCATCATACCCTTTATGCGAACGTTTTTGAGAGCACGTAAATAGAGTTTTAAGTGCAAAGCATAACTTAGATGAGTGTAGGAGCTTTGGGGATGTAGTTAGGAAAAATGGAAAGAGAAATGAAAAACAATTGGCAGCATCTCCACGGAGTGAATGATGAAGACTGGGGTGAAGCATTCGTATGTCCATTCGATCTTGCTTCCGTCTGTCTATGCGTCCATCCGCCCGTCCATGCGTTAGTCTGTTCGTGCGTCCGTCCCTGCGTTCTTCCATACATCCGCCCCTGCGTCCGTTCATGCGTCCATCCAACATCTGTCTGTGAGTCCATTCGTCCATCTGTTCAACACTCCAAGTACCACCATCTCGCATCTTTTCATCATATTGTTACCCACCACACTTTGCACGGCCTTCCGAACGACTTCGCGACGACCCGCGAGCAACGTACTATGGCCTACCACAACACTCCACACGATCGTCTGATCGACCGCACGACGACCCTAGGGCCACACACCTGCTGCCTCGTGAAGACTACTGGACACGCAGCTTCCGGAACCACTCCCCTACATCTGACAGGAGCTTGACGCCAACACCGCCTCGCGTCCCCGTTCTCCTTCACAACGGCGTCGCAACACGTCTCCTTTGCCACAGGAAAAGTAGCAAGCGCGGCCAATGGAGATGAGGTCGCCGGAGACGTGCTAATATCAGATACCTCCTGTGTTGATGCTCAAGAACAAAGTACGTGTTTTTGTTGACGATGTGCCTGAGATGACTTTGGTGGATACGGGGGCAACCATTTCGGTCATGAGTGCGTGTTTTAAAGATACCTTGGGGCAGAAGGTTTTATTTAAGTGGAATCAAGCTTTGAAGTTTTGCGGAGTGAGTGGTGAGGCACTGCATCCTGTTTGTGTGTGTCAAGCTGACGTGTTTCTCGGAGGCCGCGTTATCCCAACGGAGTTCGTGATTATTCCGCCGGCGACACATGGCGTTATTTTGGGTATGGACTTTTTGAGGGAGTATGGTGCGACTGTCCACTGCCGCACAGGGACAATAGTCTTGTGTGATCACGTTCCGCGAGCACTCTTGGAAAACCCTGTGGATGGTGAGACGGCATTGTCTGTCTGTGGCGACACTATCATACCACCGTTATCAACCGTTCGTGTACCTGTTGGTTGCAGCGACAGCTTTCCGCCAACTTTGATGCCAACGTAGAACCAGCGTACATCAACTGCATAAAAAAGAATGTGTTGATCCCACATTGTGTGGTGTCGATCAGACGTGAACGCGCTGGTTTATGGACTGTCAATTGCTCTACAGAACCCGTGATGTTACCAGATGGTCTAAAGTTAGCCGTCATCAGTGGACAACACGAGGCCTTACTGGTGACTGAGTTTAGAGATGCACCGGAAGAGGATCGTAGTCACAGTTTTGAAACGGCTCTTCTGTCAATGGTGAATAAGTCGCTGAGCACAAGTGAACGCCGAACATTGATCAATGTACTTTTGAAGCACTTCTCTGCATTCGACTTTGCGCAGAAAGACAAAGCGCCCCTAATCCCTGCTTCTCGGACATGTCACACTATCAACACGGGTTTGGCCAATCCGATTAGACAAAAGCCATACCGTGTTTCGCCATCCGACCGACGGATTAATAATGAGCAGGTGAACGAAATGATTGAAAACGGTATCATTCAAGAGTCGGTAAGTTCATGCGCAGCTCCAGTAATTCTCGTTAAAAAGAAAGACGGATCCTGGAGGTTTTGCGTCGATTATCGCCGATTGAATGTTGTAACAAAAAAAGACGTGTACTCACTTCCACGTATTGCAAACGGATGGACGCATGGACCCCTACGTCCGTCCATGCATCCATCCGTTTGCGAAGCCATCCGTGCGTCCATCCATGCATCTGTCTGTGTGTCCGTTCGTCCATCTAGTCAACACTCCAAGTACCATCATTTCGCATCTTTTTCATTGTATATTCCGCATATAAAGCACCGCCATCCAGCGGAAATTCCAAGGACTAAACGAAAGGTGGCACACGCACACTTTCTTACGACTTGCGCTTCGGGTCTACTTTCCACCTTTGACCACCTCGAGTTCATGGTATATACTAGTTCACTGTATTCATGGCACTGCGGCCCAACGCTCACTAAACGTTTCTAAATCCAAGGCCGTTACGCGCAGGGAGTATAACGTAGACACCCTTATTTCTCAGATACTGCTCATTGTACATGCCGATGGCTGCTAATGGGGAATGATAGACAGGGGCATTCAGCTTTTAGTTAACGCGCACGCTGCGAATTTTTTATTCTTCAACAACGCACAGGAGAAATCTCCAACCGGCACCACCTTACAGGTCAAAGCGTAAGACATGTTACGTACTACGACGAGGTACGAATGAGTGCCGCTTCAAGGAGCTTCACCCCTAAATTTTAACTGAAAAGATACTTGTATTCATTGTCCAACAGATTGATGGATGGGGCACTTACACGCTCAGTTCCATGCTTTGCGAATCAAAAACGCTTCATGTGTTTCACGTGCCATCTTGTCATTTTACCTTGCCATTACTTGGCATTCATCAAACTTTGGGATTCACCCACAATTTGCACAGTCACTTGCCAAGTGGCTGCCCACTGATCCACACAATAGATTTGCGTGCTCCCTAAGAAGGGTAGGCGTGGATCTAACCTATGGTTTTGGAATGATTGAAATATAATTTGTTCGCGAAGCACTGCTTGTGACGTGTGACACCTCACAAAAGAAAGGCATGAGCGCTTTAGAGGGACCCACCAACACTTTTCGAAGTAACCGTTAAATGACCTCAATAAAAGAGGTTATTGCCTCGCGAATGGACCACCACAATTTTTTTTTACAAATCCGACAAGTAGCACTGAAGTTGGAGAAATTCATCGCACACTGTAATTGCTTTGTCTCTTCTCTTGTTCCGAAAAGCTTAGTGGAAGCTACGCAGGGAGACACGGCATGAGGGGTGCAAGATACGTCATTCGCTCGTCACGCCTTTAAGAACATGTTTCCTTCGAACGGGAAGCTTACTGTCAGTGTGATCGCGAGAGCAGGCCCGTTGCGGCCTCCCGCGGCGGTCTTTGTAACTAAGTAGCTCACGAAGATCAATCAGATAAAGCAGAGACCTGAAACTTCGATATATGGAGCGAATATTTTGAGTACAAGGCATCATGTGTAGAAAGAAAGTGCAACGCTTTCTAACACACTTTGAGAAATATTTGTAAATTCTAGACCATAAGTCGCATCATAGTGTTTGGTTCGTGTGTTTCCAGCAGCTTTGAATACCGATTTGCAGCGTTTTCAGAGCATGATGAAAAAGTGCATCAGGGTTCCTTTAAGTTATTTCGAGCGGACCTGATGGTACCTTTCGTAGTTTGCGATAATAAGGCGTTCATATCGTGCATGCTTTGATCATGTTGTTTCTATCTATTCGAAACGTGCGCTTCTTTCTTTTTTACTTACATGCGTAATGACGAGAACTATGTTTATTACAGAATGACTTTCAGGCAGCTGAGCTGCCTGATGAAATTTCCAGTTCATATCTGCGAAATCGACGTACATTTCTCTCAGGGATCTTTTTTTTTCATCTCGACCAGATGCAAAAAGTAGCGCAAGTTTAAGAGTAGCGCAAGTTTAATAGAGCTCCAGGAGGATAATTGCACACACATATGAAACTACATCCACCTCCGAAGATTCATCTCTGTTTAATGCACTTCAATTTTGCTTATTGGTTTCATATCAGGCGATGTAATTAAGACAAATCACTATTCAAGATGACGACGCTAGTACCAATCACAATGAATAAAGATGTGAATTATACGATTTTTTTCATTATAACGCTGCCTAACAATATTTTCATATTGCGTCTTTTATATAAAAAGATTATTGAAGAGTGTGTAATCATTGAAAACAGACGACCCATTGTTATAACGCCGAGAAGGAAAAACGTATGCTTTTTGATCTGAAAACAGCACGAAAAAGCTTGCATGAATCGGGCTGCACGTGACACTGCTAGCTCAATATGCAGAAAAAACAAACTCGCATTTATTCTTTGTTCGGCCTTCAATATCCAACATTCACGTCTGTAATAGCATACGAGCAAGAACGAGACGAAGTATGTGCGTACAATAAAGGACGAGTTTCATTCCGGACAAATTTGTTGCCAGGGCTTTACTTTATTTTAACTATATATGTTGATACAAATCCCCCTTTTCCTTCCCCGCAAGAACAAGAAGAGGTAAAATAACTAAGAAAAAAATGACTGTTCCTCACTGAGTGTGCCCTTCAATAGCAACTGGAGTATTGCTACATTCCACGCGCAACTGTTTTCTTTAAGCTTTCCACCGATAGTTAGGATATAAAAACTAGGAATAAGGCATTAAAATTAAAAGGGCATGGATCAAGTGTACATTCTGCCGCATTGTTATTTAACTTGCGATGAAAACAGTAAATAGGCTGAAAGTGACAAATAATTGCGGAAATGATGATCATGCTCTTGAATATTTCATTTCATGCAGCAATGTCCATGCGTGTGCATGCAAACGTAACGTCACAGATTTCGGCGTGCTTGTTCGTATTCGGTGCGCAGCACCTCTAAAAAAGCTCTTACATCTCGCACGTAGCTGTTTTGGACTCTTTGGGACTCAAGAAAACGTGATGCATCTTGATTTCACAATTTAGAACTAGCGATGACACCGGAATGAATGTCATCTAAATCCTTGTAATCACCAAGAACTGAGTGCGGGAACTTCCAGAAGGCGTCAGCAATGAGCGATTACATTTCATATATTTGGCTCACAAAACCTCGCCTTATTATCAAAAGCGGGTATCTGTTTGCAATATAGTAGTTTACTAGAATAGATGAAGTTTTTTAACATTAGAGCGTTCATATAATCGTTGCGCAGAAATTTCAGCACTGCCGTCAGTGTAGATGAAGACCTTGTTGGTTGTCAGCTAGAAATCAGCGTTGTCTCTGAGCAATAATTACAAGTAAATGCGACACATATTTGGTTGGAACGGAAATAGAACTCTAAATTTCTGCGAGACAAGCGGGTGTTCTACCACAGAGCCACGCCTGTGCGTGAAACTGTTCAGGAGAAGAAAAAAACTAAGAAAAGAAACGGGAGGCCTGTCATAAAGTGCTGCTAGGAGTGCCCTTGACTCGTGTAATGTTGCGTGGCAGAAGCGTAGAATTGCACCAGGGGACAGAAGGCGTGACTTGTGCCATGAAATGCTAGTTCAAAGGTCTACAAATTGCAATGCGCAGGGTCATAATTGTTTAATCATTATCAGCGAAAGCTCGACCAACCTTGTAGGAGCTCAGATGCACGTGTTGCTTCATGGACGCGTAGTAAGCACTCCACCCTCTCGCAAAAGGAACAGTTATGATGTAGGGGGCACTTCGAAGATATATTTGTGGTAGACATTGTGATAGGCATCTAAAATTCCAATGTTATGCGCTTCAGACGTCGTATTCTCCTTGAGGCTCGATTGAGTTGTCCACTGACAGGCGAAACAAGACTCGTGAATGAGCAGGCGGTAACACAGGGTCCAATTACGCAATCGCTTTCTGCTCTCGAAGGCGCAGCTCAAGCGTCGTCCATGTTGTTTTTCGACTTCTTTTCACTGTCGGTTAAAATGAAGAGTAGACAGAGGTACCTGAGCCTCCCAGGGCAAAAGCGAAAAAAAAACTACTACATGAGACATAAGAATGGAAACGTAATAAAGGCTTTCCTAATGGCTCTTATCCAGACATCCACCTTGGTGGCTTTAACATTGCGGTACTCGGCAGCTGACACCAAAGGAGGAGGTTCTATGCTAGCCGCAATGGTAGCATTTCAATGTTTTCGACGGAGGCGGAATGTTCGTATTCACGTCATTGAGTTTAGGAACGTGACACGTTACCTGCTAAGCTACTGACGATCATCATACGTCGACTCCAGAACGAAGTTCTTCGTTGTGCCTGTAGGCGTGGTATCAACTAGAACCGCAGTATGTGAATCAGTGTTTCTGTCAAAGTTAGAGGTAGCAACCAGTGCAGCTAAACCAATCGCCAATTTTCGAGACCTTCTGTACATGTAGTACTTTCAGTGTCACTTTTCTTACGTCACCTTTCATATGTAAAATACTATTTTCATTCATTCATTCACTCATTCATTCATTCGTTCGTTCGTTTTATTTGCAGCTACACGTTATTTTTACTAAGCAGAAGGACACGCACCTTTGTATAGTTGGATGACTTCCTTTTGATCTAAGTACCAACTTCCAAGATTATCCGTGAATGCAATGCCTGTAGGGCCACTTTCATTACCTCAGCTTCCACGCCTAAAACATCATTTCGGCTCTCGAAGAGGACATGCATCTTTGTAGCTGAGATGCTTGAAACAATGTGAAACTTCTGGTTGTCTTGGATGCAACAGTTCAGTGCCACTTCTTTACACCAATACTCATGCGCTACTATCACCAACACCAACACCACGCATGCATGTAAACTTGAACCAACCTCGTGTCCTTGCCACAAAGCTGCCGTTTCAAGGGAGTGTTGCCGCACCTTGTAGGCTCACCTCGTCTTGCCACAAAAAATGGCGGACAAGCGAGTCTCGCGCTACACAGTTGCACTAAAAACCAACGCGCATGGTCAAACCCCTCGCCTTCAACACGCCCGGCCACCATAACAAGTCCCCCAAAGGTTGCTCTGCAAAACGGACAAGTGTAGGAAAGAGAAAGGCTCCATCAGACAGATGTCCGGCTGAAATTTCGCTTACGCAGATGCAAGCCGACAGAAAGTTCAAGGTCTCGCTACCTCAACTTAAGTCGCTACTTTGTAGGCACAGTGCCTTTCGGAAGCCACCGCCATGTCTTTTAGAGCTTGCGCACCCGTCTTCAGTGGCTTTTATTTCTTGTCTCGGTCTTCGGAGTGCTCTACCATTGAAAATTATCGGCTGCTGAACGTTCGTCCTTGCGCCGTTCTTTTTTTTATTTATTCTCTGTATCGCGTGGGTGCGTAGCTTCGAAACCAACGAGCACGCATTTACATGGAGTACGCACAAAGCGGAACAATAAACGAGGTTTTGCGAGCTTCGCTATTTGAATAGAGCTAAAGTATCGATGCACCAGGCGCAGCACTAATCTAATCTTCTCCGTCTGCATGGATGCCCGCAAAATTGCGTGCAGCTTAGCGAAAGGCGGAGCCTCATAAATCGATGTATCGTAAGACTCGCTTCACGAGGCGACCCAAGCGCAATGTGCACCTCTTTTTCAAAACGCTCACCGTTTAATTCGAGTTCGTCACGTCAGACGTGTAGATTTTAAGAAATATTATCAAACTGTAACTAGTGAGCTCTGCAGGCGTGCGCTATTAGATATATTAGAAAGTAATGGTACTGCACGGATCCTGTTAGTGGTAGCAGTGTATGTATCGCACGCCTGTACTATTTTTCACGCTGCAAGTAAATTCTGAGGGAAAAAAATCTTCGGCTCACCTAACGACTCCCGGGAGGACCGTCTCCCTACTGAGCAAAAAAATTTTTTTCTCGGTATATTGGCTACGATGCTCTCGTCTACTTTCTTGTCAGCATGACGTTCAGCAATGACATACTCAAGGTTCTATCGAGCACTGCCTGGCTAATTACGAGTACATCCTCATCTTTGAACCAGCAATTAGAGCGATTGTGAATGGCGGCACGCCGAGACGTTTTTTCTATAAGGTACTAACGTGGCGCTTACCTTTCATTATAATAAAATAATACTGTTGGTATTGCTACTTCATTCACGTATTCTTGAGGAATAAAAGTTGGGTGGGGAGTAGAAATGGGGAAGGGAAGTGGCAAAGCGGAGACTATAAAGAAGGCTCTGAAGGAGGCTGGCTGTGTGTTCTCTCGCTTCTCTAAGAAGGGGGTAGCCTGCCCTATAGGCTCTCAGCGTAAGCACATAAGAAAAAAATTGGCAGATCCTACGTAGAGTGGCAATAGATGATATGCGAAGCACTAATGAGAAATGTTGATATGTCAGTCTAAAATCGACACAACGTTACGAGGTGGAGGTAAATGATGCCGTACATAAATTCTGTATGATGATTAACATGTTTGGATGTGTCGTGTACCTTCGTCATCTCTTAACGTCAAGTGATACCAAATGTATTATATGTGGAGCTAGCGAAACGGCCGCGAGGACGCTATGAGCGTGCTATACTGTAGTGTTCTTACAGGACACGCGTGTCAGGATTATCATGTTTGCACCAGTCATATATTTTGTCAACCATACGTCACGTACCACCAAATTTGGTGCATGTGAAGCTAGCAAAACAGCCGTGAGCACATCATGAAAGGCCCAATATACTGCAACGTAGCGTTCACGCGCGCACGCTGGGCGCAGCAACGCTACGTTAGCAAAACGCGAGCACTCTATTGTCTGGTGCCAGGCGCATACAGCGTCCGTCGCAGTGGCATTCGGCGAGAATTGTGGCATGCTTCGTTTCACGCCGATGCGTTCCCCAGGCAACACTGCGTCTCCCTCTCTTCGTGACGGAGGGACGTCGGCCGCACTGAAACGCGCATGCGTCAAAGCATAGAGTTTCATACAATAATACCTAGAGAGGAATCTGGCGCTGCCATCGTGTACCCCCATGGGAATTATGGAAAGTACAGGCTTCGGATTGGATAGGGTTAGCTACTGAAATGTGTACAAACCTTTTACTACAGTTTCAGTTTCGTTCTTCGTGAAGCGCGGGTAGTGGAGTGCGGTAAAACAGGCTGAAGCAGTGCCTTTGTTGTTCGAAGAGGCTGACGACCACTAGATCTCCTGATTCGCTGCGACGTTGGAGCTTTGCGAGTCGTATTTGACAGTTTAAATGAAGCGTCGTCCACTCACCGCTGCGTCTAGATGTAGCGTCTCATGCCAGTGCTGGGTAACGTCTCGCGTTCATGTTTTTCACAAGCGCGTCTTGCCTAAACTCGTTTTAAGGCCAAACTCCATAAGCGCGAAAATGCACGCGACAGCGACGAGCGACGCTATGAGCGACGAAACAGGGCGGTCGCGCGACGTGTCGCGTACTCATTTTCGCGCGATCGCTCGGTTCTCCAGATTTGGAAACCGTCGCTCATCGCCCGGAAGTGCTGGGCTCAAGCAGCCAATAGAAAAAAACCGGAAAAGGATATACATCAGTGACGTACTGCCGGTTGTTTTCACGGCCAACGGCCATGAGCGCAACGCGTACAATGAGCGCCTCATTTATGTAATTGAACGTGGGCACAACAAAAAATAACGCAATGTTTATTACGCATGTGCGTATAAAAAAGTGCTGCAAGGCAACAATAAACACTTTCCGTTCTATTACACAACAATATATCTTATTTTTAAATTGGAAACCGCTCGCTACGCGGTTTTCTTGGTGCGAGTTGACGGCCTCATGCCAGCAACAGTGGAATTCGCTCGCCGAAGCCGTCGCGTGAATGAGGTTTGCCTGCGCTAGCGACTGATCGCGCGACGCCGATCTACGTCGCGTCGCTCGTCGCTGTCGCGTGCATTTTCGCGCTTATGGAGTTTGGGCCTTAAATCGACTGCAAAGCGATGACAAAGCTAAGTAGAGGCACCGTCATGCTCCGCTGACTCGACTTCACAACCAAACAAGAGGTTGGTTGGGTGCAGACCACTGGGACAGACGCACCTAGCGTCGCAAAAGACAAAACGATAAGTGTTTCTCACTTAGTACTGTACTGTTATTTGCATAAATACATAATGCGTACTTTTGAGAGAAAAACAAGCACGTTTCTTTTCAAGTGTTGCAAAAAATAATTTGTTAAATCTAGATGCTAATTCTGGAACGCAATGGCAGAGCGATGCATACCCAGATGGTTAAATTTGTCCATTTTTCACTTCTACGCCATGGTCACAAAACATATTTGCAATAAAGTATGCGTACAAAAGAATGAAGCAAGTTTTAGTTTATTATAACTTCATATCATTTTGGTTCACACTCGGAACAAGAAAAGCATCGCGAATCACTAGAACGTTGTCCATCCGAAGCAGATCCGAAGCCCGTACTTCACATCATTCCCATGCGGGTGCAAGCGCCGCTGAAGGAGCCAGCGTAGACAATAGCGCCAGATTCCACTCTATGTATTTTTGTATGAAACTCTATACGTCAAAGCAACGCAGCGCGGCGCGCGCCTGCGAGTATGTGGCAGGACCGGCGCCTGGCGTGGCAACGACGGCGTGACGCAACGAAATGAACGCCGACGAGCACGCGCACCGCGTCACGACAAATTTATTGGCGCCTTAACTGTGGCATGTAGTCATGTTCGCACATGACACGCATCTCATAATCACCATGTTTGCTCCAGTTTAGTCATCCATTGGCGTCACGTAATACAAAATTTGACATATGTGAATCAGCGAAGCGGCCACTAGCGCATCATCGGTGTGGCATGTAGTTATGTTGTTACATGACACGCATGTCGTTATTATCATATTTGTATGTGTCATTTACCTATGTCGTCCGTTCGCGTCACGAAATACCGAGTTTGGTACTTGTTAAGCTAGCGAAACTGCCGCGAGCGCATCATGAGCGTAGCGTGCAGCCATGTTGTTACATGACACACATCTCATGTATATCATGTTTGCACCAGTATCATAGCTTCGTCATCCATTCACGTCCCGTAATACCAAATTTGGTATAAGCAGAGTCCTTCAATGCTTTTCTGGTCACGAAACTCCGGCCGAAGTTTCATTCAGGGACAAAAGCTGCCGCTAGGATCGCCCCTGTTAGCGTGAAGGCTTCGCCGGCGGCCGGCGACGCTTGCGGGCCGGCTGTTTCTCCGTCGGCAATGCGCCTAATTTCATCTGCTCTTCATTTCCACCTGTAAAAACGCGACCTGTAAAAACGCGAGCGACGCGAGCGAAGTGTGCGTGTTTTTGATTCAGTTGACGCTTAGCTTAGCTGTGAAATAGAGGCAAGGCCACGCGTGTTACTGAGTCGTATATGTTGCAGCGTTCGTTCGTTGCGGTAGTCACGGCCGCTACGTTCTCGCTTTGAGAAGGAGGACATCTGGCGTTTTCGATTTTTGTGTAGTCTTTGCAGTTTCCTGCATTTGAGTTAACTAGCACCAGATTTAAATCGGTATATACAGCCCTGGGCGACATGCTGCGCTTAGCAAATAGGTGTGCAAACGTATAGCACGTTGGGTTAGCGCTGTGTCTGCGCGATTTTAGAGCGCACTAATAATGTACAAAAATAACCTAGGTTTGGAAAGTGAGCATCAACATGATGAAGAAAAACGCTCACGAAATGGAAGCAGCATAATGAGCGCACGTAGGAGTAAATGCGACACTCTTGAGCGACTTTCCCGGCTGTCAACATAGGTATAGGGTGTCAACAGAAAAACTCGTATGGTCAGTGTCTGACACACTCGTCCCATCAAAACGACAAGTTAATTGATTACTTGGTTATGAGGTTTAACGCGCTGACGCTATGCAGGCAATCGGGCGCGCGCCGTAGTGTAGCTCTCCGGAATAATTTTAACCACCCAGGTATCTTCAACATGCGCGGGAATCTCTAAAACACAGGCATTTTCTCTTTTCGCCTCCATCAGAAAAGCGGCTGGGAACCCGCGTCCTTGGGCTCATCATCATCAGCACAGCGCCCTAGCCCCTGAGCCACCGCGGCGGGGACACTAAAAAAAATTAAAAAAGAAATACAGGCAAAGCTAGCCATGCTCCGCTTTGCAAATTCAAAATACCTGATTGGATAATCAAAATGTCGCCGCCGTGGATTTTGGTTCCGCCACACAGATGACAGTAACCTGACTGGCCACTTGCTGATCGTCGCAGGCAGCTGCCAAGCGCATGCAAATAACTAGAAAACGCGCCGCGGCTGTGGTGCAAGTGTTTATTCATACAAGTTTACGGCAATAGCATGGCGGATAAAGGAAATAAACAACGTCACACAAGCAACTAGGAACACAAATGTGCAAGTGTTTTTTGTCACTAGCAAACACAAAACACAACAGTTGGGCTTTACATAGCATGACAAACAGAACATCTGCTACCCATGGGGCTTGTTGCCACCATTTGCTGGGCAGTTTGCTCGCCGCGTCGCTCGTGTCAGCTTGTTTTTTTCCCTGGTGTAAAAGTGCAGGCGGCACCTCAAGAAAAAATGAACAACCTCTGCTGTGGTACCCACATAGTGCAACCTACAGCCCACACCAGCAGAAGCAATGCGGCTGTCGAGCAAAACTTGGTCAACAATGTTCGCATACACATCGGCACATGCAACTGTGTCCACAGTCAGTTCTTCAACATGTCCTTCCACAATGCGCAACAGGCTGAGAAGCTGGGATGAGGGCACTTGCAGGAATCCTCTTGACTTCTTCTGGATTAGGTCAGTTGGCTCTCGTGTCTGGCACTTGAGTGTTCCCACGCAGTCAGTGCAGCTTATCGTTGAAAACTTCTTTACCGCGTAACCGGCAAGATAATCAAGAATGCACTCTTTGGTGGAGAGCGTAACGTCAGGCACGGATGCATTGTTCACTGCCTCTCCCGGCTCCTCAAGAACGTCATCAAAGAGGACCGCCAACATGTCAATCTGCAAAATACATTCCAAGTTTCAAATCTTTCAATGTATAAGTTGAGATTCGTAAATGCAAAAACACATTATGTTTCATTTGGTTATTTGGTCATTTGTGTAGTGAAACTGCTCCTGAAAAAAAAGAAACTAGAGCTAATAAATAAAAGCAAGGGGCACGTTACCTGACTGGAGGCAGGTTTTCCCTTGTCAAAGAGGCCCTGGAGCTTGAGCAACAGCTGGGGTCCATCTCCCTCGACCGAGGCCCGTTTTGGCGGCCGAACTAGGTTGTTTACAGAGAGCATCCGATAGATGAACAAAAAATGTTGCACAGTCGGCTGCCCTCCGTCACCAGCAACATGCCTGACGATGCCGAAAAACCTCTAGAAAGAAAAAATCAATTTATCGCAACAATGAGAAATTCATAGTGCATTTATACACATAAAAGTCATCATGTTTACCTCTAGAGGATCTTTTCCGAAGTTCCCAACGAGAACGTAACGAAACCCAGACAACAGCAAGCTCTCGATGAGTGCAACTGAGCTATGCAGTGTCAGTCTGAGGGCTCCACATGTCTGCTGAATCTGAAGCACAGATTGTCCAATCTGAAGCACATATTGTCCACTTATTCTGAACTCATCGGCTCGAATAATGTCCGTGGTGTCGAAATTTTTCTCGCACACACGAACGGCCTTCGACTCGAAGTTGAAAGCGCCCGTCTCCTGTCGTGGAATGGCTCGCTTCCACCTGTCGCGTTGTTCGCGGTCGCTTGGGAGGCAGAACAGCGAAGCTTTTTCTGTACAACTCCGATAGCCAGAGCGGCAACCAGGTACGCAGCACGTCAGAGGCATGGTAGTTCACATAGTTTGCCGTCCGTGATGAGTGTAGACAGCTATACCACACAACAAACAAACCAGTAAGCTCGCGCTCCAACGCACTGCAAACGCTGCAAATGCGGCCGCCGCCGTCCAAGCCGCCTTCACCAGACTCGTAGCGCCACCGCGCGGGAGCTTTGATCCCCATATGAAGCTCTCCCATAGCGTTACGGAGAAGTTTCGTGACCAGAAAAGTATTGAAGGACTTTGGTATAAGTGAAGCAGGGAAACGGCCGCCAGCGCATCATGAGCGTGGCACGTAGTCATGTTGTTGTCTATCCAACGTCCGTAGCAACGTAGCAACGTTCTGAGCATACAAAGTTGTTTCGGTAGTATCAGAAGGAAGGAGTGTGTCGAATAGCAAGGCAGGGTTCCGGCTGTACAGAAGAAAGAACGGATAATAGGCGGCGGTGTCATGCCTTGATGAATTGTACGCAAACGTAACGGAAGGAAGCGTTGCGTCCCAGTCACGGTGATCGGCAGAGACGTATGTGAACAACACGTCTGTAAGAGTTCGGTTGAGGCGCTCTGTGAGACCGTTGGTCTGCGGATGGTAGGCAGTAGTAAGGAGATGTTTGGTAGAGCAGCTACGGAGGATTTCGTAGATAACTTTAGCGAGGAAGCAGCGGCCACGATCCGTCAGAAGCTGGTGCGGAGCCCCATGCTGTAGAATGACGTCATTCAGTATAAAGTCTGCAACGTCTGTAGCGCAGCTCTTAGGCAAGGCACGAGTTATAGCATATCTGGTCGCATAGTCTGTGGCGACAGCGATCCATTTGTTGCCTGACACGGACGTTGGGAAAGGTCCGAGCAAGTCGAGGACGACACGGAAGAATGGTTCCGGGGGAATGTCGATAGGTTGGAGCAGGCCAGCCATACGGAGAGCAGGATGTTTGCGACGCTGGCAGCACTCGCAAGCAGTGACATAGCGGTGCACAAATTTATACAGGCCAGGCCAAAAGAACCATTGCCGCACGCGGTGATAGGTGCGTGAAAAACCCAGGTTTCCTGCTGTCGGAGCGTCAGGCAGATGTTGAAGAATGGTGGCACGCAGGTGTCGGGGAATAACTAACAAAATTTCGGGCCATCAGGCTTCATGTTGCGGCGATACAGAATTTCAATACGGAGGACATATTGACAGAGCGAAGGGTTGAAATGTCCTGAAGATACTCGCTCAATGACCATCTTGAGGTTTGCGTCCCGGCGCTGCTCTGTGCCGATGTCGCGCAAATCAGATATGGTGAGCACACAAGAATCGCTCTCATGGACAGCGAGGCTAGCAGGGTCCACCGGATAACGCGAGAGACAATCGGCATCTTGGTTCAACCTGTCAGACTTATAAATTACGTCGAAGTTATACTCCTGGGCACGTAGATCTCAGCGACCTAGGCGACCAGTTGGGTCCTTGAGCGACGACAACCAACACAGAGCATGGTGGTCCGTAATAACTGAAAACTCCCGGCCATACCAGTAAGGGCAAAATTTCGCTACAGCCCAGGCCAACGCAAGACACTCGCGGTCCGTTATCGAATAGCTTCGCTCAGATGTAGAGAGAAGGCGGCTGGGATACGCAACAACATGCGTTCGGCCCCCCTGGTGTTGAGCGAGGACGATGCCGATGCAGCGAGCACTGGCGTCTGTGCGAACTTCAGTCGTCGCGGATGGGTCGAAGTTAGTCAATATTGGTGGTGAAGCGACCATGGCGTCTTTCAACTTTTTTTAGCGTTCGTCAACCTCTAAAGCGACCAGAGCTCCAGCTCGCGGTCATATAAACACGTTTGACATAGAATTTCGCCAAATTGTGAGTGTTTCTGATAATGCCTAATATTCTATGTCGACTTTACATGGTGTCAAGAAGAAATTTTTATGAGCAAAGCTCCTTACGCCGTGGGTTGTACTAGTAGCCACTTCTCGTTTAGTCTTTAGAAAAACCACCGGATGGTGGCACTTGTATATGATCAATATATGATGAAAATATGCTAGATGGTGGTACTTGGAGTGTTCACTGGGTTAATGAGTGGACAGATGGACAGACAGGCAGACGGACGCACGGACGGACGGACAGACAGACAAGCGAACAGACAGATAGACGAACGGAAGGACGCACGAACAGATGAACGCACGAACAGACGCACGAACGGATGGACGCATGAAGGGATGCATGGACGGGCGCATGGACGGACGGATGGATAGACGCACGAACAGACGGACGCTTCGCCCCACTTATCATCATTCCCTTCATGGATATGCTGTGATTTTTTATGGTTTCATCACCAATTACCGCAACAAATAACTGGTGCGTTCCTTTTACATTTTTGGACCACTGGTACAAGGCATTCATATTCGGCAGATGTGTTTAGCATCAGCAAGTGTAGATGAGTAGCCCAGTCGACACTCACACAAAAGCACGGAGCACCGACTACAAACTACAGCACCACAAACTGGGCTCACAAATTCATTAAATGCGTAAGCATTCATTACTATGTTGGTTCCACGAACAAACTGTCAATCCATAGCCTGTCTCATGAAGCGATTCTCGTCGTAAAGAAACAAATGAGCAAAATAATTTCCGTGTTGGTAGTGGGTGCGGTCCAACCTAACTTAGACGTCGTTGCATTTGCATTTACAAAGTTTAATTTCGACAGGCATCAATACAATTTTCAACACAACACATTCTTAGAAGGCTTGTGTTTAAAAAAACGATTAAACAATTTAGTACATTTGGCACTACTACGTGAGAGCAGAAAGCCGTTCCAGAGAAAATGTGTTTTAAGGAATGTTCGGTAATTTAGCCTGTGCTTCGAGCACGTAGTTAACGATTTAGAGACTTTGTAGTTTACTACGGGAGAGCATGAAGCCGTCCCGCGAGCTCAAACATAGCTGATTACGTTACGGCACACGTGGAGCAGAACATCTCACGTACTGCTAACATATGCCAGCATAAACAGCCTCTGTACTTGTTCTGGTTGGCCTGAGCATTTCGTATCCGCGGTCACTTACATTTCACAACGTTACTAAGCAAATTAGGGACGCCAATAATTCTACATTGATACTGCAGTTATTTCAACCTAACATCATTGAAAACAATGTTTTATGGTATTAGAACATGAAGTTGTCTCCAACTTAACAGGTCTGGTTACGCAAGTCTTGAAAGTGTAGCCGCAAGATAATTTACAGAGAAAGGGCAAAAGAGTCACAGCATATCCAAGGAGTGCATAATGATGAGTGGGGCGTAAACGATCATCAGTCCGTCCACGTTTCCGTCCATCTGCTCGTTCTTGCTTCTGTGCGTCTGCCTGTGCGACCATCCATGTGTCCATTCGTCCGTCCGTTCATGCGTCCATCCATGCATCCGTCCATGCATCCACCCGTGCCTACGTCCGTCTGTACCTGCGTCCATGCGTGCGCCCCTGTGTTCGTTCCTGCGTTGGCCCGTCCGTCCATCCGTAGATTCGTCTGTTCGTGCGTCCGTGCATCTGTCCATCCGTCCGTGCACCCGTACGTTCGTGCATCTGTCTGTCTGGATAGATAGATAGATAGATAGATAGATAGATAGATAGATAGATAGATAGATAGATAGATAGATAGATAGATAGATAGATAGATAGATAGATAGATAGATAGATAGATAGATAGATAGATAGATAGATAGATAGATAGATAGATAGATAGATAGATAGATACATAGAAGATAGATAGATAGATAGATAGATAGATAGATAGATAGATAGATAGATAGATAGATAGATAGATAGATAGATAGATAGATAGATAGATAGATAGATAGATAGATAGATAGATAGATAGATAGATAGATAGATAGATAGATAGATAGATAGATAGATAGATAGATAGATAGATAGATAGATAGATAGATAGATAGATAGATAGATACGCTCAAAGTCACCGAAGTTTGCTAAGAAATGCTTCGCATTTAAATAAGGCAGAGGCCGCCATTAAAAATAGTAGTGGCCGCCTCGTAACTCTACCTACACTGCACAAATAGCGGGCTCGCAGGGGTGCGGCCGCCGATCGGTCAAGGGCTCTTCCGAAATCGATGAGCAGAGTGGGTGCGGAGCTGCAAGTGAAACTTGACTAACGAAAAAAGAAAGCCCCACCCACAGCTGGTGTCCTCCTGTCTTGTTATTTGCACTGGTCGACGTATGGCGTGGCCGTAATACAAAGGCTAAAAGGGCTCATGTTTGACGGAGAAAATAGGAAATGAAAGACAGGAGAGTTTGGCACCGACGCAAAGAGGCCGTGTGATTGAAGGTTCAGCGAAACGTATCTCGACCGTAAAGCAGCGATTTTCTCGATTTCCAGGACAAAGCGCTCAGCGTGGTTTTGCACATTGAAGCCACAGTTATATTCTTAAGAGGCATATAGTAAGTTTCCCTGTGCCTGTGCACGCTTTAGGCCCTCTTTTGACCCGCGTATAAAGTAGAGCAAACTTCAACTATCGAACGTATATATTGTGTGTACGTTATTGCCGTAGACATTTCGGGCACAAATAGCGATGATAAAAAGATATCAACTTTATTTCAGAAAGGAAACCTAGAAAGCAAAACGTCATAAACTCGACAAACACGTAGAAGCAAGGAAACTAGCTTGCTTCCGTGGTTTAGCTGGTTGGTTGGGGTTCATGTTGATGATTAATTGAAGTTGTCACGACTAGCGCGAATCAAGAAACGTAGAGCGTGCGTTCCCGTTCTTTCTTGTCTACTTTCCTAGTTTTCTTTAGTGTTTTGGTTTCTTATATGCAAATTGTTGTTGTGCTTATATACTTTCTTTCGTTAGACCTGCTACTAGCCTACAGCTTTGTGTCTATTTGGTGTTGTCAATTTACATGAGCCGTATTACAACCTCAATAAAGTCTTAAAGTAAGCGATGCGCAAATTTGACAAGCAAGGCTCAGTTCACTTCCGGGAGCGTTAGCATTATCTACAAAGCATAATATAAACCTTAGATAACTGATTTCTTTTTCTCGTATCAGTAAATCGTGATTTCAAAGTGCCGAAATCAACACGCTTGCCTTGAGCAGGCGTTTAGTACAAAGAAAAAAAAACGCACCAGAAGGAAGTGGGGAGAGGGGGAATGGTGTTCAATGCCACGCTGAATTTTCCGCACTAAATGCCCTGATGTCATCACAAATTTTACCGAATTAGCGTTAAAGCCCGTTTCGCAGAAATGCCAGCCTTGGCATAGAGCCTAAATAGTTCATTATTGGTAAGAAAAGGACCAGTTTCAGATACGTTTTTTGATACAAAATCGCTAGTTACTAAAAGTACATTTTGAAATTTGTTTTATCATGCGCTGAGATTCGGGTGTGAAACTTAAAGCTGGAACTTGGACCTTTCATTTTATTTAGTAATGAAGGTATGATAACCAAGTTAATCTCATGAGGTTTTCAGACAGCGCTTACCCGGCGAGTTGCTGCGCCTTCTGTGCAACAAGCCGAATGGCCCACGTATTATTGTATTAGACACTCCGCAGTGCGCAGCTGTCTTTCTTGTTGGGTTCACCGGAACTCAAATGAGACTCAAGATGGCCGACCACTGGCCACTTAGCTGCCTTCTTAGCTGTATACTTTAGGTATTGAACATACCCGAAGGTTACGATTGATCATTCTGGTGTTAGAGCTGGCGTTAAAGTTTATATTCAGAAGGCGCACCTCCTGTATATGTTGAGTGTGCCCGTAAGCTTGCATTCAAGCATGCCGGCACACTCAACAGGGAAATGACAAGAACACAGATTGTCTAAACTTTGTCATTGTCAAGGCGAAAGCCTTAGATTCCACAGTAAATGCGAAAATTTACTGTCAGTGTCAACACGAGGAATGCAAAAAAAATCACGTGATAACTTCGTCATGACGTTCGAAATAAGTAAAACCTTTGATGGTGCCATCACATCAATAAGACGTCTCACACATTGTCGTCTTGCATTGACCTTATCACGTGACACTGTCGCTTGGTAAAAAGTGGGCAGGTCATGGAGGCAATGTGAAACCGCGTTTGGCGCAGATTACTTTCGGAGGATGACGGAGATTGATTGATTGATTGATTGATTGATTTGTGGGGTTTAACGTCCCAAAACCACTATATGCTTATGAGAGACGCCGTAGTGGAGAGCTCCCGAAATTTCGACCACCTGGGGTTCTTTAATGTGCACCCAAATCTGAGCACACGGGCCTACAACGTTTCCGCCTCCATAGCAAATGCAGCCGCCGCAGCCGAGATTCGATGCCACGACCTGCGGGTCAGCAGCCGAGTACCTTAGCCACTAGACCACCGCGGCGGGGCAGGATGGTGAGGGAGGACCAGTGCATCGACGCAGCTGTAAATGTAGATGGCTTTTAGCCTCGAAGTCGTCTTAGACTAATGCATGAGATACCTTCAGAACTTATTTGTTTCCCAAGCATATTCTCCAAAGTTCAGAAAACTAATCACACACAAAAAATACCGATACAACCTCCCAGTGTTTAGAACGTAGCGACATAGCAAACTGCGTTCACCTGGGAAAACGGCACAGACAGATGAAGCTCTATAGCGGGGTCTCAAAGAACGCGAAGACAAAAATGTAAAAAAATAGAGGTGCACTGCTAACTGAAGATCAACGACGAGAAGAGGAGGTCTATAGGCGGCCGAGTTGCCGATGCTAACAGCGTGGCAGGTTCAAGAATGCGATCCTAGGGTGATCCTATCTGCGGAGAGTGGGGAACTGAATCCGAATGGATGCGTCTCTTGCAGATGCGCGAACGCAGCGAGCGTTACCTCGTTCCGAACAAGGAGAGAGAGAAGATAAATAAAGAAGGTGAGCGCATGAAGTTCCGCAGTATGCGGAACTTCACGAATGCAAGCACGCTTGATTGCGAGATCTCAAAAAGTGCCGATATTGAAAGCCTCCCGGTTGTCCCCTTCTGGTTGATGTTATTCTCTGAAGAAGTAGCGTAGTGCAATCTAGCATCCCCTTCTCGCTTCTAGGAGTTCGTAGATTGCTCATACTCGAAAATTTATGTGATTGTTTCGTTTTTGTTTAAACTTGGGGAAGCAATGCAGATCAAATGTGTTGCCAAAATGCAGACTAGGGTTCACGTGTTCGAACCTAAGAGCGCTGGCAGTGCGGCAATTGTACAAATTGAAACAGCAAATGTACAAATATGCTTCTGGTTTCAGTTAGGTGCACTGTCGCAGTTCGAGTGGGACCGCCGCCATGTCACACAGGTACTCCGTTGAGTCTGCGAAAATGCGTGAAAGAGCATTTATATTTGTTCTGCGCTGTTTTCAGGTTTCCTGCCCTGAACTGTTAATCCGCAGCCGATGACGAAGTTCAACACAACTGAGATAAACTGTCGCCTAAACTAAAACACGAAGGAGAGGAAAGAAGTGAAAAGGGGGGTAGCTTGGGTAGAGAAGTCCTAGCCTGCATCGCTGTATCACACTGGGCAAAAAATGGCAGTGTTGCCATTGTGTAGATTAGAAAAGGGACCAGACCTCAAGTTAAAAACAACCGAACTACAGCCATGACATTTAATTTTATGACCGAATTTATAGCAATGTATAATAAAAGCGGTAATGGGGCGACAGTTTTAATTATCAAACAAGAAATAGTATTACCTAAAGTAAGTAAACACGACCTCTTCAAAAGCGTGCATAGAATGCTGGGTCCTATACGGAGAATCGAGCACTGGCTACACTATAGCTGCATAGGCGATAAACTCTTAGCAACATAGGTAAGCCACCAAAAAACTTGCAATTATAATCATCACCATCACGCTTCTCTATAAGAAAGAAATGTAAAAAAAGTAAAACGAAATAAAGAACACAAAAGCGGTACAAAACCTTAATAGAGCTGTATGTCCCGCACACTGTGAACATACTGCGAGCGTTATGGATCGGCAACTCGGCGCAATCACAAGCAATTAAGGATAACAAAGAACCACTTGATCAATGAAGAAAAAGCTGCACGGTGTTGATGCTATCTACAATGCGAGGCTGGTGCCCTGAGGGGAGGTGTTACTGGCATTGTGCCAAGAATACGTTGGCAACAATATTCAAATGAGCTGAGAACGCAGAAGCTAAGCGCGCCGTCCCGCTAGTTGCATCGCGATTTCTTCTCTAGCACATATAAATATTGCTCGTCTGTTTCACTGGTGTCTTTGACGGCGATGTCGTATACATCTTTCACCGCATAACCTTCAGCTGAGGTAATAAATAAACGCTCGTAGCAGGGCACAGCTGCAGTTTCAAAGCGACAGCAATAAAAGAGCTCGTTTCGCGAAAATTCTGATGTCTGCATCGGCGTCGTGTGCTGTGAGCGAAATATCATTATCTTGTCCATGACCAAAAAATCGAGAAAGGTGCAAATGAAGTAGGTAATGAAAAATTTCGTTTCGAATGAGAATCTAACACAGCCGTCTGAGTGGCAAACAGGTGTTCTGTGACAGAAGCAGACCATTGTTTTAAAGTCGGTCGCAATAAAGAAACAAACGAAAAACACCCTCCATAGTTGAATGGAAAGTATCGCATTGAATCTCCTTAAGGAATGTAATATTGTGTGGCATAAATGTAATATTAAGCCAGGTGTTTAAACAAGTAAATTTTGCAGCGAGTAAGTGTTTTGAAGTCACACTCATTACAAAGCAATCGGACATATATAATCATAATCATCATCAGCTGCAAAAGCATCTACAAAAGGAGCGGCTGCGTAGATTAACGCGTTGACGAACGAACGCGCAGTGGTCCTCTGGCTGATTCGCAAAAGGAATAATTATAGCGCAATAGACACTTGACAACTGTACTTGCATTAGGAATTAAAAAATAGTTTGGAACAGCCAATGGTACGTGCACAGTCACTGGTTTCTTCACGACGCGGCTGAGGCATGTGTCAAGAACCGAGGCCGGTCAGTATAGTTAGAAAGGTGATGCGCGCGGGGCCGGATGATTATATCGCGTTCTAGTCGTGAAGGCGAGGCTCAAGCTTTCTTCCCACCAGTCACGGTGGTCTAGCGGCTAAGGCACACGGCTGCTGGCCCGCAGGCCACGGGACCCAATCCCGGCCCCGTCAGCCGCATTTTCGATAGATGTGGGAATGCTTTGAAACCCGCGTGTTTAGATTTATGTGTATGCTGAAGAAACCCAGGTGGTCGAGATTTCCAGAGCCCTTCACTACGACTCTCATATTCACATGGTGGTTTTGGAACGCTAAACTCCAACAATTACTGTGATATCAAGCTTCCTCGTCGTTTCTTTTTAAAGCTTACAAAGTGACGCATAAAAAAAGCGTGGACCTCATAAGGACATGCACGAAAGATGCGGTAAACGAATATAGCCATCTTACGCGTGTGGTCTTGATCGGGAATCTTGAAAAAATATATCATAAACGAAAAGACTGTCAGTCCAATTGCTTAGAAACATTCTCTCGAAAGTGTGTATGACACTAGAGCAGCACCTAGGTCACAAAATACTGTACGAGTCATTGAACTGCAGTCTCGGAAAGCATCATTATTATTCTGCATCAAAGTCATAACTTGTGACTGCTACTGTTTTGTTTATTTACATTCGTATGGTGACTTTAGGTGCTTAAAACTTATAAATATCATTGCACATACTTCACCATATAAAGTCGAGTTTCTAAACAGTGGGCCAATTCTATCTGACATGATTCGGGATGATGGTCGCGTGTTGATTGATATGTGGGGTTTAACGTCCCAAAACCACTATATGATTATGAGAGACGCCGTAGTGGAGGGCTCCGGAAATTTAGACCAACTCGGGTTCTTTAACGTGCACCCAAATCTGAGCACACGGGCCTACAACATTTCCGCCTCCATCGGAAATGCAGCCGCCGCAGCCGGGATTCGAACCCGCGCCCTGCGGGTCAGCAGCCGAGTACCTTAGCCACTAGACCACCACGGCGGGGCGATGGTCGCGTGTTACGTTTCACTAGAATAATAAGAAAATTAGCGAAAATTGTGGCGGCATTATGCAATCACTCTCTAAAGATTTAGAGATTACGTCTGAATAGGCAAAATGACAAAAAGAAAAAAAAAGTTTGTTGTCTAGGTAGACAGGTGGATGGAAAATCATTAAGGGCAAGGCCAAAGGAGCGTTAAGTAGTATGCTCTGTTCTGCTGCTCTTCGCAAGATAGTGTCACGTGGTCAAAATGATCAAATAATAGCTGTTCAGCTATTAGAGACGTAACTTTGAATTTGTGCAAACCTGTGTCAGAGAAACAAAAAGTCAAACTACAAGAAAGGCACGCTGCACATTGATCACAGCTAGTCAGTCTTAGAGTAACCTGGTCTATAGCAATGCGCGTCGGCCTTTATTTTAACCTCATCGCAGGTGACACCTTGATTTCCAGAATAGACTGAACAGTTCGTGTTTGCGAGCTCAGACCTAGAGCATAATATTCTCAAATAATCTGGAAATTTTCAGACTACCGGGTGTGGTTTGCGCAAGCAAGTGGTTATGTGTGTAATGTGCCGTTTACATGAGAGTTGCAAAAGAATCAGCTGTAGCAATGTCAAAGAGGTAAGAAAAAAAAAACAGATAAAGTTTCATGATGAAGACTATAAGAAATAATAATATATGTGAAGTGAGCTCATAACGAAATTCCACCAGGCCTGTCTCTTTCTTGTCTCGTTTCAACACGACTGCGACATTATCAAGAGAAGAGGTACAAAGCATTACAAAAGTGCCTTTCGACGACTGTTTCGAAGATCGCGTGTGGTGCGGTCGTTTTACGAGCACAAAGAAAAGCCGGTGGGACATATCTATCGAGCGAGCAAACTGCACTTCCTTCTTACTCGGAAGGGGGGGGGTCTTTCAATATTCCACGGGTCAAGCGATGGTTAGGGTTGTAAAACTTTTGCCAAATGCATGTTTGAAAATTGAAGACCGGGTTTCGTAAGACGTGAATGAAACTCTGCTATTCCGGAATGCTGCGGGGCGGAGAACTAGTGCACCACGAGATTGGAAAAACGGGGGCGTGTAATATAAAATCGCATATTGGAGGTTCCGTCCTCCACTTTTATTGCACCTTACTCGTGAGGCAATTTTTCCCGTAACCAAACAAATATGATGAAATCAAAGATGGCTTTGGCTTCTACAGCACTGAATGATCACAATGTACACAGAGCTCCTGGAGATGCTGTGTACTTTTTCATGTCCTCATTCAATTGTCTAGGGGCGGGTATGCCATTCACAGTTTTCTTTGTTTCTGGCGGTACAGTTGAAAAAAGCACGCAGGTTTTATTATGTTTTACAACCCACGCAGTCGTCTTTTTATTCTTTTTGTTTCTTTGGCTTTCAAAGCAAATTTTGCTGACGAGGTTTTCCTCAGCAAAACAAGCAATGGGTACATCCTGCCAAAAACAAGAAAGTACGAACATAGAAGGCAAAGCCGCGTGGAAAGCCACTACAGCTCACGTAAGAAGCAGGAATGCTGAAGTGCTGCAAGGCAGTCTCGGAACGTATGGACAAAAATAAAAACGTGTAGACAGCACGGTTAGAAACATTGCGACTGTTTTCACGGCGCAAACAGCTGGCGCCACAAGTGACATAAAAGCGTGTGAGATCTTGATTTACAGTTTTTTTAGGTAAACACAACCTTGTCAAACAAACTACACACAACGATGTTCGTGATGGTGACTCGTTTCTACGTTTTGATGTTTTTAATAAGCAAGAATCACCGCAGCAGTTACGATTTCAGCTGTTTTTTTCTCTTGCTTCTTTTTGAACGCAATAAGCAATGCCAATAAAGCAAGTAGGATATTAGGCAGTAACAATGAGGCCCATACTTTTTAAGGTAGAAATAAAGTTCTTCTCAACGTGTACGCGAGGTCTACAGGTAGATAATAAATCATTTGAGATCAAGTGCAGAATTGAATGCGTCTGGTCGCTCACTACGTTTGTTCATTGCAGTCATCGGAAGGTCTCGAAAGTGGATGGTGTGCTTCCGTTACTGCCTTCCGTAATACTCCATCATGAGAAAGTACTGAACTGAGGCAGTACCGGGTGTTTGAAAAAATGTGTCCGAAATGAAAAAAAAAATTATGAGAATTGCCATATGTGCTCGATGGATGAATGCATAAACTTTATTTGGTCCTTTGGAACGTGCTTTAGCACGTTCCGGGCCGCTCCCACGTCGGAACAGAAAGACCAAGTCTCTCCGGTGGACTAACCCATAGCTGTTGTTCAAGTCCGGAGCTTGTAATAGCACCCTCCCATTTGGATGGCGTGATGACTTTCCCACGGCGTAACGTGGGGCACCACCACAGCATATGTTTCAAGGTAGCTATATCGTGGCAGTAGGAACATGTATGAGTTGGCTGTATTTCGGGATAATTTTCATTCAATAGTGTGTGATTAGGGTACGCCCCGACCTGAAGAAGCCTGAGTGTCAGAGCCTGAGGTCTGCTTAGTTTTCTGTGCGGTGGAGGGTATTGTCTCCACGCCATGTAAAAATGTTTTGTCCACTTCTTATATGATATGAGAAGGTCCCGGTTCTCCAAGACATCAGCGCCGTGCCCCCCGAAAGCTGCGCGGTTCACTAGTCCTCGCGCAGCAATGTGGGCTGAATCGTTGAGATTGGGCGGTGCTTCCTCAATGCGTCCCATATGAGCTGAGAATCAAATGAGTGTGTGTGGCTCGATGTCTTTGTCCCGACGAATTCTCAAAGCTAGTTCTGATATTGTTCTCTCTGCAAATGTTCGGACCACTGCACTCGTGTCGCTGTAAATTGTGGACATCCTGTTATCCAGCAAGATCAACGCAATTGCCACTTGCTCTGCTATTTCAGCCACCGCCGTCCGGAGTTGGTGATACCACCCTCGTGGTCGATGCTCACTACCGCATAAGCCTTCCCCTCGGGATATCGGGCCACATTGACAAAGGAGCAGTTCCCGGCATGTTCTTGAGCCTTTTGTAGTGAAGCCTTCGCCCTGGCCCGTCTTCTACCCCCGTTATGTTCGGGGTGGACATTTCGCGAGATGGAGACAACTGGGATTTGTTCTCGTTGTTGACGAACAATACTGCAGAAGTGAGACTTGATTTCCATCGGTGGTATCCTCAGCTCCCGCAGGATGTTTCTAGTGGAACGCGTGGTGGACAGCCTGGCGAATCGCGCCCTCTCTTGTGCCTCTGCAATTTCTTCCAGCGTGTTGTGCATGCCAAGACTGAACAGTCTGTCCGTGCTTGTGTACATGGAAAGCCGGAGAGCTCTCTTGATGGCCTTTCTGATTAACGTGTCGAGCTTGTCACGCTCCGACCTCTGCCAGTTGGCCATGGTGGCAACGTAGGTGAAATGGCACATCACAAAGGCGTGCAGCAACCTTACGAGGTTATCTTCTCGAAGTCTCTGTTGCCTGTTGGCAATCCTTTTTATTAGTATGATGGCATTGTGTGTTTCGCTGGCGAGACTCGTGACCGGCAGGTTATTGGAGCCGTTCGATTGGATGGTCATACCTAGAGTCCGGAGGGAGTCCACCCTGGGGATCAAGCTGCCCTCACCTGTCCTAAGAGTAATGTCGGTATCCTCTAAGGGCTTCCATCCTCTTGATTTGGGGCCCCTGCGATTGAGCCTGTACAGAAGCAGTTCCGATTTGGGTGGCGAGCACTGAAGACCAGTCGGTTTAAGGTAGTTTTCCGTGACCTCGAAAGCTTCCTGTAGCACAGCCTTTATTCGTCCGTCGCGGCCCCTGGTACGCTATATGGTGATGTCGTGAGCATATGATGGTTTGATTAATGCCCTCTACTTTGGAGAGTCTTTGAGACAGACCGATCATGACGAGGTTAAAGAGTGTCGAGGATAGTACTGAGCCTTGTGGCGTCCCTCTGACATCAAGCTTTACCGCATCCGAAACAAGATTGCCCATCGTGAGTATAGCCTCTCTGTCACTCAGGAATGGTTTTATGTAGTAGTGGAAGCGCTTGCCAAGCTTAAGGCTTGTGATCTGACTCAGCACGAACTGGTGCAAAACGTTGTCAAATGCCCTCTCGAAGTCCAGTCCTAATATAGTTCTTATGTCCCATGTGTTCGTATCAATAACTTGATATTTGATTAGCTTCATGGCGTCTTGCGTCGAGAGGCCCCCCCTGAAGCCTATCATGTTGTGGGGATAAATGTCGCGTTCCTCCAGGTATCGGGTAACCCTGATCAGGATAGCATGTTCAGCCACCTTACCTACGCCTTAACAATTACTCCTGTCGCCCCAGGCATCTTAAGGTGGCTAAAGACACCATTTAGAAAAGCAATTAAGGAAGGTAAATAAATTGTATAACTCTTCTAGTTAGGCGGTTATGTCAAACGGGAGAATTTAAGTCCTTCATAAAAAGGACCATTTGCAGCTTCCAGATTTTAAAAATGGGCAGCTGCACTTGCTACGACACGCAGCGATGCCAGCTCTGGATGGTTTTGAATCAACTTGACTCTAGACCATTCTGTGTGCAGAAGATTCTGGGACCTTGGGCATCTGCCTCAATTATGCAGAAAGCGACTAAAGCACTCCTACTTCACCTAAAACAACAAACCTGAGCGACCGCCTGTAGACTGTGTGTGCTCCCCCGAGTGTGCTCATGATTGTGTGTACCTTCTTATCTCTCTGCAACCTCTTTTCTCTCTTTCATTCCTTCCTGAGTGAAGGGTAGCAAACCGGATGTGCGTCTGGTTAACCTCCCTGCCTTTCCTTGCATCTTTATCTCTCTCTAAAGATGAGGCTTCCAGTAGTGATTGCTAAAGATTCAATTCGCCTGAGTTGGTGGGCGAAACTGATGCCGAAAAGCGGTAGAACACAGCTGTCACATTCTTTTGAGACGTCTAGACTGGGTGAGCGTCGTTATGTCAACCACCGACCTACGTCGTTGTATCAGTGTGCGAGATGCGCTTGCCGTTATAGCCGACATTACTGATATACGTTAACGAACAGAGAAGAATTGCACCCTTGCATATAACGTCGTCTTGAAGAGTCACGTCATTCTGGTCGCCTGCTTGTTCGGATTCATCATTAATTTTCGTTTGAGCTTCAATACGTCACAGTACGTAATAGAGGCCACTTCTCTGCCTCGAAGTTGCGATGGTTTCTTCACATGAAGAACTTCATTTCTCCCAATTGATATAACCAACTACATGCAACAATTAAAATATTATTAATGTAAATCCCTTAATTACGGTCCCAAAAGACGTCTTTGACCACCTTCAGATGCCTGTGATTACAGAAGCCGGTCGGTGCCTTTGTGTGACTGAGCTGGGAGTGCGACCCCTTTGCGTTCCACGGGACACAATACAGTTATTTTCTATTGTGCTACATTCCATTGAATTACTATCAAATTTGCTTAAATTTGGAGATTTGAACACATTTCTTAAAGCATCCGGTATATAAGCACACGCTAGTGTTTGTACTCTTACAACTGTAAGCTCCGATTAAACGCACCTTCGAGGTATTACTGAGTCTAGTATTCTGAACACTCATAAGTGCTTTCATCGGAATGTTATTAGGTCAGCCCAGTTTTACAAACAGTTATCCCGTAAATCCCATGAACTCAGCCACCATAACAAATAAAAAAGCGTAACCGCACTGATATGTCTCTGGAGCGCAGTACACTTCGTGGAAGGAGGTTTTTGTTCTAAAACAATTTGTACAGCTAACAAGATATGCAAGCCCCGCCGCGGTGGTATAGTGGCTAAGGTACTCGGCCCGGCTGCGGCAGCTGCATTTCCGATTGAGGCGAAAATGTTGTAGGCCTGTGTGCTCAGATTTGGGAGCACGTTAAAGAACACCAGGTGGTTGAAATTTTCGGAGCCCTCCACTACGGCGTCCCTCATAATCGTATGGTGGTTATGGGACGTTAAACCCCACATATCAATCAAACAAGATATGCAAAACAAGGTTGTAGTTGGCACCATCAAAAATAGCGTAATCGCATGCGCTAAGCTAACAGCATTCTGAGCGTAAAGTTATAGGTGAAGGTTAAGAAATGCTACAAATAGTTTTGTTCGTTATTGCATGAAGTTGAGCACAGACAGGTTAGTCTATTACCAAAGCAGCGTTTACGGAACAACGATGTATGGCAACACATAGCACACACATGCTATTCATTTCACAGGGGAAATTTTCTGTATTTATTTTACTTACATATGCTTCCATCTTGATAAGCAATCTATTGCAGTAATGAATGTATACCTAATCTACACTAAAACACAATACGTAAAAGTTCTCGCGCTGAAAAAGGGAACAAAATAACTACACCATGCAGGCAAGCATACACAGTTCATCAGTAAACAGAGTTTGGCGATTATTTCACAAATTGATTGTTAGACAACTCGCGCTGGGAGCCATCAAGACCATTCCCAATGTCAATATGAAGAAAAAAGGAAAGCTTAAAACAATCAATGGATGAGTTCACGGGAACTGTGTTAAAGTTGTGACTTCTGGTAAGTCGAAATGAAGGGTTACCAGAAGCAATGGTTGCATCTATAATGGTTCTCCCATGAGCAATGATTTATCGTGTCATGGACCTGTATTAACAAAAACCTCTTTACGCTTGAATTTTCCTGCAGATAAAATTCATGTTAAAACTGGCACTGGGCACTTCCTTCCCGAAATCGACCGTACAATGGTTAAGCACCACTAACAAAAAGTAACCTAACGAATTCGGCCCTTGAAAGCTGGCAGCCTTTTAATTATTATTCATACCTCATTTCTCTCTCTCTCTCTCTCTCTCTCTCTCTTTCTCTCTATCCATAATTCATTGAAACAGGAACAAAGCACATGTAAAGAAAGGAACTTGACGTGTGTCGTGTGTTCTGTCGTGGATCAATCCGCCATGCATTGCTGGTGCGCCCAGCATGATTCATTGGGTAATATCTTTCAATGATTTTGATTTGCTTGCGTATGTCAACCTAGGTAAACCCACAGACGCTTTTCGTTTTTTTTACATCATAGCGTCAAAGAGCTCATTTCACAGAAATACGGAGTCCGCGCCGCCGTCATTGGTTGTGAGAGAAAATTATCATGTTGTGCATGACCGCTAACTGGATATAAAATAATAAATAGTATTAATTAAGACAGAGGCAACTAAAATAAAGAATAAAAATTTGCGGGTACGAGTGCAGATAAACCCCAGGTCGCTTGCGGGGCAAGCACGTGTCCAACCACGCGTATTCTTGTAAATACAGTTAAAATGACTCTGCTTGGAAATGCCGTGAAAATACCGTTCGTGCTTTACAAATACACGCGCCCTGTGCACAAGCTTCGAAATCCAGCGTGTATTATCACAGTAATGTTGCGAAGTACAAGTGTGCATCGTCATTTGTCGTCAGAGCACGTGATTATCATAACCCCTTAGTTTAAAGCCAGTGGCTCATTACAAAAGGCCCCCACGTTAATGCACGTATTCCATTAGGACCATGTATTGGTTGCGCAGCAAGCTCGTAAACATTTCACGCGCATAATTCCTCGCGTTTGAAAGCATTCTACCCGTATGAGAAAGTTTCACTGACACAAGCCACTTTCGAGCTTACTGGTTACATTGCAGTAATTCACAATTTAAACTTGTTGAGTTACACCATACTAAAAAGTGTGCATGCATAAGTGGTTAAGACATGCACTAGGAACAGAATATCACTTTCGCAATCACCTTTCAAAGGCGAAGCTTGAGGTCTCCCGACCCTCCACCCCCCTTTGTTTTTGCCAGACATACTGTTCTAACCTTCGTGCACAATTCACCAGACATCCACGCAAAAATTACAAACAGATAAGATGATTTGACGACCAAGTTTTCCTTCTTTGCGTCACTAGTACAACTGCTACGGAGTGAATACGGCATACATAAATAAAACCCATAATTCATACCTATTTCTCGTTGCGTCCAGTTTAGCAGACTTAAGAATAATGAAATACCTGCGCAAGAGCGTGGCTCATAAAAGTAATATGCTGTTTCAGAGAAGAGCAATGTGCCTCTCTACGGGATGACTAAGGTTGGAAGGGCAAGGGCCCCTCACGATCTACTCTAAAGCTATAGCTCATAAGTAGAGCTGCTGCAACAAGAAACGACTTAACCTCATGAGCAAGTTTAAGCGATGCTAACGAACCATGACTAAGCCTAACGTTAATGAATCATCATTATTTTTTCTCCTTCGCTCACTAACTCGAAGCTACGCGAAAAGCTGCGAGACTTCGAAACCCCGAGGCTATACGAAAAGCGCCTTATCTATTTAGGAACACCGAAGCTCGCGAAGCACTCCCCGGGACGCAAACATTCTTGACGTACGTGCTCCAACAATTGTGCCCCGTTGCGCAAACAGACGCTTCGTCCACTCTTCCTGCCTTCGTCACTTAGTCTATGTAACAGTGTGTCGCTGCAGCGTCCACTGAACGTTTTGACAACTCTCTATGCAGTATTCTGCCATATTGCCACAGGTGTGTCACCATTCTTTTCTTCTTCTTGTTCTTTTGTCTTTTAGCTGCGTCTCCCGAGAAAGGCATGATCTCCTCTAAGCTGTTCTTTCTTTCCACTGGATCAGCGATGAATTCCCTGGCTACCAGCGGGTGTTGCTGTGTGCCTGCAAAACGTGACAGAGTTATTGCTCAGTGGCAAATGTTATCTTTCTGATTACTTCGCCTATCCCACAAGATTTATGTCGTTATCGTGTATCGCGTGCGTAAAAAGAGTCTGTTATCGGAATCATCAGAGAAAGGTGGCAGAAAAAAACTCCCAAGCATTTCCCCGAGGGTGAACATGGTTAAGTGCGAATGTACGAGGTTATGCTATGAGGGGGAGTAAAGTTAAAATCCGTTGGCATTCGCCAGTGAGTTAACGTAAACTCCCCCGTGTGATCACATTGCGATTCCAAGGAACTATTAGACCCTCTCGGGAAATCTTGGTGAGTTTACGCGTATATGTGAGAGTAAATTCGCACCATAAGGATGTTTATGTCCGCGACCCGCTTCGCCCGCTTGCGCTCGGCATCACGGGCCCTTCGCTGCGCTGCCTTGTCTTCAACCGGCGCGACATTTTCAACGACGCGTGCAATGCTCGCATTCGATTGCGTTGTACTCGTTGTTGGAGGTATCGCAGTCGAGGTTGATGCCTGCGATAGATCCATACCTATGATGACTTGCCGATCTCGAGCAAGTCATGGCTGCGCGGGCGCGCGCAGCCACGGAGCGGAGGGCGGAGCGCGCGCAATCACGTGGTGTGTGACGTCGCTGCGCCGTTGCTACAGACACTCCTCTCTGCTCCTCACGCCGTCGCTAGGGAAGAGGAGGAGGCGCACCGCGGACGGCGGATGCAGGATCGCTTATAAAGTGCCTTCGCACTTAAAAGTGTATACAGTGTATACAGATGATTCAGATATACAGATGAAAGTGTATACAGATGAATTGTCGTTATAAGCACTGCAATCACACACTAAATAAGGTTAGGAATGCTTCAAAAATAGATACTACAATGCATTAAATATGCCCATACCTTGGAGCCAAACCATCCGCTGCAAAAAAAGACGCTTGGCAACGTACAGTACGAAAGAGAAAAGGAGAGTTTGAATCGCTAAATTGCTGAATTTTCGAATTTCTATTCTCGATTTCCTGAACTTAACGCGACAGTGCAATATTTGTGCAATATCACTTATGAACACAAACTTTTCGCGCATTATTTTTTTGGTTAGTTTTATCGGCCTTATCCGGCGAGCCTTTGGGTGATGGCTTAGTTGGGGGTGAAGAAACAAATGTAGCTCCCACGACGACAGGACACTAATGGCTCGAATACAACTGCACCCTTTTGCAATTCGCGAAGAGATTCTACACCGCGTAGCGCCGGCGATCGGTGAGAGGTGGCGGGCGTTTTCGGAAATGAAAGAGTACTTCATGCCCCCTCTCTCTTCCTCCCGAATCTATTGTAATCCCGATCCCTCTTCAGTATTCCGTCACTTCCCATTCAACTTCCGCTTTTCTCCTTTAGAGCTAAGAAACGAAGTTTGCCTGCCAACGAGAAAAACGATCTTCTCTGTACCCGCCACCTACCAGCACATAATAAAAATAAGGTTGCTGGTGGTATAACGTTGGGAAAATGCCATCGCTGTACTCAATTTGACACGCTCCGTCGAGCAACGGTGAAAACAGCGAGGGAGAAAGGGAAAAAAGGCGATAGGAAAAGAAAGGCGAAGGGGAGGCCACGATAAACGCCGCGCCTTCTCCGCCGGCTTGCTCCCAAGTGCGGAGTGGACGCCGAGAGTGCACTTCCGGCGGGATCGTGGGCGAGTCGTTTCAGGACGCATTGAACGAGAACGACACTCGTGAGAAGGCAATACATCGAAAGCCCCCCCCCCCTCCCCCCATTGTCCGCTTGACTTTCGGAAGTATTTGGCAGCGTTCGGAATTGCAAAACAGATTTTCCCATTGTATATAAGCCTAAATTTGAGCGGCAGTGAAAGAGAACGAGGGCGCGGTTTTCAGTGAAAAGGCGGAGGAAAAAGAAGTGCCCAATACTTTTTGTAATAGTTCAGAAAGTTTTAGTGAACGTAGCCCCGAACTTGCGCAAACATTGCTGTCAGGTCTGGGGGAAAACTGGGCGAATAATAACTGGGTTCAAACGTTCCAAAACCATGATATGATCGTGAAGGGCGACCTAGTGTCGGACTCCGAAAATTTGAAGCATTTGGTATTCTTTTACGTGCACTGGCGTCACACTGTACGCGTGGCTCCACCATTTCTCCTCCGTCCCCCGCCGCGGCTGGAATCGAACCCGTGACTTTAGGATCAGCAGCCTCGCACACTAGCCACTGATACACGGAGGTGGACATATGTAAGCGAAACATGTCTTTGAAGAAGTTTTTTTTTCCTTTGAAGTAACATTGCGAAGTACTACTGTTTCAATTTGAACAGTGTCTGTAGAAAGAAATGGCAGTTCCCGACGCCCACTTCGCAATGACACGAACTCTGCGGAGCGAAGGGATTTATTTCAGCCAGCGCTATGACTCGCGCGGTACGGCACGTCTTTCATCTCCTTTGGCGACAATTTATAACGGGATATGAAGCCGGCCCTGATAAATCTTTACTGAGCACTCTTGAGAATACCAAATCAAGCTGCATTGTCACAATTTTCGAGGCACATTTTTTTTTTGTTCTTGAATGAAGGGGAAACTAGTACAGCATCTCAACAGCGTCGCGAATTTCAAACCACGCGCGTAAATTTTCTTCATGGTTAATAACCAACTTGTTCTCCGACCCCCTGAACATTGTACCATCGAAAAATTCATTCTTTTCTTCTGTTTCATTTAGTGCCATCTTATGATATATGTGCTATGTGGAAATATTCATACAAGTGAAATGGTGCATCTTTATTCTCTGTCTATTGCACCATTTCTAGTCTTCTCGTTTTTGATGGCTAACTACGTCGTACATAAGATTTGCGCTTCTGTAATCCCGGTAATTAAAAAATAATCATATAGTGGTTTTGGGACGTTAAACCCCACATATCTCTCCCGGTAATTAAAAAAAACTAAGATACTTATCGCTTAAGTTGACGGTGGGTGACCACTGACGTGCATTTAATACGAGTGCTTCATAATCTGTCGCAGCTCTTTCCTTGCATAGCTCCACAAGGAAGTTAACCAATCTCGCGACGCACGCTCTTTGCTTCTTTTTTTTTCCCGCAAAACATGCTTTTGCAATCCTTTCATCCGCTCGTCCGTTGATCTAATTAGGATCTCGATCGAAGCCAATCACATACTTCGGGACCCAAGGAGAAGTTCTCGTTAAGAAAGAGCTGTACCATGCGAGAACGCAGAAAACGTGCAATGCACTTGTCGGGAGGAGTCGACAGCCTACGCCGCAGCGGACGCCTTACAAATAAAATAGGTTTCTGTTCTGATCGCCACTGAGCGCGACAGTAGCGACTATTGGCCGACGATGGCTTCAGGCGAAGAGAAAGTTTGCGGCCGTGGCTTCAACTGCACTGAGCCCCGTGAGTGGGCTTGTTTGCGAGTGAAAGAGTTGTGTAACGTGAACTTACAATTTAATTTACCTGTTCGCGCCAAGTGAAGTGCTGTCTAGCACTTGAGAGTAATAAAATTAACACTATGCGTCTAACCCACTTTATCACCTCGAGCATTAGTGTTGCGTTTTTGTCCGAAGCGTGGGAGTTGTAAAAGTACCCTTCACATCGTGGTGCGTGTCCGAGTAAGTGATTTCATATGCGCAGATACAGCGAGGACAAAAGCATGTTATACAAAGAATTTACTCTTTTCGCTTGTAATGTTCCCGAGTATTACTTTTTTTTACTTTTTGCACTCGAATGTAGTTGATTGCTTCGCACTATAGGGAAGATACCTGTGCCAATGCCGCGCAGTGTACACTCAAACGCAGCTGGTGTTAGCACATTATGTGTGGCTGTGGCATCGAACGCTGCTGGACTGTGCGTGTTGGTACAACATAATGATGAGCGTAAATCAGCGCAACGGACCGGAACGAACAGAAGAGAGGACACAGAATTTAGGTCCTAATTAATAAATTGTTTGAAGTTCAGCGCTCTGTGTTCACTTTTCTGTACCCTCCTGTTGGTTTCGCTGATTTACACTCGTTATAAGCGGATCGCAGTTTCTTCGCCGCGACAACGGGGTTTTTTCGCTTACGCGTTTTAGTGGGCTCTTTCAAAAAGCACTTGTGACTTCCTTCGCGCTTTGTATATTGTACCAATGATAGCTACGATCTCTTTTAGGCTTTCATGTTCTGCTATGGTTCTGCCTCTGTTAAAAACAAAGGCCACCCTGAGTACAAAGTGTCTCTTCGCGGAGAGATCACCAGCATTCCAGAAGAATGCGAACATCATTTTGAATCAAAAGAAAGGGGACGTCAAGGACTTAAAAAAATGCAGACCACCCAGCTTACTGTCCGTTGTTCACAAGCTATTTGCGAAAGTACTTGGTTGATCCCTCTGTCATAAGAATCTGTAAAACATGGCAGTAAGATGTGTTCTTATAGAAGTAGAGCGGATTGTTTGGCGCATCATGGGGAAGGCCTTTGCACTGCCTCGGGCGTAGTCAGGCTGATAATTATGATGATGATGGTGCACATAGACATATAAGAGCTTCCGAAATGTCTATAGATGTTTGTCTATAGCACCGCTTAACGTGAATGCATTCATGTCCACGCTTATTCATACATCTAAATCCCGACGGCCAACGTTCATCCTTAGTGATTAAACAAGTCCTGGTCGTAGGTTGTGGTTAATGGTGAGAGCAGAGCCAGGGAAAGTGGTGCGACAGCAAGAAGAGGGTGACTGATTCGACGCCGAACTTGGGATAAAGTCGCCCACTCGCGGCTTGTTGAAGTTATTGACCATCACCGTCCGACCAAAGGGAAACGCAACGCGTGCCGTGTCTTCCGCTTGGCCAGTGGTGGTTGCTGTCGGCGCGAGAGTACGTTGAGAACGCAGTTAGAGCCAGGCGAAGACGGCAGGCGTCGCAAAGGTATTTTTGGAATAAACACGTGTTATGAATGACGCCGACGTTTGGGTTAAGGTGGCCATCTAAGGGTTGTTAAGGCGTTGAGAAAATTCTATTTCTCCTATTGGAAACGCGCCAAATGGGACGAGCACTTAGACACGGTGCATTGAATGAAGTACTTCAGATGTCACTGTCATGATGCGCTACTGCATGACAGTGGTAGATACAAAAAGCGCATATTTAAAGCATACGAGGCAAGTGTCGTGGCGTAGTGGGTAGCGTGTCTGGCATCTCTTATCATGGACGCAGAACTCAAGGGCTCGACTCCCGATGACAGAACATTTTAGTCGTTGTCTTTTGATCGTGCGTATTTTTTCGACGTCATTTCAGTGACTTAAATACGTCAGTGAAGTCTTGGTGGACCCCAGCATAAAACACTTTTATGTTAAAATTATAGCTAACAGAATTAGCAAGTAGGAAACAATTTTAACACAAAAACTTTCGTGTTAAAGTTATAGCTAACAAATTTAGAAAGTAGGAAACAATTTTAACTCAGAAAAAAGTACGTGAAAACGCGTAAATCCGACGTTTCGGAACCGACTTGGTTCCTTCCTCAGGGGGGACTGGGTCGACATTGCAGCGGCGTCTTCAAAGCACTAATGGGGCTGTTAATGAGCCCTCCTCCCTCCTTCCCCTCCCGTTTAGCGACGGAATGTTGTCCGTGAGGCATACACCAGGGGAAGGTTTCCGAGAGAACGGTTTATGTTTTGGGCCATTCGCTGTATATGCCACACGGACTATGTTCCGCGGCTAAACGGTAGAAGGGGGGGGGGGGTCATTAACGACCCCACGAGTGCCTTGAAGACGCTGCTGTGATGTAGCTGCAGTTCCTCCTGAGGAAGGAACCAAGTCGGTTTTGAAACGCCTGGTTTACGCGTTTTCACGCACTTTTTAGTTGGAGCTTATATCGCTTGCCAGTTTACATACCCAACTAGACAGACATCTGTCGAATGTTTACATTCAAGAATTAGGAAGACATTAGAGTTCAATCAACCAAAATACCAAGCAAGGTTTCGTACAGGCTACTGAGCAATAGATAATATTCCTATCGTTGCATTGCACCCCCGGCCTGAAAACCCTCTGCTGACCCTGACTACGGACCAGAACCGGCTTATTGTGGAAGTGGATGGCCTGCCTGTTACTGCCCTCATTTACACGGGTGTACATATTTCCATTATGAGCTCTCATTTCCGTGAACGGTTAAATAAGGTGCTTGCGCCACCCGAGTACATATTAGTGCGTGTCACTAGTGGAGGAACACCGGCTGTACTCGGAATGTGTGCCGCACACGTAATGGTCACCGACCACCAAACTTCCATTATGTTTCTTGTTCTTGCTCATTGTCCTCATGGCGTCATCCTCGGACTCGATTTCTTGTGTGACCACTCTACTGTCATTTATTGCTCCACTAGTGTGATACTGTTTCACTTACGTGCAACCGCCGATGTGTCACAGCCCATTCGGAACAAGCTGTCATGTACTGACTTTGTTCTGCTGCCACCACAAGCACTAACCTGCGTCACTGTTGAACCATGCCCGAGTGTATTAGAGAGCGATTATGTGGTCACGTTCTCTCCGGCGGTCTCATTGGCGCTGCAAGTGCCTTATCAACACACAGCTGTATATAGAAGACACGTGTCTTCTTCATACACCAGAAAAAACCAGCCCTACACCCTGCTGGGCTCCTCCAGCCTATTGACATACCTGCCGTGCCTTTCTTTCGTGTGGCGTCGACTTCTCGGTTCCTTTCCTCTTTATAACACGATAACATGTGGATTGCAGTCGCAACAGATTATTCGACCGTATTTGCCATCACAAGACCTCTTCCGAGCAGTTGCGCCACAGACGTCGCCTACTTATTAATTCCAGACATCGTCTTGCAATACTCCTCGTCAACTTCTCACACACCGAGGCTGCTACTGTTTATCCAAAGTCATCGATCACCTACTTCGTTCTTGTGCAACCAAGTACAAGCTTACGAGGGCTTACCATCCCCAGACAAACGGTCTCACGGAGCGTTTGAATCGCAGTGCTTGCAGTAACCTGCAAGCATTGCAGTGGCCTTCATGATGGTGATAACTGCAATGCTGTGACCAAATGCCCAAACTGCTCAGGCGCCCACGACGCAACATCAAAGGAATGTCCCAAAATGAGGAATGAAATTAGTATCCTGAAGAAGATGGTTCGAGACCACTCCACTCACAGAGAAGCTGCAAGGGCTGTACGGCGCCGTAAACATTGTTCGCGACATCGACGCAAACGAAGCAGCAGTGCTCATAGCTTATCGAATTCGACACACAAAAACCGTGCCATCACCACCTCCTAGCCTACTTTTGTCGATCAGAAAGGAGGATACAGATGCTCAAATGCCAATACAGTCCACGCAACTACAATGTAACCAGTCATTGGCTCTCCCCACGTCGGAGACTCAGTGGCCTTCACTACCGTCAAGAGCTACGGTAGCGCCATCATCACATAGTGCCCCTACCCCCAATGAAGAAAACAAGAAGATGGACAACACAGATGTCAAGGCTATGCTTAAAAACTTGATGGGTTCGATGCGTAAGGTTCTCAGCAGCCTAAACACTCCCGCTGCTAAGGCGGCTGTGCAGCTACTTGAGGTTTCGGAGCCTCTTCTACTGGTTCTTCAGTAAGTGAGCATGGCACTGATGTTCGAAGAACGCATGCGCCAGTCGCTTGTTATGCAATGGAATGCTCGTGGCCTACGTGGCCATCTGTCAGACTTCAGACAATGGGTTTTTAAATATCAATTTCCTGTTATCGTTATATGTGAACCGAATACGGTTTCAACTTTTCGTATATCTGGATATATCCAGATTTGGTCCCGCAGTGATCAACGTACGAGCTAAGTTCTCGTTTCTATACGCCATGATTTGACGTTCTTGAGATATGAAGTCGCGTCGCATACCAGCAATGATTACGTAAGCCTGACTATAACACATAAAAAACGGACATTCTCCGTAATAGGAGGATACATACACTCAAGCGCACAGATGGACTGCTTCCACCTGGGGACCATTCTTCAAGAAGCACAAAGGCCACACATTGTGATCGGCGATATTATTGCACATCATCCTCTCTGGGGTAGCACTACAACGAATTATCGCGGAAAGGATTTAGCAAATTTTATATGCAACTATGGACTAAGCGTACTCAACGACGGATCACCTACATTTGTTCGTGGCACGTCCTACAGCAGCTGCCTCGGCCTCTGTTTCGTTTCCAGAAGCCTTCTGTCTTCCGCATGTTGGTGCACAGATTTGGACACTCACGGCAGTGACCACCTTCCAACCTATGTTCAGTTCAGGTGGTTTCGCCGCACGCACACACGCTACATCTGTCTAACCAACTGGACTCTGTTCAAGGCATCTGTCAAGTCTGGCTGTGAGCACACGACTGATCCATCCGCGGTAGAGAACATCATTGCTTCTTCACTGCGTGACACAACCAAACAGGTTAACCTACCGATGCAGAGATCAGCAGTTGACTCCCAATACGAGGCCCTTCATGCAATCCGTCGCCGTGCCCAACGCCGATACAGACGAACGAAGTCGCCTTCAGACCTTGCCGCCTGTCGTCGAGCTCAACGACATGTTCTTCGGCATCTTGACAAGATTGACAGGCAACGTTGGAGAAATTTCTGTGGATCTCTGGACCCCAGGCAACCTCTATCTAAGATCTGGCGGGTGGTACCAAGTTTGCAGACAACTCCCCAACAACGTCAACCATTTCAAGCTGTTGCTCTACATCTGAAGCGGACAGAAGTTGAGATAGCCAGTGACTACTGTAGCGTCATCGTGGACACCACTGATGGTCTAGCCACTAATGAGCCTCGTACTACCATTGCGCCTCCATCGTCTCACGAGCGCCTTGATGTACGTTTTACAATACATGAGCTTGACGCTGCGATTTCTGCTTCTCGCCGATCGTCGGCACCAGGACCTGACGGAATCACGTACTCAACCATCTTGGTACAGAAGCACGACGTATCCTGTTATCTCATTATAACACCTCATGGGAGTCAGCAGAAGTCCCAGCTAATTGGAAATGCCGTCGCATTATTGCATGGCTTACGCCGGGGAAGTGTCTTTATGCACTTTCCTCCTACAGACCAATCACGTTAGCCAGCTGCGTTAGAAAAGTGATGGAAAGAATGGTACTGGCACGATTAGAGTGGCTTCTAGAGAGCAACAACTCCTTCCCTGCATTTATGAACGGCTTCAGCAGAGGCCGATCTGCCATTGATGGTGTGGTAGACTTGATCACCAGCGTTGAAGAGGAAAGAAGCCGACGCAGACTAGTGGCGGCGGTCTTCTTAGACATTAAGGGTGCCTACGATAATGTGCTGCATTATGCGATCCTTGACCCACTGGAAGATTTCGACATCGGTGGACGACTGTACGCTTGGAGTTTTAGCTACCTCAGGGACCGCACCATTTACATGATGACAAATAACGCAGACACCGATCGATATAAGGTTCATCGTGGTGTTCCCCAAGGAGGACTTCTCAGCCCGATCCTATTCAATGTCACAATAATCGGGCTAGCAGCAGAACTTCCCAGCACGGTGAAGATCACTGCATACGCTGATGACATATGCATATGGGCATCCGGAACTACTCGTCCGCAATTGCGAGCTCGACTACAGCGTGCAGTGACGTTCACATATAAATATCTACGACGTCAGGGGCTCACTTTTTCGATGCACAAATGCGCAGTGCTTGCGTTCATGCGCAAGCATATGTCGCAATACCCGATATTTATTAGTGGGACAGCGATACCTGCTGTGACGCACCACAAGTTCCTTGGGGTTGTCGTACACAGAGATCTACCGTGGAAGAGGCATGTCGCAGTACTTAAATCTAAATTGAAGAGCTTTGCTCTCGTTCTTCGCCACGTAGCAGGAGCAAGATGGGGCCCATCAGAATCATCGCTACTTCAATTGTACAATGCTCTATTTGTGGGATACATTCGATACAGCATGCCGGTGCGCTCCAATATGAGACCTAGTTCTGTGAAGACGCTAGAAAGTGTTCAAACTCAATGCTTACGAAGATTCTTTGGCCTACCGCGCTGTACTTCAACAAATGGGACAATCTCAGAGGCTCGGGATTGTTCCATCAGTGTATACATGCTCTGCGAGCCACTTAGAGTTCACCTCCGATTACTGAACAGACACAGACAGCACCCACTGTCAGTACTACCCGCCAGTCACCCAGATTGCAGTTTCTCAAGAGTAATATCGCGGCATGAAAATATTATACCATCTAGGTTTTCTCCGCCAAATGCCCCTGCAGTGCCTCCATGGGTCCTACCGAAACCACCTGTTTCTTTTACTATACCTGGAATTACAAAGAAGTCGCTCATTTCTTCTGTTGGCCTCAGACAACTGACCCTATATCACATTTATACAACGTACAGTGATTCTCTGCACGTGTACACCGACGGATCCACCACGCTAAACACCTCCGCCGCAGCCTTTGTCATCCCTGACATGGATATCGCTCGACGATTCAAAGTGGACCATAAAACCACATCAACTGCCGCAGAGCTTGTCGCTATCCGGAAAGCAATAAGATTTATTTCCGGAGACCGACCTCGAGCCTGGGCGATTTTCTGCGATGCCAAACCCGCTTTGCAAACCATTAATTGTATCATGAAGCAAGGTCCGTATTACAGCTTGGCAATAGAAATCACAGAATTTATTCAGGTTGCTTCAACAAATGGTCATCATATAACTTTCCAGTGGATTTCCGCTCATTGTGGCGTGATGGGAAACGAAGAGGCAGACGCTGAAGCTAAAAATGCCATAAGCATGCCCCTGAAGTACGCATTGCGTTTTCACGAGCTGACACGAACGCCCTGCTTCGCTGCGTGATGCGCTGCTACACACTTCAGCACTGGACCAAATCAGAACGGCGACAACAGCGACTTCACAAATGGGACCCGGAAATGAGGTTCCGCATGCCTCCTAAATTGAAACGGCAATTCCCAAGTATGATCCACCGCATTCGTCTTGGTGTAGCGTGCACCATACGTTACGCAAATATCATCGGCCGCAGTGACACCGGTCCTAATTGTGAACACTGTGATGTGCCAGAAACACTTGAGCACATATTTTGTGTCTGCCCAGCATACGCACGTGAACGACAAACACTGATTTCTTCTACTGAACTATATAGCAGTTGGTCGTTAACTGATGAGACCATGTTGGGCCCTTGGCCAGACACCAACAGTGCAACTGCGGTCACAAGAGCAGTTATAACCTTTTTGGAAACAACTGGACTATGTGCGCGGCTATAAAATGTGCCTCAGCTAGAAAGAACACTACATACTCACCTCTCTATCTCACCATCGTCATTCATTAATCTTTCTTTTCCCCTTTCCCTTCCCCCAGTGTAGAGTAGCAGGCTAGAACAAGCTATCGCTCAGGCCGACCTCTCTGCCTTTCTGTAAATAAACTTACTTCCTCCTCCTTTCGCGAAGGCATTTGATTCGGTCGAGATACCACGAGTCATGCAGGTATGGTGGGATCAAGGCATTGGCGTAGCCTATATAAACATACAAAAAAGCAGTCTAGAGCGGATCCACAGCATAGCGGTTCATAAAGAAAGCAACAGGGTCCCAATAAAGGAGGGTCCAAGGAAGGAAAACTTATCCTCTCCAATGCCATTCACCGCACGTTTACAGGAGGTTTTCAGGACCCCAGATTAGGAAGAGTCAGGGATAAGAGTTTATGAGGGTTTGTTCGTAACGTGCTGTTTTACGTCTTAAAAGCCATGTACATAAACGTAAATTAAGGTGCAACAGCGTCGGCAGAGAACAGTGCTTTGTGATACGTGGCGAGACACTCGAAGTTATAAAGGAATACGTCTACATAAAACATATAGAAACCATGAAAGTGAAACAACTAAATGTATAAGAAGAGGGTGGTACACATCCGGCAAGCATTCTCATATCATAAACGGTAGTCGACCACTATCTCTCAAGAGAAAGGTACATATTAGCTGCATGTTACCGGTACTTACCTACGAAGCAGGAGCCTGTAGGACTACGAAGTGGGTTTAGCCTATACGTAGTTAGCAAAATTTTTTGGTCTGCTAAGGAATAATGATAGCTGCAACCTTAAGAGGAAAGCGGGGATTAGGATGTCATAAAGTAAAGCAATGAAAAGAAATGAACATGAGCTGAGAACGTAGCGTATGAGAAGAATAACCACTTGTCATTAAAGGTAAGTGTAGCGAACTGGATATCTGGAGAAGGCAAACGCGGGAGAGGTAGACAGAAATTTAGATGGGCAGTATAGATCAACAAATTTGTAAGTATAAATTGGTAGCACAAGCACACGACTGGGTCTGCTCGCAGAGCACAGAAAAGTCTGACTACGCACTTAAGTGTGTGTAGCGAGCCTAATGATTGTGATTATAATTATCTTGATGATTCTGCTTTTAACATCACTCTTGACGCGCTCGAAGACGCCTGCTTTGCCTGTAAAGCGTGTTTTGCCTGTAGAACTGATGCGTTATTGGAAAAAGCAAACTTTACAGTTCAGTAAGGACGTGGAAAATATGTCGAATTATAGATGAATGTGAAGATTTGCAAATACCACATAAAGTTTTTGAAACAAATATCAAATATTCTTTAAATAGGCTGTACTTACATTTCAAACTCGCACTAAGACTACTACACAGTTAAAGCGCTGGTTTATTCGCTAACTGGAGCATTGCAAAATCATTACAACCGAAAAATGCTCCTTAAAATTTGTGGAGCGATTGTGCTGAGCTTCAAAAACCTGCGGCGATATTCAACGTCAATAACATCAATTGCTTTAGTGCAGTGAACATGAGAAAGATCGTCGATGTTTCTTTTAAGCACCCAAACATTTCAGCTTCCCGAACTATGTACAGTCCGAGTGGCATCGTGTTTTCGCATACTAAATGAACATTCAGAAAGGGTGTGTTTAGGCTAACTTTGAAGTTTTCGAAATTTCCGGACTTCACAGTGGCTGGCGATGAGGGACATTCTAATCTGAGCCTGTTGCGGTGGTATGGGGGCTCGGCGAAACACTGCAAGCAGAATAGTTTCTAAGCCACCAGCTTGTGCACAGATTCGTCGCGCTGTTCGCACCTTTTTGGTATTCCGCCCTCACTTCTTTAGAAAAGAAGGGAAATTGTTTCAACATAACATACTACATTATCCTCTGAAAAACCTAGAAATACGTGCGTGCCCCAAAGTGTTACAAACTTCAATTCACTTTATGCAAAGGCATATATTGGAACGCTCGCCCTGACGCTGCCTTTAATCTCGGAAAAAGAAGGAGTTTTAAAACAGAAAAAAAAATATTTCAGAATAAGTGAATTTCATTGCTTCTTCTAGGTGGTGGTGGTCAAAACCTATTTATTTATATACGGGATATTTCCGCTCAGAGTAGTCGGAAGTTCATGGCTTGCGAGGAAGGAACGGAGAGGAGGAGGGGAGCTTAGTCCAAGGCTCTGCTTGCAGCAGCCGCTGTGCGGGCCCGGTCGATCAGACACAGCTGATCTTTCAAGCTTTCGCTGGCCAGCAGCTCCTCTCTTAGCTCGGTTGTTGGATTTCATATTAATGTTAAATCCCACGTGAGCGCAGTTGCTATGCACGCTTTGAACGTGCTCTGAACTGGTGCAGATATTGAAAGTTAGAGGATATTATACGATGGAAACCTTTTGCGCAATAATAATGATGTTAAGCTTCACAAAAACTACGATAAATCAGAAACTTATGTCCAAAAGTCTAATCAATTGATCACTTTTTCTTGTTAAAAATATCACAAGCACACTCTGCTCCGACAGTATGATTAAAAATGATATGTCAGATTATGACGCCTTTCGCCATCTGCAGTGATGTCAATTAACTCTAGCATCAAAAGCGAAAATACTGCAAAGAAAGATGACAAAAGAAGTACTTTCGGCATTGTTTAAGTAACGGAATCATTGCAGAATACCGCTGGTTTCTTTTCATCTGTTCGTTGTATTTTTTTTATCTCCACGCCATTTCCTGGCTTAGCCAAAATATTACGCAGGAAGTCCCGAACTATGCCGTGCAACTCTTTATCAAATATTCGAGTGCTTACTTTTTTTTGGACCTTTGTGCTTCATTTTTTTGAAAAACATACATTAAAAAGTTGAAACCGATGTGCAGTGAATCTATGTGGTAAGTATAAGCTGGATTGATGACAGCGCAACGTCGAGGCTTCTCACATATCAACTTGTGCTACTAGTACCATCAATATTGGGTATCGTAGGCTTCATGCCTCGCATCTGTCCAACAGTTCGTAGCTAATGTAACAGCGGGTATGGGGTTGATATATTTTTCTCATCTCTCTGCAACCTCTTTTCTCCCCTTCATCCCTTCCTCAGTGCAGGGTAGCAAACCGGATGTGCGTCTGGTTAACCTCTCTGCCTTTCCTTGCATCTTTATCTCTCTCTCTCTCTCTCTCTCTTGCGACGATGAGCATGAATCATCAGTGTTTGTTTGTTTCTCTCGGTATATTCCACGTAATCGGCAACATGGCGCGGGTGTACAAAAAAGACGCCGTTTTAAGCACGAAACCATCTCAGCTCGCGCGCCTCGAAGGCAAGCCATTCTCTAAGTAATATATTTTGGAACGCCGAAAAGCTCGAGCATCACACCGTAAAGCGATGCAGGCGCTGTTGAAGTTCTTAAGATCTACAAACTTTTTTGAACGATTATGACAGTCTGCGTTTCTATTTTTTACTGATCTCTTTTCCTGTATCAACCTTGTCTTTTTAACCTTTCTGCCTCCCTTTACCCGCTCCCCTCTGCAGGATAGCAAACCATGAATTCATTTTTTTTAGTTAACCAGCCTGCCTTTCCGCATTGCGGTTGTTTCTCTATATCTTTCTATATATTGACATATTTTCGTCGTCACTTCGGTTAGCTTTTATAAATGCCCTGTGATATACAGTTACTAGCACCCAAAATTTTAACTTGAGATGTTGGGACAGGACATAATGCTAGATTCAACTCAAGTCCAGTGTTCTGCCCCCTCGTAACTCTTCTTCCTTTAAGTACTTAACGCTAGTAACATTATAATGCAGCCAGTATATTTGTTTTGTCACGTATTCATTTCAGCTTGCGCAAATGAGCTTCCTGTCTTCAATTTACTGGAGGGCGCAGTACCTGCTCCTTTTTTTTTCATGAGTTGGTATTTCATTGCAGCCACAAGTACATTAGCATACACAAAAACATCCTTTTTTTATGGAAGACGTGTGCAAAGGTGACCCTAAACTAACACGCAAGCACATTCCACTCCTCTTTATTGAGCAGTTTCCGTCATGCCATTACACGAAAAGAAAAACAGCAATGTGTCGCTTCCTCCACGCTAGTTTCTCGGGCTACCAGGTCAAGCTTGTGCTGCACCCAACAGTCTGTATTGCGGGGCGGTGCGTCAGGGAGGAACTTTGGTGAATGAGCGTACTGGAAAGCCCTGACTAGGAGCTCACTCAACGCTTCTTAGCTTATCTCTATGAACTAGTGAAAAAATACACGCCAACGCAGCGCAACGTTCTTTAAGGCCGTTAGTTTTAGCACACCCTGTATCAATGCGTGAGCCAAGTGTCATTGTTATGACGACGAGGCTGTTTTGTCCACAAATTCCAACGCAGCTTCTCTAAACGTTCTGTGTAACTCCCTCCACAGTTTCCCTGAAAGCTGCGATAGCTGGGAGTAGACGTAGGCTCTTATGTTTTGCTGCGCTTGGGCCTGTTAAAAACATCGTTGTCATCGCGCATCACGACTTGCCGATTCTGCCTGTAAAGCGTGCTTCTTTGCAAGAGTGACATGCTTTTTACAAAAGCCATCTTCAAAGTTTGGTTGTGAAATGAAAGAATGAATTCCATGGGAGGTTATTTCGGTAGTTTTTTTTAGGGCGTAGCGAGGCTAACAAAAATACTTTGAACTGTTTTTTTTTCGTCAAAATACTTTTAGGATGCATGACAACTTCACAAAACGTGGTATCTAAATTCCTTTTGTTATAAAACTCACACGTTATATCAATTTTCTCATAAAGTTCAACATAAGGCCATTTCATGTGCACGAGCACATACGTGCGCTCACACGCACGCACATGTACACGCCCAGAAAGGCGTCTGAATTGAACAGAAACTTACAGACAAAAAACGTTTCAAATGCCCGTTTTTTTTTAAAGAAGTAATGTTCGTCTGTAAAAATGAATAGTAGAAGATGGAATCGAATGAAATGAAAAAAACTTTATTTCAGTTTTGCGGGACGCGCTTAGCACGTAGAGGGCATCTCCCACGTGGGGACCGAGAGAGATCGAAGCGTAAAAATAAAATTACTCAGAACCACTCAGTAAAAAGCCCGGCAACAAGCGTCGACGTATGCTTGGCCCGCTCGCAAACGCGTTTTCTCGGGAAAGACCATTTTCGCGTGTTTTCTTCAGTGCTGTATAATTGCCTCAGATGGAGGAGCACTCCCACACACGTTTACTGGATGCCCCGTGATTCATTTCTCGCTGTTCTGGCCCTGGTTATGAAGACCGCAACGAGCTTCGAACACGGCTGGAAAACCGCGCTAAAACACGTTGTAAAAGTGGCGGAGAGAAAAATAAAGCAAAGGGTGTGAATAAAGCATAAACGCGAAGAGACGCACGTCGCATGTTGGCCTTTTGTCATCCCGCAGATGTAGATAGCTCGACGTTTCAAGATAGATCACAAGACCACATCAACAGCCGCGGAACTTGTTGCTATTCGGGAGGCAATACGCTTCATGTCGACAGAACCCGCTCGTAAATGGACGATACTGTGCGATGCCAAAGCTGCGCTTCAAACTGTCGATGGCTTCATGAGACAAGGTTCTTATCATACTTTATCGATTGAAATTGCAGGGTTTCTTGGCATTGCTACAAAAAATGGACATCATGTAACATTTCAATAGATACCTGCTCATTTTGGCATAATGCGCAATGAAGAGGCGGACGCTGAGGCTAAGAGTGCTTTAAATAGTGCCCCGGAAGTGTGCATCGCATTTTCTCGACAAGATACTAACATCCTACTTCGACGCGTAATGCGCAACTCCATCTTAGAGCACTGGCAGAAACCAGAACACCAGCACAAGCGGCTGCACAAATGGGACCCGGAAATGAAGTTCCGTATGCCTCACAAGTTGAAGCGAAGCATCTCATGCATTATCCACCGCATTCGCCTCGGTGTGGCTCACACGAGACGTTACACCCACTTGATTGGCTGTAACGACACAGGTCCCGATTGTGGTCACTGTCGGTTGCCAGAAACGCTCGAACATATATTTTGCCACTGTCCAGCATATATGCAAGCGAACGTCAGCAACTGATATCTTCGATTGGCCGATATATTAGTCGACCATTAACCGATGAGGTTGTGTTAGGTCCTTGGCCTGACGCCAGCAGCACACATGTCGTTATACAAGCCGTCATCGCTTTCTTAGAAGCCACTGAACTGGATGCACGTCTGTAGAGTTACCCAGCCTAATAAGAACATATCATCTCTCTACCTTACCATCGTCATTCATCACTCTTTCACTCCCCAGTCACCCTTTCCCAGTGTAGAGTAGCAGGCCAGAGAAAACTATAGCTCAGGCCGACCTCTCTACCTTTCTGTAAATAAATTCTTTCTCTCTCTCTTTATTGGCCTTGTGGGAAGTTGCGGCTATAAGGTGCGGAGTCGATCGAATCTTCGTTCTTTATTTCTTCAGATCACTCCACGCTGTTCCGATAGCACGTGCGCAATTTTTCTCACGGCGTGGACGTTATAGGATGATACGACGAACGGCAGCGGAGCGGTAAATTGCCAAGTGAAGCCGGCGCGCCATGAAAAGCTTAGATGTCGAAAGCCGACGCACATTCGCCAGCTCAGCGCACGTCTGTGGCTGGAGGGCTATGCGAACTCCGCTCATCTTTTTGCCCCCTCGTCTGACGGCCTTGGTGTTGTTCGGGCACCGATATATTGAGCTCCACAAATGTTAAGGTGCTTGCATGAATATCTAAATGTTCACTCGCCCTACAGCAACGAGGTGGATATAAGTGACTTTATCAGTGCTTTACAATTTCTCTTTTATGCAGTAATGCTAAAAGAAACTTGATGAAGGGACGCGCGCAATTCGTTCAAATGTTTTTCTAATGAATCCTATTGCGAAAACAGAAGTAGCCGTCGAGGAGGTGGTGCAATGCTTTTGCTAAGAAAGCGTGGGAACTGTGAACCGCTTTTCAATTCTTGTCTCTGTTGTGATCATTTTGAAATAATAACATCTTGTGCGTATGACTACATTTTTTGTTTGCTATCGACAAGCTAGTGGAAGCCTTTCTCGTTCTTTTTCTTTTCAAGAACAGCTGTTGTCATTTCATTCAGAAACTGACAACTAACTGCTTGGTGTCTGCTGTTGATTTCAATATTGACTGGTTGACTATTTCAGCACTACAAAGGTCAGGCAGCTATGTTGACTTCGAACCGTTACGAAATTTGATCCACGTGTACTGATAAGAATAACAAGTGAAAGAGAAACACTTTTGGGTGTATTTGTCGTGAATATTTATTCTGAAAATGCTAATAGCGATGTAATACCCTGTGGTCTTAGAGACGTCCTTCCTGTATTTGTTCTGTTACGAAAGCATTACTTTATTTCAAATGAAATACATCAGTAAGTTTGTTTTTGTTTTTCAAAACGTCACACAATACGGTCTGTATAATTTTACATTTGAATTGTTGCTTAACAGCATTACACAAATTCTCAAATAGATGACGTTGAGATTGCCTACATTAGGCTTTTTGATGAGATCTCGTATATACAAACATCACTTCCCACAAAAAAAGTTTCAATGGGGCAAAAAAATAAGAAATCCATAGACAACCCTAACGCGTTGCAACAAATTATTTGTAGAAATGTGCTTGGGAAACTAAAGATCCAAGCATACTATAAAAAACGCATATTAATTAAATAAACAGGCCAGCAGGCCTACACCAGCACTTGAATATAGTTTCTTTTCCAAACATTCAGGACGGCATTAAATCGCAATGTTGCGATATAAAGTTGTGTAATGAGTAACTCTTTTCCTTTATCTTTCCGCTTCAATACGTGGCATGCAATGCGATAACCCATTGCACCACCAGCAAACTCTTTCGTCTGCTTTTTCGCCGATAACCTGGCGCGTCCTTGAAACGCTGAGTTTATATCGCTGTGGCTTTAACATTCCAAATTCTAGGTATACCCTTTTTTTTCACTACCAGTGATTCTTTAGTTGGTAAATGATTCCACGAAAGCGAATGGTATCAGTCAGTCAGTTAGTCAGTCATTCAAAAACTTTAATAAAAAGTCCTGAGGAGTTAAAGCCACCAGGGTGTCCACGAAGGACACCCTAGCAGCCACCACTTTAGACGACGCCCAGGTCGAGGTGGGATTGATTTGATTGATTTGTGGTGTTTAACGCCCCAAAACCACCATATGATTATGAGAGACGCCCTAGTGGAGGGCCCCGGAAATTTCGACCACCTGGGGTTCTTTAATGTGCACCCAAATCTGAGCACACGGGCCTACAACATTTCCGTCTCTATCAGAAATGTAGCCGCCGCAGCCGGGATTCGAACCCGCGCCCTGCGGGTCAGCAGCCGAGTACCTTAGCCACTAGACCACCGCGGCGGGGCGTCGAGGCTGGATCGTCGTGGCGTTCCGCCAGTTCTGGGGCTCCCTGGACGGCCTTTTTTTGGTTTCGGAGACTGGGGCTCCTGAATGCCTCTTCCCAGTCGGACTCACTGGTGAGAGGCGTTATGCCATAACACTCTATAACTCATACGAAAAGGTCTCAAAGTTGTGAAAACACGCAATAAAATGAACGATGACTACGGAAAATGAAAAAAAAGCAATGTGAATCGACCATTTCCCTCTTTCTTCTTTTTTAACACGCCTTCTTAAGAGAGGGTGTAGATGGCAGTATTTCGATGCCAAAACAAATGCTGACTGGCAGAAATTCTTACTCGTTACAGGACAGGAGGAACAAAAATCCGGAGGCTTGTGTTTGCGCTTACCGGAGTGCCAAACCGAATCTCTCCGAGAAGCGACTGAGCAAACGAACCGCGAGACTCCATAAAGTGGCAAGGGCGCGCCGACTGGTGCGTGACCAGGAGCCTCGACGTATTTTCTGTCTATTTGTTTTTCTTCTTTTTTTCGCCTTTTTTTTCATTGCTCGGCTAACAACGTCAATATAAGGTAGCTCTAGAGGTGAGATCGCCGAGAAGAGTCACCCTGGTTGAGTTGTTTATTCACCCTCCTCCAAACCTCGCCTGCCTGAAACCCTCCAGCGTGCAAATTTCGCACAACAACAAGTGACGGTTAGTAGCCCTCGAGGAAAGCAATCAGAACAGCTGGCAAAGATGAGGTCCAAGTCCTGTGATGAGTAATGGAATAATGAGTCATCCCCAGAGGTGAAAGGTTGCTGTGACAAATAGTTTATTAAGGGCAACGGAAGAAACGCGCGACTCTTTGATTAGCGTGTCCGCAGCAAGGCAGCAGGCTGAATGAGTGGCAACAGAGAGGTCAGAATGGACCCCGATCCGGCAGCTCTGTTGGTTTACCAGGTATTCATTAGGGCGTTAGAGTTGTGTTTGTGATTACGCAAATCTGGCAGTCTCATACTTCAGTGAGGTGCGTGCATGTGTGTGTGCAAGGGAGAAAACGAAAGGAAAATAACGTGCTGTTATCCAGCACCACTTTGATGTTTAATGAACTTGATAGAATAATGGAAATGCATTTTAGAAGAAGCGAATCAAAGAGAATGTCGAGGGGAGAATGCTGCAGAATGCAGTCGAAGGGATGTAAATGTTAAGCGTTATACCTAATAAATATAACAAGGTTATTTATAAACAACTTTATTATCTAGGTTCATTACATTGTTGAGGTTGGTGAAAAGTGGTTGGGGCAATATGTCAACGATGTCGCTAAAACGGCCGTGACGCCAAACACGCCACGGTGGGCGGGATTTAAAGCTGGTAAATTCTGAATTCCATTTGGCACTCAAATGTTCTTTTACGGCCCACTTTTCGTATCTGCATAGGCATTAGACCCTCTATTCTATAGTTTGCGCTAAAAACCACAATTGGTCAAATGACCTTGTCCTGGCTCTTTTAGGGTAGTGACTAAGTAAATTAAGATCACTTCCCAAATAGAAAGTGATTTACGGATGGCGTTGACCAATTCTGAGTTTCACATCCATGCAAGAGCGCATAAAAAAACGTTACGTTTACCTCTCTGTATTACTAGCTAAGTTGAATCAACAATCATGGAGGGCGTTGACCAAGACAGTCAACATTGCTTCACGGCTGTAAGTCATTTACTGACCTTTAACTAACGCGTCGGTGGTGTTCGTGCCTAAGTAGCGGTGGGTGCATGGCTTTCACCAACATGACAATTATTTGTGTTGACACGTAACGTAGGTGCCGTGCACTCGGAAAATCGTCGCCGCTTACCCAGCTACCCGGTGTCCGTTATTCGTGGAAATGTTTGCTACCTTGTCACTCTGTTCTAAAAACGATAGTCTTTCTTGGAGTACTTCAACGTAGTAATTTTGGTCTGCCTGCCTGTTTTTTTTTTGTTTTTTTTTGTCTGGCTATCTGTAGATTCGTCTGTTTGTCCACCGTAACGATACGCCAAGCGGCCAACCCCATCCGCAGCACCCACCAATATTGCTCAAGTTTGAGCGTTCCTACTTGTGCGATTGTCAATTAAAAAGCAATTATTGCGCATATCTGATGCACAATTACAACACGTCAATGTTTTGTATATGTGTCTTTATACCAGAGAAAGCATACATAAGTAATTCTTAGCACCGTAGCGTTTATCACGCTGCGCTGACAGTGCACTGGAATGCTCAAAAGGCAAGTGTTTCCAGCGCTTTGCTAAGACGACACGGTGGTGACACCTGCCCGTCGCTTTGCGGTCTACACCTTATTGCCTCCGAGACAGGCGCGCACGCCTTCTTTCGTTTTCAAAGATAGCTGCCAGGCAGCGCTCGTGTCTAACGAGCCTCGATGCGCTCGTTCGCCTTCGCTGCACGGATTGAGACTCTCTAACGTAGCGCCTCCAGAATACAATTAAGAGCTTTTCTCGCGCATAACATCAAATAAATGTACTTGTCACAGTCTCCAGATGCAAGACTATCGTCTTTCAACGACATTTGCAATGAAACATACATATACGGGGCCACTTTTTTTTCTGTTGCGCTTTCAATCAACACTAAATATCTCTTCTCTGAGCGCTGAAAATTGGTAGCGACGTGTTAAGGTTTGAAACGCATAGCTTTCCTTTCCTACTTTCTTCCAGGCTGTGCACCCAAAAAAAATTTTCTTCCGGCACTGGCTCTACGGTTTCAACGTTGAAAGGCATTCCGTTGCATACTTTGAACGTTTCACATTTACAATGCGAACATTTCACGTATGGGTGTGAGGATCAACATGTTACTGTAAATTTATTTGAACCGCCCTCAACTTGTGCTTAGATGGGGCTATTCGCAATTTTTATAGGCACGTGAAATAGCGCAACCAGTCCTTGTATATACTGGTACTCTATTCTTTTTTTTGTTCTAGAAACAAACATATGACCACTACTACCGCAACTCTGAAGGCTGCGAACCGACAAACGTCTGCCATATAAACAAGGGCTGTGACACATAAACAGTGTAATGCACTCCAACCGCAAGAGTGCTCCCGAATCTTCAAGCGATGCTTCCAAACTCTCATGATGAGTGGGCTTTGAGGGAATTGGGGTCATGGCAGGGTCTGTTTACACACGAACAACGATGCTGCGTGGGATGTTTCATTACCATCATTTCCCCTTATACCTCGTTGTGCCTTAAATCCCTTATCTCTTATCCGCAGTGGCATTCTCGTAAGCGTTTTGCAGCAAACACATTTCAACAACGCCAATACCCTGATTCGACCAAATGACACGACTCGTTCTTGCAAGTGTTGTGACTACTTCCGTATTTTGAAAATGAAACAAAAAATAAAATGTCGGATGTGCCAGAGCGCTTACTCAGAAAAAAAAACTTTTCCTTGCTTTGGCACGTATCAGCCTCCTGCTTAGTAGTGTGTGCAAGAACCGCAGTAAAAGCTTGCCCGATTTTGTTTTATAGTGAACAAGAATGCGTGCGCCATTGTTTTAAGTAAAAAGCTTAATGTAGTCGGGTGAAACCCCATCTTGTTTGTTCATTTCCTTGTCTGTTCCTTTGCTTGAGTCGAAACACCTTTCTTGTATATTATTTAACGAGCTGCCCAGTCACAGTCACTGCTACAGCGCGACGCAGTGACGCAGTAGATGAACCAACAATATGATCAAGTGTCAAGTTGCGGCGTCAAAATGAAGCGTACGTTCACCTTCTCCGAAAGACTTTCATCGTCTATTCTACCGGAACAGGCCAGCTTCTCGCTCTCCCGTGGTAGAATTCAGCGTACTTGAAATCACCGAATTCTTGTTTGTAAACACGTAGCAATGCGCAAGAGCTCAATTTGTTGATAGAAGCGTATTTGTGGCATGCCTTTGAACGAAATCACAAAGTAAACGACCCATGAAAGAAGCGACCCTATTTAGGTTCGGGAGTTTAATCCAAGCAATTTTTAAACTTCCTTGGTTTGATCTAACAGCCCTTTCTTCCTCCCCCTGAAGTAAAATATTTTAAATATATATACATACTTCAGTCTAGGATAATTGATGCGTTACGTTCCTACGTACAGATTAGAACTCTTACCTCGGATGTTTGGAGCAGTTTCTTTCTTGGTGGAATAAAATATTTTCCTTAGAGAAAATTACTTATGTTCAGTGAACGCTGTTGCTTTGCTCATGTTAATAATTGTTTCTCTTTCTCACACTCCCCTCTCACCAAATTATTACTTTCGTATCAACTCTCTACCCAAGAGAGTCAACCACAAGTGGTTAGCCTCCTTGTCCAGCATAATGTTTATCGCTTAGTTTGTTTCTCTCTCCAGACGAGGCAATTCAAAAAACGGCGCTCACATTTCTGAAGTATATTGCTTGTGATGCTTATTAAAGTATATGACACGAATTATAATCATACGCATAGAACAAAACTTTATGCAAGAAATATACGGGTCCTACAAGTGCACCACCCAAGATAATCGACAGAATTTTGGCTATGTAAAAATGTTAGGTTGATTTTGAATTGATTCCCGGTGGTTTTACATGAACATATTTACTGTGCAAATGATTTTTGTGATTAAAATTTTGGTCAGTATTCGCAATAAGAAAGAGTGAAGTGATCGTTTAGTTTCATTCTATCCTGGCCAACAATTTAAAGTTTTACTTTCAAGCTCTCCATTACATAAGCCTGTTGTAGACAGAGAGCGATAATAATCAGCATCATTTTATCCGTCGTATAAACACTAAATAAGGAGCACAGGTTGGGAAAGCAAGGGCCTCTGAATCTTAAATTGGAGGCCACAATGTGCTGAAGAAATTATCAAAAAAGTTTAATTCTCCACGCTGCATCCTTTCTGAAGGGCCACTGAAGATGGACTCTATAACGTTCATGATTTTACGCGTGCACTCGAATATTCAAGTGATTAGTGTTGTAATCTTTAACCATTTGTCTCGTAGGACGTGCCTGAAGTGGAGCATTCTTTACAGTTGCTGTCCGGCATCCATTTGGCTTTCTTTATATAAATATAAACTACAATTACAAAAACCACTACCTTATTTTAGTGCCACGAGGCTTGGAATCGATGTCGCCCGGAGCAAAATAATAACGAAGTTTCGCAGCGGTGATTAACGACCCTATTTTCTTTCTACGCGCGCGTCCACCACTGAGAAGTAATCTTCCTGAGCCAAAAACAGTTGCGCCTCTATTTACTCTTCAATTTCCTCAACAATATACTAGTTTATTTACTGGAAAAATATTGTTTATCGGTACACTACGAACTCAAGTTGATCTATATTAGGCTTTTTTTAAACACTCTCAAAACATACAATTTATTTTTAAATAAAAAAGCGGGAGCAACGTGACCAGTGAGTAAACAAGACTAAGACCGAAGTAAATGGACCTGCGTCCTAAATTGCGAGTGACCTCAGCGATAAAAGAACTGAAACTAGAATTCACGCTTACCTTTCATCTAATAGCCGTAGCATACATTAGAATATATTTCAGCACGAAAGTACGGTTGCGAACCCGTGTTGTAGGCCCGTGTGCTCAGATTTGGGTGCACGTTAAAGAACCCCAGGTGGTCTAAATTTCCGGAGCCCTCCACTACGGCGTCTCTCATAATCATATAGTGGTTTTGGGACGTTAAACCCCACATATCAATCAACGGTTGCGAACCCAAAATGGCTCTAAAGCAATTTCACAGCGTATTGAATAGATTTAGATGATGGCTTAGAAACCAGGCGATATTATGGCAACAGATAAATATTAAAAATGAGGGATGCCTAAGTTTTGCCTTTAAAAGATGAACGCGATAGAATTATCTTGTCTCTGGAGCTTACTTCAAACACTTAGTGCTTGAAAACTTTTCGAACTTCTCCTGCACGCAGTGCGTGGCCTTAAAAGAATACGCCTTTTGCAGTGGGTGACTGGCTCTAAACCATGAAGCCATCATGATATGTTCTGATGCCCGATGGTGAAGAACGCTTCTACCACGCAATTTTACTGCAATAGTTCATGTCGTATTGTGAAGCATGCATACAGGACGCGTGCGGTTGTAGAGCATGAAAGTTACCTCGACTGCATTTCGAAGCAAACGAAGTTATTTTCACTCTATTCGCAACATGCGGACGCATGGCTGTCTGATAGAACACCCCTTTTAACGTGCAATCGATCCGGGGTCGATCGCCACGCGAATCGGGAATTTTTATTATTTAATTCATTTGCATGTTCCTCGACTTTTTAATCACGCAGAGGAGGATAATTTTTCGCTCAGAATGTACGATGCAGAAGCGTTAATACATGGAGTGGCACGAAACGTAGTGGGACTATACGTTACAGCTTTTGAAACAGACTATAAAAAAATCCGACCATTAGAAGGGTAATAGCAGCCCTTTCAAACACCTGCCTCGATGCAACAAATGTTTGTTTATGCGCAAGACGACCCCGAAACAGTAAGCCCTAGTATGATATTTGTAATTATTATCGTCTAATCCTCCCTTGAAAAACCAGGTGAGAGCTTGTAAGCAGGCATGCTTTAAAATATTCGCGATTGCGTGAAGTAGCAAGAATGTGTACACGCCTTTGAAAGAAATTTATAAGACAAAAGAAGCACCAGTAAGGACGTAAACAGAAATATTTAAATACATGACGAGAACTCGAAGTTAACCTATATTAAAAGCGCTTCTAAAATAGTAAGCCGTTGCTTGGTATCCGCAATTAGTAACATGCGAACGCGGAAAAAACCCAAATTTATGTGTCTGTGTCTGAGTGGTATTGCCAAAAAAAAAGGCCGCTAATTTATCATCTGAATGCTTTAATCCTGATTTTAAAAGATATGCATCGGTGCCGAGATCGTGTTGAAGCTTACCTTGCGAGTACAAGATTGCCGTTACATATAGAAAGTTTTGCCAAGCTTTAAAAGTAACTAAAATACAGTCGAACACATGAGCCGTTTCTGTGCTGATTCGTGGTACTTTTATGTTGTAAGATTCCTGCAGTTCGTGGCAGTTTATGGATTATTCGAACAGGCAAGAAGTTCAAGAGAAGCTGGAGGCTAGAGCAGATGAGAAATCTTTCAACGGGAAATGACGATGGAGCCAGCGAGCCGACGAAAGTTTTTGTCATCGTAGCGAATGCTTTCTTTCGCAGGGTTTTTATATACGCGTTGCTCACTCTCTCCCTGATGAAACTGCTAAAAGCAAAAAAAATAAACTTGCCACATCCTTCTTTTCCTCGGCACAGAAAAAGAACTAGAAAAGGAAAAATTTAGCGTGACCGGCATTAGAACAAGACTTAGTTGCCCCGATGAAGTCCTATTGTATAGAAATGTCAGCTAAAATCGCATTACTCCTTGTTTGACAATTTCCTTTAGAAAAAGCATAATACACGTGTTTTTCTAAGAGTGTTTTTTTATTCAATATATTTGATGTCAAGAAGCTGCGAGCTGGTGAAAATGTGAAGAATAGAAGGCTTGCGCTATCGACATTGCAGCGTACGCTATAGTGTCGGACTTGCAAATAAACGATTTAGTTTTGATTTTACTCTATTCGTTCTTCTTCACGCTGATTACAGTAAGCCAAAAACTAATCTGAGCTAATTTATGCTTAAACGTAGTAAAAATGAATATGTGGAAGCAAAATACAGCTCCACCTACCATACTTTGGTCACGCTGTAGAAAAAAAATTTCTTTGAAAAAATAAATTTAAAAAATACGAACTTGCAAGATTCCCTATGCATGCACCTCAGTCGACTCGATGAACAAAACCTTTTTCTTCTCACTCGATCTCTTGATACTTCCTAATCTCCCCCCAAAATCTTTCTGCATCTAACGTCGTTCGAAACGCCCTTATGATCGGAGACAACATAAGCTTTCTGGACATCGCTCTGTTTTGCACGGCTTCTGAGATCGCTTCATTTTTGTCACGGAATGATTTAAACCATGTGACGTCCCGTTACGCGACGTCACAGTGGTGTAACAAGTTTTGGCGATTGTGACATAGTGATGTCATCATACGGTAACGTCATAACACGATGATGATTTTTTTCGTCACTCACATTGACGCCATCTCCGCGGGATGGCGGTGAATATTCGCTTTTTGTAAGGCGCTTAAGGCCCTCGTCTTACTATACAACACCTTTCGCCTTCACCGCTCGCGGTAATAGACTACTGTATTACAAAACAGCGTTGTCTCTTTGTAATTACAACTAAAACTGAGAAAAAATTGTTGTTGTTTTTTTCTTTTGCAGCACATTTTGTTTGTTATATCTTTATGCTAGAAGCCTACTGCAAAAAAAAAATGGTTGCTATATTTCGGCGTACTTCTATGATCGTTTCTTTTTTCAAAATCTAACAAATATAAAACGATGAATAATTAATGGGAATGTGGCACAAGGCTCTCAGCATACTTTCAGCCGAAGCGGCCACCTTGAAAAAGCTCGTATTACAGTTGCGCCGTGATATAACGTTACGTGGAATTGGTCAATAAATTATATTCGCCCACTGAGCAAGCGATCAGTAGAGTAACGCAAGCAGAAACGCCCTCATTCTAAAAAAAACAAATTGAAAGAATTACACTTCTGAGCAAACAACGCAGCACGCAGAAAGTAACTAAACCGTCGCCGCTGCAGCGGAGTCTGCAGTAATCATATTTCCGCATTAAAGATAAGACACAAAGGATAGACGTTGCAACAACGTTTAGTGGCCGTACATAGATCATCCTTAAGCTGCCTTTTTTCGTTAGTAAGGATTTTTCGTTGTAATGCTTTTAATCGATCGACTCACAAAAACTCTGTTGGGCGAACGATCACTGCTCTGCGACGCGAATATATAGGCTTTCAGGTATATCCGATTGTAAAGTGGCGACAAATTACGCCTCGAGAGCTGAAGCACAGGATCTCGTTGATTACTGCTAGGATCCCTCGGGGGTGTGCGATAGAATTACGAAACGAGGGTGAGGTATCATTTTGTGGCGTGGTCAGCCAAACTGCGCTCTCCACAAAGGAACTCGAAATGGACATTTTGATGAGATCAATGGAAGTCGCTCGCGGTTCTTTCGGTGCCGCACGGTCGATAGACACGCAGCTTCGAAAAAGCCGTGGAAAGGCATATGTGTACTGTATAACACTCCTTCTTTCCGTGGGCTTCACTTTTATACACGCCATGTTGTTTCGTTCAATTTGCTAAAGGCGTATGTGTGACTTCCTGTGACTGTGCCAGGAATTTTTGTTCTCTATACCTGTGGTGCAGCAAAATCTGCATGAGGTCGCAGCAACAGCAATTTTCGGTGGTGCTGTTGTCCACCGCCGATGTGCGTACAGCCGCTAACGCTCTAAATAAGAAGAAAATGAAATATAAAAAAAGTTTCTAGGATCCGTTGGGATTCAAAGCTAGAACCTCTGCGTGGCAGCCGAATATCCTACCACAGAACCACTCCGGTACTTGAAACTCCTACGCCAAAGGACCCATACAGCTGCCTTTTCGGGCAAATAATGAAGTCAAGATGTTTAATATAACGTGGTAGATCACTAAAATAACAACCAGGTGTAACACAATGCAAATTTCACAAGTGGATGCTTCCAACCCATTACGTAGTGGTGGTGATGATGATGATGATGTTGATGATCATGATCATGATCATGATGATGATGGCCTAAAAGCATGGCTCACATCCCCTTTGGGGGATTGGCCAAGAAACGAGCAATTAGATCAAGGGGATCACATATTACTTTTAAATCTAATTATTGATAAAATGGTTAAAATAAATCAAATTTTAACAATTGAGAGATTTGCAATCAAAACCACCTCAATTCGATTAAGAATCTTTCTACAGCAGAACAGATATGCCGGTGACAATAACCTAATGAGGAGCCTACAAAGGAGGGAACAATAAAAAGAAGTAAATCCAATCTAATTCATGCTCCGTCATAACCCTTCATCGTATTTAGCCGCAGCATCAGCAATGTCCACATAATGCCGTACAGGCGTCTAGCGGGCACCACACTTCTCCGCAGGATGACGTATAATGGCATGGGGGAGGGGGGGGGCGCTTTTTTTTACTTCCCACATTATGTTTGATGGCATAAAGGGTTCCTTGCAGGTATACTTGAAAGTTATACATGAAAAAAAAAGTTTAGAACCGGCCACGAAAAGGCTGCTACAGATTTCGCTGTGACTGTGCTGCACTTTTCAAATGGGCCTGGCGATTCACTTTTTTTATGCAAACAAAAAAAACTCGGTGTGAAGAACAAACAGTTATGTTGCCTTTAGAGTTTAGTACCAGTCGCCGCATTGTACCTGTAAACGTGCCACATTAATAACAGGTCGCACGTTGCACCTGCCGCTTGTAAAGCTACTGTAATGGGAACAGTAGAGCATTCGTTTTCTCTCAACCCCTGCTCGCGCGCTCGCCATCCGTTTTGCGAGGTCACGTGGTTAAAAGAGAGAGGGTAGGAAGAACTGTCTCGGTACCTCCTGGCACCCCGGGACATCGCGCTGAGTGGACTCAGGGAAAACTTTCCACGCGTTCATCAGCTCTCAGTCCTAAGAGCGCACAGTGGAGTTCCATCTAGTGCATCTGTCGAGTGGCTATTCAGGTGTGGACGTATTTACTAAGAAGCGAGGTCATCTGTCTAATGACAACTTCGAAATGCAGCTGTTGCTTGAATTCAATGTCGAGTTGTAGTTATTGCAAAGTATTACTTTAAATACCGTGTGTCTAATCAACTTTCTTTTGAAAACAAATTTGCTTCTTTCTCTCTGCAAGTGGAGTTACGTTTCTTATAAAGCACTCCGGAACGAGCGAGGCTGATCTTCAACACCTTCACATAAACTCTCCCAATTTTCGCAGTAAGTGAACCGGTTAAAATGAACAAGAAATCTTTAAGCACAAATATTCGCAATGCCCACGGCCTATAGGTGGCACGCCGTACAATCCAAGATGGCTGCGGAAGGATAATCAACCCGTGAACTCGCATAAGCAAATATAGGACACACGGACCTACTCCCCGTGCCGCTTTCAACGGATGAACTCTTGATTGTCAAATGAATGTATATGGAACCAAGTTATTTTACCAATCAATAAGAACTGTTGCTTTGCCACGGTGGTCTAGTGGCTAAGTTACTCGGCTTCTGACCGACAGGTAGCGGGATCGAATCCCAGCTGCGGCGGCTGCATTTTCGATGGAGGTGAAAATGTTGTAGGCCCGTGTGCTCAGATTTGGGTGCACGTTAAAGAACCCCAGGTGGCCAAATTTCCGGAGTCCTTTACTACGGCGTCTCTCATAATCATATGGTGGTTTTGGGACGTTAAACCCTACATACCAATCAATCAATCACCAATAAGAACTGTTGAATGTTCGCAACCTCATTTCTCACCACAGTGTAAAGGGTGGTGCTCTCAGCTGATCGCCTGTGTATCAACGATGCTTTGCGTAATCCTGTGCATGCTACAGAAAACTGCGCGAACGAGAATTCACGTATGAACTGAACGGCAAGGCGTTGATAATTGAATCACGTGTTGTGTATGATGTGACGTTGAAACAAATAGCTTCCCCATGTGCTAGAGTTCGAAGCCATCGCATGCAACTACAGAGGCAACTAACTGTAAGCTCTATGACATTGCTAAGGTTCAGTGCATTTGTACAAACAGTTCTAGTTAAATATACATTTTGGGTAAAATCGTCGTTTGGATTTAAAATAGGCGATGGCTTCAAGATATTTCTACTGAGGGTTCCTGCATCAAAAACAAAATGATTAACATTCATTGTTGCTGACTAATGGCACAGGTAATGTCCGTACTTTTTTCGGTAATTGTAACGGTATCGCGTTACATCTTCATTTTTCTGTTGGTAACGTAGAGCGGTAACGCGTTCCTTCATTGTTAGTGTAACTTGTAACGTATTTAGTTACTTTTTTTTGGAAACGGATACAAGACTACCGACGACTTCTCGATAAAGCCAATATTAACGCACACCGCTACTGAACGTGATATTGTAAGACTTCCGTACTACTTATGTCGCGCCGCATATTTCATCCTCATATATATTTAAATTTTTAGGCAACCATGAAACGAGCCAATAACGATAAAATGTGGGCGTTTCCACCATATCATTTAACCCAGCTTTTTTTTTTTGAGAGCACGAAAGTAGATATTATTTTCGGCATTGAAACGTCTTGACTCTTACAATTCTAATGATTAGCTGAAAAAAAGATTGGAAATCAATCAACACACTTTGTGCTCATTTCAGAAACACACAGGGCAACGGCGACTAAAAGCCGTTTTCCGACATCTTGTCCAAGGAGAGCTTGACAAGCCCGCCGTCCCAATTTACAAGGGCTCACGACAGCATAGTGTTAGTTTGATTTACAAATAACAGAAAAAATATATATATACCAGAAAGGAGAGTTGCGTCATTGTAAAAAACTATAGATCATTTGGAAACCAAGGCTTGAACAACAGAAAAGCAACAAGCGCAAAAAAGAAAGTAATAAAATATTCAAAATAAAATAAATGAAATTATACGTATTAATGACCAACGGAGTTCACAAAGAGAGAGAATTAACTTATTATAGTTCCTGAAGGGGACTGGGCACCCCTTACGGGGGTAACGGAGTTCACGAATTTCAATTTCAAGCTCAAAACAGATGAAAATGAAATGATTTCGGTAAGGTACGGCACAAGCGTTGCATTGAAGAGTCTTAACGTGCGGCCGTTACAATTCATGTCTCCCCTTTCAGTGTCACATAGTTTTGTTGTTTTTTTTTTCCAGGCAAGCAATCTCTTTTAAGCACTCCAACTTTTCTTTAATTTAAAGTTTAAAATGAACACTTAGTTTATAATGATACAGATGGTGAATGGTAATAAAGTGAACATAAATGTACAAATAAGAAGTTGCTGTCTCAAAACGCACATTATAAGTACACGGAATGAACTTTTTTTGCCTCTTATGTATTTTTTCTAGGTTCAACAATGTCGTTGGCCCCAGAGTAGTTTAAGTAACAGCAAAAAAAGTGAATTGTAAATAATTCGTTTCGCCCGCATAGAGAGAAGGTGTTTGAGGCGATCAACTATTCCCGTTATGCTCGCACACTTTTTGATTACTGCACTGACATGGCTATTCGAGGACGTGTTCACTGTAAGAAAAAAATATGAGTCTTTCCTTCTTTTATTCCTCTTTCTTCTTTCTTTGCTGCTTTCTCTCTCTCTCTCTCTCTCTTCCTTCCTTTCTTTTTATCTCTTTCTTTTTCTGTCTTTCTTTCGTATTCGTTTCTCTCTATCTGCTTCTTGCTTTTTTCTTCTTCTTTTTCTCTTTTTTCTCTCTCTCTTTTGTTCTTTTTGTTTTTATCATTCCATTATGTGCCCTTCTAATTTTTTTCATTCTTCAGTCTCGCTTGCTGAATTCCGGGCAGAACGATTGTGTCGCCCGTGATCTTCGACGCCAGCGTAACTCTCGCCGAGCGACCCGCCGTCCACGATATCCTGACCCCGTGTAGCTCTCGCCGAGTTGTGCCCCGTCCTCGGACTCTTTCGACCGTGTCCCTCACCTTCCCTATCTCTTCTCTGGTCTTTCCACACTCGTGCACGGCGAGTGCTCCGTCTTCGTTATCTTTCTCTTTCTACGATTCTTTTTATCCCCCTTCTCCTATCCCCTGCAAGGCACTGCGCCGTGTCACCAGTTAGGCAGACAAAAATTAAGTGCGTTTTTTTTTCTTTCTCAATAATCTCTCGTTGTCCTTGCTCAATGCCGGTAATTGGACCTTCATCCACGTGCTTCACAGTGCAACCCTTCTGTTGCTTTAGGCAACAACGATGGTCATGCGTGAAACATTTCATCAATGAAATGCTACATTGAAAGAGAACAATAAAATGTGCCTACAGTAAATGGCAACAGGTTTCGATAAAAGGTTTAAAACAGCTGATTGCGAATGAGGCCCACGATCGATAAAGCACCAGTTACTGTAAAACAGCCCGTAAGACTGCGTATGTGACCCAGTGTTGCCAACCAATTTTCCAAAGATACCATTTCTCAAAGTCTCAAGTACCATATTTTAAACCTACACAAGTTGTTTATTACCTTGCGTTTTATCTTACATTCAGATATAGAGCCGCGTAGCACCGTTAGCGTAAAGATAACTTACACTCAATGATGTTCAAACCTATGGGGTACTTCCGGGATCAGCTCCGGGACCTGTTACCGTGTGACGAGGACATCTGAAAATGCCCCGATTTGACGCCACATTATAATGCCACTCTGAGTATTTCTCTATTACCAGATTGATAGTATGAATGTGGTCAATTGTTGAGTAGCCTGTTCGAAATCCTGCTTGTTCCTTTTGTTGACTGAATTCTAATGTTTTCTTTACTCTGTTAGCAATTACCTTTGTAAATAGCTTGTATAGTACAGAGAGCAAGCTGATCGGCTTGTAATTCTTTAAGTCCTTGTCATCTCCTTTTTTATGTATTAAGATGATGTTAGCGTTCTTCCAAGACTCTGGTAGCAGCAAGCACAGGGCCGGGTTAACTGGCGGAACATGGGAGAGGCCTTTGTCCTGCAGTGGACGTAGTCAGGCTGATGATGATGATGATGATATGATGCCACAGTGAAGTCACGATGTCTTTATGATGACATCGAGAATTCTCTCAATATGTCAGCCACAATTATATCATAACATGGCGTCTTTATATCAATTTTTAATTATTTAAAAATCGATGTAATTTTTGCAACACTCGCGTTGACGCTGACCATTAATTTTCGTTTATGTTGAGTTATCTAAAGCTTTCGCCTCAATAACTGAAGCCGAACACTGTCGCAAAATTTTGAAGCCCCTCCACGCAGTGAACAAATGGATAGTGGCCGATAGGAAAGAAAACAGTATCGACAGAGAGAGAGACGCAACTTTATTCCAAAAGAAAAAAAAAACCTCCAGCGAGTTATTCAGGGATCTGAGCAGATATACCCGCCTAAGTATCGGCCACGAGCCCTTGAGCTCTGTCGGTGGCCTGAGCCCGCTGGACGGCCCACAGTCGGCCTTCGATGGCATGGCTGAGCACTCTCTCAGAGCGTTCGGTTCGAGGCTGCATCCCCGTCTGGAACCCCACCTATGCCACACTCCCATAGCATGTTTTCCAGGATTGCCCTGCCCTCGCGATAGAAAAAAAAAATGGCAGCATATCCACAGAGTGAATGATGGAGAGTGGGGCGAAGAATTCGTCCGTCCATTCGTTCTTGCTTCCGTCCGTCCATGCGTCCGTCAGTGTGACCGTCCATGCGTCCATCAGCCCGTCCGTGCGTGCGTCTGCTCGTGCGTCCGTCCCTGCGTTTGTCCATGCTGCCGCCCCTGCGTCCGTTCATGCGTCCATCCATTCATCTGTCTATGTGTCCGTTCGTCCATCTATTCAACACTCCAAGTACCACCACCTCGCATCTTTTCATCATATATTCCCCATATAGAAGCACCGCCATCCAGAGGACATTCCAAGGTCTAAACGAGAGGTGGCACACGCACACTTTCTTACGGCTTGCGCTTCGGGTCCACTTCCCACCTTTAACCACCTCGAGTTCATGGTATATACTAGTTCACTGTATTCATGGCACCTGCGGCCGAACGCTCGCTAAACCTTTCGAAAAGCAAGGAGGTTACGCCCAGCGAGTATGACGTAGCAAACTTTTTCAGTCAGATAGGGCTCAATGTACATGCCAATGGCTGCTAATGGGAAATGAGAGACAGGAGAATTCGGGTTTTACTTTCTTACGGCTTGCGCTTCGTATCTATTTCCCAGCTTTAGCCATCTCGAGTTCATGGTATATACCAGTTCATTGTATTCATGGCACTGCGGCTCAACGCTCGCTCAACCTTTCTAAAGCTAAGGAGGTTACACCCAGCGAGTATAACGTAGCAACCCTTTCTTGTCAGATAGTGCTCAAAGTACATGCCACTGGCTGCTAATAGTGATCGCAGCCTGCGCGTTAACTAAAAGCCGAATGCTCCTGTCTCTCATTCCCCATTAGCAGCCATTGACATGTACATTGAGCATGTGCGTCTGGTTAACCTCCCTGCCTTTCGTTGCATCTTTATCTCTCTCTCTCTCTAAATTGAGCACTATTTTTTATTTTTCAACAACGCACATAAGAAGTCTCTCACCGGCACCACTTTGGAGGTCAAAATGTTATACTTGTTACATACTACGGGGGACCAACGGGTGCCGCTATAAGGAGCTTCGCCCCTAAAACGATTTGGCAGATTCCACGTACAGTGGGAATCGATGATATGCGAAGCACGAATAAGGGAGGTTGATGTGTCACTTTAAAATCAGCACAACCTTAAGGAGATCGGCGTAACTTATAACGTACATGACTTCCATGTCATGATTATCATGTTTGCACGTGTCATTTATTTTCGTCATCTATATTCGTCACGTGATACCAAATTTGATATGTGTGGAACTAGCGAAACGGCCGCGAGCACACTATGAGCATAGCAAGTAGTCATGTTTTACATGACACGAATGTCAAGATTATCCAACTCCGACATGTTATTTACCTTCACTGTCTATTCAAGTAAAGTGATACCAAATTTGGTATATGTGGAGTTAGCAAAACGACCATGAGCGTAGAGCGTAGAATATAGCAAAACGACCATGACGTATGAGCGTAGAATATAGTCATATTTTACATGACACATGTCATGATCACCATGTTCGGACGTGTCATTTACCTTCGTCGTCCATTCGCGTTACGTAATTCTGAATTTGTTATATGTGAAGCTAGCGAAACGGCAGCGAGTGAATAATTAGCGTGGCTTGAGGTCATGTTCTTACATAGCCCGCATCTCATGGTCATCGTGTTTGCACCAATCATATACCTTCCTAATTCATTCACGTCCCGTAATACCAAATTTGGTGCATGTCAAGCTAGCGAAACAGCCGCGAGCGCATCATGAACGTGGCATGCAGTCATGTTCTTACGTAATACGCATCTCATACTTATGTTTGCGCCAGTACGTTCGTCCTCCATTTACGTCTCGTAATACCAAATTTGGTATATGTGAAGCTAGCGAAACGGCTGCGAGGGCACCATGAGCGTCGCGTATAGTCATTACTCATGACTTGCATGACATGCGCATCATGATATCCACATTAGTGTCTGTCACTTAGGCTCGCCATGCAGTCATGTAATACCATACCAATTTTGCCATTAATCATGTGAGCGAAACTACCGCAAGAGAAGGAAGACCATAGAATTGAAATATTCGCATTCATGACATAAATCTGATGATTTTCATAATATGACTAGTCAATTCTGCTGTCATACACTCATGTTATGACATACCAAGTTTAGTGTCGATACCATTATCCAAACGGCCAGGGGACCTGAAAGTCGCCCCGCCGCGGTGGTCTAGTGGCTAAGGTACTCGGCTGCTGACCCGCAGGTCGTGGGTTCAAATCCCGGCTGCGGTGGCTGCATTTCCGATGGAGGCTGAAATGTCGTAGGCCCGTGTACTCAGATTTGGGTGCACGTTAAAGAACCCCAGGTGGTCAAAATTTCCGGAGCACTCCACTACGGCGTCTCTCATAATCATATGGTGTTTTTGGGACGTTAAACCTCACAAATCTATCAAGGGGACCAGAAAGTCGTAGGTGGATAGGTAGATAGATAGATGGATGGATAGATGGATGGATAGATGGATAGGTAGATGGATGGATGGATAGATGGATAGATAGATGGATGGATGGATAGATAGATGGATGGATGGATAGATGGATAGATAGATGGATGGATGGATAGATGGATAGATAGATGGATGCGCTCAAAGACAGCGCAGTTTGCTAAGAAATCTAGCGCGACGATGACTGGCGTATTATCTTTCGTCTTTTGCGCTAATGATATTAAAGTTTCCAACTCTTTTCTCTCCAGGAATGTCACATCCGGATATGTCGCTCGGATCTTCGACATTTTTCACTTTATCAGTGACGAGCGAAACCTTTAAACCACCCTGCGTGTCACTGCCTTTCTACCCTACGATCGCAGGAAATTTTGAGAAAACCCTACACGTGGAGTAATTACAGTACGGTTGGCAACCCTGTTGTGACCAGAGGACCTTCGTGGGCCAAATTTGCGCCCACCCGCTATTTTAACTGCTGAGCACTTCAGGCTGTATTTACCCGACGGACGGGATTGCGGACGCACCGGTCACGTGGCATGCGACGTGATTTGGATCTCTCCGCAACCAGCATTCACACGATAGGGGAAAATTCACGCTGCATGCGAACATTTCCGCATTGCTCCCCGAGGATCCCAAGAGTGATTGGGGCTTCCGTCGTTTCACGAATCGCTCCGTGCGGACCGAAACAGGGACGCGGGAATGACTGACGTATGTTGACGTAGTACACGATCCGTGTGGTCGAATCGTGATGTAGTCCGTCGCGTGAACACAGCTTTGCTGGACCACCCTGTCGTAATCTCGAGTGTCCTGTTGGTGTGAAGCAGGTCATACATTTTATACTCACTGGTCGAGCAGACTGCACGTTTGGCACTCAGTCGCTTGCTTTCCTCTAAACAACAGCGCCACCGAACGGGTAATTTGTCTGTTCAAATTAGCAAAGTGACAGAGAAACTCCACCGTTCACGGATTTACGGAAGAGAGAGGCGGAGGCGAAAGGCCAGCGCAGTCAGTAAGACTCACCACGCCCGGCGCAGCAAACGGCCGAAAAACAACACGAAGGATATCGTGAAAAAAAAGAGGGGGGGGGGGGTTGAATTATCGCGAACCAAATCAAATTAAGTGAAGAAAATAACAGAAAGCTATATAAAATATCTCATAATCACACGTAAATAGCAGGAAAGAGCAGATAAACGCAAGAATACCAAAGAACAGAATAGAGCTAAAAAACTTGTAAGCATAAGGGAAACACAGGCAAATGACTGCTCCTATATAGGTTCGTAGAACTTGCACCTAAATAGGATTAAGCTTTTATATTATTATTTTTTGTGCTTGAAGTTGCTCGGTGTGTCGAGAACTGTTTCTCTGTCACTCTACGCGCTCAGGTTCATCAAGCTATACTTACTTTTATGGACAGAACGGACATGGCCACCAGTTTATAGACTTTCTTGTTTACTTATGCTTGTCTAACTCTTTGGATTTTTTTCTGTACTTCCCTTTCTTATTTTCTCTTTCTCTCCCCCAATCTTTCTTTCCTCAGCCTATTGCTTCCTCCCAAAAGCGTGAGCAGGCGTTGTGGTCCTCCAGTTGGCAGTTGCCAGCTTGACTCGCCCTCTTGCCTGTGCGTTCTTGAGTGTTCGTATATGCAAATGAAATAAATAAATAATGCCACCGCGGCCACAGATATCAGTCTCTCATAAGAGTATCGCATAAAGACTTTTGAACTGTGTGGCTGAGGGTGAATACTGGGGCTTGACGGGCACGGGACTTACTTTGGTGGGTGGTCAAAGTTATGCGTAAGATTAATGTTTTATTGTAGGTTAGTGCCACCTCTACAGCCCCTACAGCCCCGTTTTTTTATTTTTTTTCGGTGGCGTGAACATGACTGCATTCTTCTTCTGAGAGCTCGCCATGGCCTGGCCATGGTTGTCTAGTGAATATGTCGCTCGACTGCTGACCCGCTGGTTACGGGATCGAATCCCTGCCGCGGCGGCTGCACGTGCGATGGAGGCAAAAATTTTCGAGGCCCATGTACCTAAATTTAGGTGGTCGTTAAAGAAACTCAGATGGTCAATATGTCCGGAGCTCTTCATAACGGCGTTCGTTGTAATCATATTGCGCTTTAAGCACGTTCAATCTAAAAAAAATATTGCTAATAAAGTTCATCATCGTTTTGAGCGGCCTCTTGGAAGGCCCATCTGACGACCAACGAAACACATGTTTTATTGGCAAAGTCGTACTTTCAGAGCAGTGTACAAATCCGGAGCCCTCCACTACGGCGTCTCTTACAATCTTGCAGTGCTTTGTAGGGATATTCAACTCCGTCAATTAATCGTACTTTTTTCTTTTGCTAGCCCTAGTCATGTCGAGTATTTCAGCAAATAAACGCCGCCGCTGCTATTCACGCAAATCGTTTTACCTGATCCGGCACTCGTTGCGCTATAGTATGTACATACATTTTTGTTAAACATAATCCGACAGTTGGCACATAGCATTTTCGAGAAAAAAAAATTGGTGACTGCAGCATTTAATACACGTAGCTAAGGTTTAACTACTGTATAAGTAAATGAGACGTAGAAAACGTCGCCAATAAACCTCATTCCATGAGGGTGACTCATGAATGCTGCTTTCGTGCGTAACGGGATAGTAATAATTTGCTCTTAGTATTTTATCCTGTAATTTTAAAAGCCTTCTGAAAAATGTCATCTTTTGTTTGTTTTTTTAATGTTTTGAATTGGGCTTGCTTGCGCATGGTAATATTGAACGACTAAACAGCAAGGACGAGATGACTCAAACATTGCGCCCTCTAACAGACGTATTTTACTGCCTATGAGGGTGGCAATTTGGGCTTGTTGGTATGGTAGCATGATAATATATGGTAGCGCAGACAAAGGACATGGACAAGAGAAGTTGTCTTGAATGTGCCTTCTCTTGTCCATGTCCTTTGTCTACGCTACCGTATCTTATCATGGTATTTTACTGCGTTTCCACGTCAATACATTGAGATGTAGTCTTGACGGTAACAGTCGGCGTGTTCGAGACTAAACATTTTATTTGGGTGAACTTGCGCCCGTATAAGGAAAATAGAAAGTGCAGACGATTCACACTGCAAACTGATGTCGGCGTGAACTGTCCTCGGCCGTCGAGTAGTCTCATCTGCGGTGAGGAGCATGGGCGTTTATTCATGCGGCATGAGAACATTCGGGTGCTATCCTTGATGCTCTCAAAAGTTCTGGACTAAACCTGGCTATTCACGTCTAGCCCGTATTCTTCACATGAGCTCGAAAAATCGCGGAGCTTCTAAAAACGTGCGGCACACTCTGCGTCGAGCTCTGCTAGCAGTCTTTGCGGGTCAAACCCGAAAACATCTGAAAAAGGCACTAAACACGCGAGGAAATGTGCAGGAAAAAAATTTACAGCATATCCACGCAGTGAATGATGATGAGCGGCACGAAGCGTCCGTCCGTCCGTCCGTCCGTTCGTCTGTCTGACCGTCTGCCTATCTGCCCATCTGTCTATCTGTATGTCCATCCGTCTGTCCGTCACCCACTCCTATCACACTAGAGCGCGCTTGATAGAACCACAACAGCGCACATGGGACGAGGACAGAGGAAAAGAACACGGGTGATTGTCTGTGTTCTTGTCCTCCGTCCTCGTCCCGTGTGTGCTGTTCAGCCAAGATGAACCAATACCGACTCGCTCAAGCTTCCATTCTTATGATGGAACTGGGTGGTCACGTACCACGAGATATATACAAGGGATCGATTTAGGAGCTTCGCCCCTAAAACACAGTCAGCATACTTGCGGGCATCCTCTCGTTTCGGTCTTGTTCTAGCGGTGTTCGGTCGATATAATTTTCTTTATTACGCAGGGGTAACAGTTTTGTTATTATTTATGGTACACGTATATGTAATTAGCAAGACATAAGAATCTTGGTTCAGAACACCGATGATGTGCCTACCTCCATGGTGATTCAGTGGAACATCGGGAGCATCGCAAAAGTAGAACTATATATAGCCTTAGCACTGTTGGTAAAGTGTGAGTCACGTGATAGCCTTGGCACTTTCCCTCCCTCTCTCTCTTTCTAGATGTTATCAGTTATAGTTCTTTCATGTCTGTATGTGCATATGAATTGTTACCTGAAAATCTCGTTATGGTGTGTATTTACTTGGGTAACGACGTGAACTAGTAAGCAATTATTACTCACCATTACACGACAAGGGCGTTCCCACTAAGGCAATTTGTCACGGCCTGAACTTTGGATGGTAAAAGCTTTATTGGCTGTCCGGAAGAGCTTTCCCCCACCGGGCCTTAGATCTCTCGTATGAGGATGTCAAGACCTTGCCTAGCCACCACCTCACGGGTCTCGCTTTGGAATTCAAACCTCGAACCACCCAATCGAGCCATTCAACTTTTTAATTTGACTTTGTGATTTTGGAATAAATTCCACTTGAGATGAAAATGACTGCTGCGCATTTGCGACAAAATGGTTTTAAACTCATTGTTGGCTTATTGGAGTTCACTCGTGTCAGCAGCCGTACAAGCAAGGTAAAGGCTGTCATTGTAGTTAATATACTAACGACTTTGTACTACAACTTTCCTTTAATAGGTGATTGTAAGTAGTAACTGTCATGAGAGCAAAGTTACTAACTCAGCAGTTACTACCTGCTGCATGACGTTTGTGGTGTGAGCTTTGTGTCGAAAAGCCGTCATCTATGCCTTCCTTAACCTGACAAGAAACGTGTGCAAATGCCAATTACAGAGTCCAGATGAAAATTTTAAAAAGAAATGGGAAACACCGATACAAGATACTCTTTCATATGTTGTTCTCGAAATTGAGATCCCTGCACCCTGGTTTTGTACCAGTGGGTGCTATCCGATTGCATATTTTCGGGCAGCGGCCGCCATTTTAATAATAGCTTTCACTGGCACGGAAACCAGAGCATTGAATTTGAGAACGAGTTCAAATCTTAGTGACAGTGAGATGTCTGTGCTTTCCGTTTTGAAAAACCCATTTCGACAGCTCGATTCGTTTGTATGATGCTTTAAAACTTCCTTACCAACTCCCAACAAAGAAACGTCTTTCGCGATTCATTTCGCTGTAGCACCACTATGGCGATTATTGAGGCTCCACGCTGATCGCGCAAGACACGGATCGCGCAACACGCTTGGTGCATTCAGAAGAATTCGCATACGGAAACTATACTTCAAAAACTATACTTCTTTTCGTTCTATTATTCCCCTTTTCCCCCACCCCAAGTGTAGGGTAGCCAACCGAGCCAAGCTTGGTTAACCTCCCTGCCTTTCCTCTCTATTTATCTCTCTCTCTCTCTCTCTATACTTCAAAAAGGTGGTCCTATATAGGTAGTTAGGGAATAATCTGGGATTTCCAGACGTGTTTTCATCATGAACATTTGGTGCCAGCCGTACCACGTGGAACACTATGCCATGACATTTTCTTTTCTTTAACTAACCTCTATACCACTCCTGAGTTCAATGACGAAAGAGTTCTTTCTCTCTCGCCTACATACCCTTCCTACAAACGCAATGGCCTCTTCGCCGCTTAAACCTTTCATAGCAAACGAGGGTTTCAATTCAGCACTGAAACAATGAGCCTGTCAGGATTTTCGCGCTTTTCCGCTACGTGCTGTTATCTCCGCTTACACAGTCGAAAACGCCCAAAATGAAGTGAGATCAGTTGATCACGCACGATAATGATTCGCCATAAGGCGGAACGGGCGTTCGAATTCACGGTAAAGCAGATACTTGATAACGGCCATATCTCGTATGGGAACCAATCGATAGCTTATTTTAGCGTGTCGTCACGTGAACAGACTGCTGACGTCACGAATTTGGCTCAATATACAGGAAACACCAAGATTGAACAACACACTCCGTTTTGAGATTTCAGAAATTGTTAAAAGTCCGTTTTATTTATATTTTTTTATTATTTGTGGGGTTTAACGTCCCAAAACCACCATATGATTATGAGAGACGCCGTAGTGGAGGGCTCCGGAATTTTCGACCACCTGGGGTTCTTTAACGTGCACCCAAATCTGAGCACATGGGCCTACGACATTTCCGCCTCCATCGGAAATGCAGCCGCCGCAGCCGGGATTTGAACCCGCGACCTGCGGGTCAGCAGCCGAGTACCTTAGCCACTAGACCACCGCGGCGGGGCTATTAAAAGTCCGTTTAATGTAGTGCAAGTTTTTTTTTTCCTTTTTTTTGTTCAGACATCGTACTTGTGTGATAGCATCGCATCAACACATACGACGCCAGGGTTTGTGTTTGCTCGGGTTTGGATGCGAGTACGTGGAAGTCGATGGCCACAAAATTCTCCCGAATGTGTGAAGAGCGTGAACGTACCAATATAAAAGTAATTACACTCCCACGGCAATACGCTATATGAAAGATTCTAGGCGTAGACGTTGTCTTACAAATTGCGAATGACTTGAAGCACTTATTCACCACCTATAGCTATGCCACCAGGAACGCCTCTTCACAAAAAGACCTTGTCGTAACTGGTGACGTGGGTATAAGCGGTGATTGTTTCAATAAATATTCAGTTGCCAGTTGAGAACTAGTCCTGCTGCGTGTGTTCCTTCATTTTGCTTGCTTTTTCGCGCTGCTTCAAGCTATTCGCATAACGAACTGACTCGTCCAAACCATGAAGTTGTTGCTAATCATGCAAACTAAACGTTGAAACATTATATTAGAGGTGCTATCTTCAGGCAATGTCACTCAGAGCGGCCAATGTCTCACCTGGAGCAAAACGCAGGCGTATGCAGCTGGCTCTGCGTTGAGGGCGAAACTATGCGCCTACGTCGTGCAGACTTCGAAGAGAGCAGCAATTAAAGGTCACACCAACTGAAACTTTCACTGTCCTCTGCATACATGTAGGGGCTGCACTACACCTCGAATACCTGGCACCCACACACTCGCCTTCTCTTGCCGGGCTCAAATCTGGCACTATCGAGGGCGCTGTCCGACACACCCGTTTGTGCCACTCTTCCGGTGTTCTGTGAGCTGCAAAAAAAAAATAAGTGGTGGCGTTTTCATTTATTTATTTATTTATTTATTTATTTATTTATTTATTTATTTATTTATTTAAGCACCTAAGAGTATTCTGATGCGGTAATTTACAATTGAGAGGCCTACGTCGGTGCTTTTTTTTTTTTTGAAACTTGGGTGTTAAGCACATCAAAGAGAAACCAGACAGTAAGAAAAGTACCCAAATATAGTTAACGCATTCGCAATAATTTACCTTCAGCGACAAAATATTAAACTATTTTTTTCAACATTATAACTTTCCCTGCAAAATTACGTAGGACGGGCTGCCACCCTGCTTACCGAAAAGCTTGATCAAATAAATTACCATCTGCAAATATTACACAAGAGTTGAAGTTAGGCGTCTTAATTATAGGATTTCTTTACTGTTCTTAGGTGCCCGTCTAAAATTTACAAAGAATGTTATTTCTAAAATGATTTATCTCATTGTCCCTCAGTCTTCACCAATATTGTGCCCAACAACAGGGTTGGTTGGGATTTACTATTACTGAGAAAGAGAACACCCGCAAGCCGCCGTTGAGCGGCTTGCTGGTGTTTCTACTTTCTGCTTTACATGCCGCATCTCCCTCGCCCCCCTTATATTTGTTGAGTTCGAAAAGAAATAGGCTTTTAAATGAATGAAAAATGAAAAATGAAGCACGAACATGCCTCTCACAATAGCCTCCAATTAGTCCCCTACATTCTGGGTGTAAACATGGGAGCTAAACAGCTCTTGGAATTCCAACTGAACAGTTTTCAGCTGCCAATATTTCCAAAAATAAACCTGCATAAATATAACCCTGCACTTTAATGGCTAAAATACAATGGCACAGTTACTCGCCCAAAAAAAGTTGGGGAGTGCACACATTATGAGGAATGCACGAAAATCCCAATTACCATGCATGCTTCTCTTTTCTACACCTTAAACCATAGCGGGAACGGTCCGAATGAATAAAGGCAAACGGCAGACTGGTCAAGCACATTAGAGGTTTTAAGGAGGGGTGTTCCTACCCTCTTTCGCGCACACCTATGCCTGAGTCTAGAAACCTACTATTGAAACGGGCATTCATGTCTTACGCGACACTCTCTTCTGTACACAACACACTTCTAGGAAGATGTAGTAACATGGATAAGTGAACTAGCTTAATTGATTTCATTCTCGATGAAGTTCAAAGCACAAAACGGCGACAAAGCGAAGAATAAAAAAAACTGAAGACTAAACAATGATTTGCGTTCAGTTGTACTGCGCTAGTCCCTACTTCTTCCGTTTTGTGGCCGTGTAGTGCGCGCGTTTTGATAAACTATATGTGTGTAGAAAACGCGGGCAATTATTTAGAGTACTAGGTACTTACTCTACTATGGGAGAGCTTAAAGCCGTCCCGTGATGCCGTCGAATACAAGCGGCTAAGCTATAACAGTCCTCTCGTTTTTACACTAAAGTTGCGTCGTTCATTCAGAGAAGACAAACAACTATGAATCGGCTGGTCCACTCACGTGGTCCAAGCACTGCCCCTTGTTTGTCGATCTGGCACGACGCACCAACCACTCGGAGCTGGCACCTCGGTGATCAGGACTTCTCGCTTCGCGGTGACGACGCTGGCGCTATATCCAAGCCGACAGTTACCTCGAGGCGCTAACCACTCCAACGACCGACCTCCTCTTAGACACGGACGCCTTTCCGGCGCAGTCGTTTCACGTGCTCCGGCGGGAGAGCGAATCCGCGCTCCGACGCACGATCAGGTGGCGCGGTAGTTTTGATGTCCGCTGGCGCCGTCTGGCGGCTGCGGAAGAGCGGGGGTAGCTCGATACCAGCGCCTCCGCTCCCATGTGTAGACGCCGGCAGTTTCATCGACTCAGTGCTGTCCACTGGCTTTCGGGAGCTCCAACAGCACCTTGCGCCTCATCCTCTCTTATAGCATGCTCCGGTCTGAAGAACGTTGGCGCAACCGCGCGAAGCTGTTGATCAGCAAATATGTCCTGCCACTACTTGAGATGACCACAAAGGGAATGGATTAACCTAGTATGGTCAATTTCGTAGGTCTCGGCCGATAGGCTCTGCTGATAAATCGTGCCTTTTGTATGGCGTGAGAAGGAACAAAAGTTTTTTTTTTTTTTTCATGCCTTTGACGTACCCTTTAGGAAACAAAAGAAGTGTCACACTTCATATGGAGTCCTGCGTTTCCGCATAAGAACTCTCATTATAGAGTCACGTTAACTCTCATTCGGCTCGCAAGGCTGCGCAACGGGAGTATAATTATTTCCTAAAAGAGTTAATTGCGTCTCTTCATAGAGAGTCATATACGTGGCCAGTTAGGACTGCAAGAAAAAAATGGTCAAACGACTGGTTAGACAGTGAAGCTGTGTGAGCCGCCGCAATGACTTTGGTCCGAGAGTCAGCTTTTTAACCACTCTGCTGCTCAGACATGCTAGCAGATCACACCATAGCATGGCGTAGTATAGTATAGCAAGAACATGGGAAAGGGAAGCGAGGATGAGGAGGAGGGTTGAGAGTAAAGTGTAACATGTAAGGAAAGATACAAGAGAAACAAAGTGAAAGAAAGACAAAAAAATCAAGGAGAGAAGGAGGGAGAATCGAGGAAAGAGGGGGAAAGAAATAGACAGTGATAGAACGAAATAGAAGCGAGAATTACAGCGGGCGACAAAAAAATGAAATTAAGTAATCTAGAAAATCGAGAAATAAATTGAAATAAAAGAGCAAAAATATAAATAGGCAAAAGAAAAAATACCAAAAAGAAACAAAAACTTAAGAAAAAACAGGGAAAGTAAAAAAGGGGAAACATGCAAAACTTACTAAAAGAACAACCAGGACTACCTGTGTGCACATCAGCTCCACCGTCTCTTCAGCTCTGCGCTTTCACTCCAAGCTACGCAATTTTGTTTTTCTCTAAACTTGCATTTCAGGCTTATATTATCGGATAATGTGACATTGATTACACCACGCTAAAAAACGCAAATGATACAAAGTAGTAGAAAGAAATGGAGGTTTCCCATTGTGTTTTGCAGCGTGCTTGGCGACAAACGCAAAGGCAGCAGAGAAATGGGAGAGAGGGTTGCTAATTGGCAACACACGCACATTCCACGGCATCCACTACACACTTTAAGTCGCAGAGCCGATTAGTCTCTACCGAGAGGGCAGAAGGGTCTTTCTCCGTACACGAGGATTAAGGTATGAAGCAGATGACTGAGATACGAGCAAAAATTAAGTATGTCGGCGCGTGCAGTGCTTCAAATGGCCCACACGCGGCTATTATGGTGATGGTTCTAATCATTATGGCTTACACACAATACTCCGACGCACATACTTGAAGCCTTTTGTACGCGTATACTGTGTGTTTTCTCGCTGCCTGCCCCGCACTAATTGGGCGAACTATAGATGGTTTTGAAGTTTTTGTTGCGACGCGCTTTGCTGAACATCCCAGTGCCTAGGAACCTTGACACGCTATTCTATGGGGCTTGTTCCCTGTGAGTAATGTTTTTATTTGGGGCTTAGTTGGAAGTGGCGTAGCTAAGAATATTCTCCAAACGTGTACAAATGTTTAAGCGTTTGACTCTCTGTCCGGGCCTTTGTTGCGATAATGAGCCAAAAAATAGATCCCGCGTTCTTCAGAATTACAAGAGCCCTTCCAGCCAAAACATGAAAGAGTGAAGTTATTCATACCTTGTGCTGTAACTACTGTATGGCAACTACTGATGATATAAATATTTAGGTAATTTTGCCTTACAAAAGCAGGCAGAATCATTCGCGCTTCTGTATATATGCCTGAAATATTTTTTGGCCAGTGAACTTTAATTTTGTGCCCCATTTTGTGACTTTGTTCTTCTGTTCGGCTATACTGTGTTCTAACATTTTGCGAGAAGGAACATAGGAAAATAATTTGTGAGAGGTTTAAAACCCCTGTTTTTTTCGGGTCACTAGAGAAGGCTAAAGATGTATTCATCATCATCATCATCATAGCCGGGCTAAGTCCACTGCAAGACCAAGGCCTCTCCTTCTTCCGCCAGTCAACCCGGTCCTGTGCTTGCTTCAGTTCCTTTATATCTGCACACTTCCTGATATCATCTGTCCACTAACTTTCTGTCTCCTTCTAACCCGTTTGCCGAAATCCAGTCAGTTACCCTTAAAGAGAGAAGTTGCCTTGCCTACGTGCTACGTGCTACGTGCCCGGCCCATGCCAATTTCTTCTTCTTGATTTCAACTATGATATCTTCGACGCCTGTTTGTTCCTTGATCCATTCTGCTCTTTTCTTGTCTCTTAAGATTACACCTATCATTTTCCTTTCCATAGCTAGCTGCGTCATCCACAATTTAACATCAACCCTCTTTGTAAGCCTCCAGGTTTCTGCTCCGTAGGTAAGTACCAGCAAGATGTAGCTGTTATATACCTTTCTCTCGAGGGATAGTGGCAATATACGAGTCATGATTTGAGAGTACTTGCCGAATGTGCTCCACCTCATTCTTATTATTCTAGTTGCTTCTATCTCGTGGTAGGCTCCGCGGTTACTACCTGTCCTAAGCAGACGTACTCTTTTACAACTTCAAGTGCACTGTTACCTATCTCAAAGCGCTGTTCTCTTCCACAGTTGTTATAGATTACTTTCGTTTTTTGCAGATTAATTTTGAGACCTACCTTTCTGCTCTTATCTAATTAGTAATCGTGAGTTGCAATTCGTTGCCTGAGTTACTCAGCAATGTAATGTCATCGACGAAGCACTGGTTACTGAGGTTAACTCTTATCCCTAACTCTTATCCCATTAACCATTATTCCTAACACTTCCCATTCTATGTCTCTGAAAAGCTCCTGTAAGCACGCCGTAAGTAGCATTGGGAAGGTTGTATCCCCTTGTTTTACACCCTTCTTGATTAGTATTATGTCGCTTTCTTTATTAAGCTCTATGGTGGCAGTTGATCCCCTGTATAGATTTCTTCCAGGATGTTTATATATGCTTCGTCGACGCCCTGATTCAGCAGTGTCTGCATGACAGCTGATATTTCTACTGAATCAAACGCTTTCTCATAGTCTATGAAGGCTTTGTACAGTGGTTGGCTCTATTCTGAGCATTTATCTTTTACCTGATTGATAGTATGAATGTGGTCGATTGTTGTGTATCCTGTTAAGAATCCTGCTTGTTCCTTTTGTTGATTGAATTCTAATGTTGTCATTATTCATTTAACAGTCACCTTTGTAAAGAGCTTTTATACGACAGAGAGCAAGCTGATCAGCGTTTCACTCTTGGTGTCCTTGTCGTCCCCTTCTTAATGTATTAAGATGGTGCTAGCATTCTTACAAGATTCTGGTACCCTCCGCGTCAGCAGACACTTCGTAAAAAAGGTGGCTAGTTTTTCCAACCCAATCTGTCCTCCGTGTTTCAGCAGATCTTGTGTTCCCTGAACGTCACCAGCAGCTTTGCCTCGTTGCATTCCCTTTAAGGCTTTGCTGGCTTTTTCTGTCATTACCGGCGGATTACTGCTCATCTGGGTTATTGCTAGTTCTTTTAGTATGGTCATGGCTGTCCCGGCTATTGTACAGATCTCTGTAGAACACCTCCGCTATGTAAACTATCCTATTCACGTTGGTAGTTACTTTGCCTTCCTTGTCTCTTAGTGCATACATCTGTTGTTGTTGTTTTTCCTATCCGAAGTTTTCTCTTTGCCGCTTCGACACTTCCTCTATTCTTTAGAGCATGTTCTATTCCCTCCATGTGGTACCTTCTTACATCGAATAGCTTACGCTAATGAAAAGTTGTATTAAAAATAACTAAAAAATAAAATGGTGCACATCTGTTCTGCATATCTCTTCGGAAAAATATTTACTATATCATCCGGATCAGGGGATGTTTAGTTTTCATAACACAATTTTAAACGAATGAATTGAATTTGGCCTTTTTTAAAAGTTACTTTCGCCCAATTTCGGTGATGCGGGCATAGGAATAAACAAATGCGTAACAAAAATAACCGATAAGGACTAACATTGCAAAGCCTGACACCTTTTAGCAAGAAATGAAGGCACCGCTGGCCTCGTAAATTAGATCAAATGTTTACGCGGCAACAATTCATCGTGGCCCCGCCGCGGTGGTCTAGTGGCTAAGGTATACTCGGCTGCTGACCCGCAGGTCGCGGGTTCGAATCCCGGCTGCGGCGGCTGCATTTTCGATGGAGGCTGAAATGTCGTAGGCCCGTGTGCTCAGATTTGGGTGCACGTTAAAGAACCCCAGGTGGTCGAAATTTCCGGAGCCCTCTACTACGGCGTCTCTCATAATCATATGGTGGTTTTGAGACGTTAAACCCCACATATCAATCATCAAACAATTCATCGCGTATGTTACCACCGTGTGATAGCAGCAAACAACATATCGCAACGAAAGCGATACAGTCTAGGCGCACAGCTTCGAGATTCATTACCGCGATAGTATTTCGAAGTTTCCACGCAGGCTCACATCTCGCCGCTTATGTGCGTGCAGACCGGCGGGCGCACCACATCCCAACTGCGTAAAATTGGGGAGCGGCTTAGTGAAATACGCCGCAGGCCTACGCGAACGTAATTTAGCGGCAACGCAGCTTTATATGAATTTGGGGAGCTGTCAAAAAATATCCTTGATCCGGCTGGCACACCCTAAGCAAATGACTACCATTAATTCTGAAAAAGACAGGGCATGCAAGCACGGGCCCAAGAACGCAGTCACACACGCCTCATCAAGACGTTTGTCATGTCCTGACAGCCTTGTTGTGTCTGTGTTTGCATGGCCAGTTTTTTTCAGACTCAATAGGTACCAAATAGTTGAGATTTTTGTTATTCTTGGCTACCGTCGAAATTTGTCTGATTCGCTCCAACTCCCAAAGGTATTTAAATGTAAACTACCAAACCACATATAACCATTGTACCTTTGCGATTATTATATTGACTGCGGTCAGCTAGCGGCTCTCATGGCATCACTAAATAAAATAATTAAATTTCTTTTTTCAATATTTTTTGTGTAACATTCAAGATTGGTCTGATTTATAACGTAGATATTTTGTTGTTTGCCAGAACATATTCGCCAATTCTATAGCTGCAGAGGATCTAACTTGTTTGTTTTTTTCATACTTCCACTTGGACTGGCATCCCTACATTACTACGGGAAGTTAGCTAGACAAGTTTCAGTGTTCCGTTTGACATCCATTCTTTCGTCGTAATTCTTGAAAGCCCACTGTTTGCTTTAGGTCCTGATGCTATGCTTCAATGTATTTTTTTTTTTCATAAGCGGTGCTCGTCGACTCTTCGTAATTATGGGAAAACCTCGTGCCCTAAGCTTAATTGCGTAGGCCTTTACATCAATTATCTGTGCCCCCCATTTTAATTAAACAATGTCCACGTTGCTTCGTGTGCACGTACAATTTGTTCTTTTAATTTATTTCATCTCATCCTCTTTGTTACTCACCAAACCGAGGAATAACTTCGCTTTGCTCCGAAAATTATACCTGTTAACATCGACTTCCTACGTTCATCTATTCTGCTAACGATACATAAATGTGCCACAAGCATTACATCAATGGCTGCTGAGCCGCTCAGAGCGACACGTGTCGCTGCAGTTCGGTCGCCAAGGCCATTTGCAGTTTAACTCCAAGTCGTCCGTTCAATTGTCAGTCACGGCGGCTCTGTTTTGATTCCGACGAGATGCTATAACGTTTATATAGATTAAACGTTTGTATACATTGTGCCTAAACCGTACAATGAAGAAACATTACTATAGTTAAAGTTATGGTGAAATCATCTGATGTTGCTGCCATTTGAATTTCACTGCTCGCGTTTGTTAAGTTATACATATTTGATAGGTTCATTCATTCATCCGCACAACATAGGCGAGACACAAAAAATTGGCAGCATACCCACGGGTGAATGATGGATAGTGGGGCGAAGCATCCGTCCGTTCAATCGTACGTGCTTCCGTTCATTCATGCGTGCGTCTGTGTGGCCGCCCATGCGTCCGTCCGTTCGTGCGTGCGCACGTTCATCTGTGCGTCCGTCCCTGCTTTCGTCCATGCATCCGCTCCTGCGTCCATCCATGAGTCCATCCGTCCGTGCAGCCATCCGTGCGTCTGTCCATGCATCTGCCTGTGTGTCCGCTCGTCCACCTATTCAACACTCTAAGTACCACCATCTTGCATCTTTTCATCATTTATTCCTCAGATAGGAGCACCGCCATCCAGCGGACATTCCAAGGACTGAACGAGAGGAGCCACACGCACACTTTCTTACGGCTTGCGGTTCGTGTCTGCTTCCCACCTTTAACCACCTCGAGTTCATGGTATATACTAGCTCACTGTTTTCATGGCACTGCGGCCCACCGCTCGCTAAACCTTTCTAAAACCTAGGAGGTTACGCCCAGCGAGTATAACGTAGCAACCCTTTCTTGTCTTTTGTGCGTTGTTGAACAATAAAAAATTCGCAGCGTGCGCGTTAACTAAAAGCCAAATTCTCCTGTCTCTCATTACCCCTTAGCAGCCATTGGCATGTACATTGAGCACTATTTTTTATTGTTCAACAACGCACAGAAGAAATCTCTCACCGGCATCACCTTGGAGGTCAAAATGTTACACTCGTTACACACTACTACAACGGCTACGGGGGACAAGCAAGTGCCGCAATAAGGAGCTTCGCCCATAACATTTGGAAGAAGCTAGAGCATCTCATTTAAAAGTAGAACGCGGTGACGTAATCGAGCCTTGTGCGCAAGGCCTTCAACCGTGCCACAAGGAAACGCACGTTTGTCCGCGCAACACCGGCCATTTCAAATTATCCTGAATGTACGCTGCAAGCAGAGCTGCAAACTACCCACTACGTCATGCTGCTTTCTTTTGCAAATTGGCTAAGTACCCACTAACCATTTGAAAGGGGCCAAGCACACCGCCTCGATTAGTGAGGGCTGGGGGAGCTTTAAACCACTTACTCGTCGCGAAATGCTTATCTTTAAACACCTGGCGTGATTGTACAATTTTGCTGCGCAGTACTACATGCGTTAAGGGGATCCGTCTCACTACATGACGCTTCGATAGCGTTTTGTGTTTTGTTACGAAGCTGTTTCATGCACTGGCGTGGCTCTATGGCAGAGCACTTGCTTGTCACGCTGAAGGTCTGGGTTTAATTCTCAGCCGTACCGAATATTTAACAGCGAGGCTGCTCAGAAATTTGTTCCTTGTGAGTCGATCACACAAGACTATCAACACCTTAACGGGTATATGCCGCTGTGCCATAGAGAAACATACTTACATAAAGAGCGGACACTCCCGTAGGGCCCTGTGGCCCAGCCAGGGCGCTGCTTTCAGCGCCACGAGTGGTTGGTCAGACGCGATAATGTCTCCAGCATAAACACATTAACAAAATGTTTTTTCTTTCCGACGCTGGGATTTGAACCCGTGCCCTTATGCTCCGAAAGCGAGTGTCTGTACCGCTACGCTACACACCCATGCGTCCACAGAGGGGATACATGCACAGTACATCTAAACCACACGAATGTGCCTCTTTGGGCAAAACCAATGCAGAAAGACAACACCTTCTTGTCATGCGTTACTGTTCTCTGTTGCAAGGCATTAAATGCTCTCAGTAGCACACGATGTAGAGCAGATGTGGGAAATTGCACAAGTTAATAAAATTTCCTCTTTGCAAAAAAATTGATGACAAACTTGAGTATTCATTGTCTTCTTGAGGAGGCTATTACATCTCTTAACAGAAGAGTAAAAGCAAGGCTGCGTACACCACCTAGCAGGTGGAGCAACCCTTTCTTGCTGGCAAGTGGTCACTAATCGGTCGAGCATAGGTAACCAGTCGGGACAGCTCATTGCTCTCCCATAGTTGAGTACGAAGTACTCGAAATTGTTAAACATTTTTTTCTAAACACACAAGTGGCCACTCTTTACATAGTATGTTTTCTATGACTGTGCAGCCGACCAGAAAGCTATCATCATCTCAATGGACATGTGCCACAGAAATCGGGTAGATTCCACTTCTTACCAGTGGCCCACTAAAAATGACGAAGGTAGCCATGAGCCTGATAAATGGCTGCCAAACGACGGCAGTGAGCCGAAAAATCTGAGCACGTACCACTAGTACATGGGAAAGGCAATGACAGATGGGAAAGGGGCTACGCTAACAACGATGTGCCCGTAGATCTATGAGAGGCGTGAAAGCTTGATTTCAAGGCGAGTTTCTGTCACTCTACTTGGGACAACCGTGACGTGCTTGTGACTCTTTGTGCTTTAGGTTGACCCTCTCTGCGCTGTGAATCAGCGTAGAGACAACCCAGTGTCATCTAACTAAAGCCTAATAACAATCTAAAGGCAGCCGGGAACCCGCGTATCTTAGCTAAGTCCTAAAGACAATCTATAGGAAACCAGATTTGTCTTCACAATCTTCCAGTTTCGTTGTTTGAAGCTTTGCGCGGCCAGTCCAAGCTTAGCGTTTTCTTTTTTGCATCTCGATAGCCATTAGCGTTTATCGACACTATCGGCGTATATGTGATGATTTATTGATTGATACGTGGGGTTTAACGTCCTAAAACCACCATATGATTATGAGAGACGCCGTACTGGAGAGCTCCGGAAATTTCGACCACCTGTGGTTCTTTAACGTGCACTCAAATCGGAGCACTCGGGCCTAAAACAATTCCGCCTCGATCGGAAATGCAGCCGCCGCAGCCGGGATTCGATCCCGCGACCTGCGGGTCAGCAGCCGAGTACCTTAGCCACTAAACCGTCGTGGCGGAGCTATCGGCGTATATTTGCCTTCACTGTCACTACCATGCTACCTATATGTGAGCATAAATAGAAAAAAACTTCACTGAAAAATAAATTAGAAAAAGAAACTTGTGAACAGCATGGCCAAAGATTCGAACCTGTGACTCTTCACGCCACCGCGCGCAGCATTAGAAAGCTGTACGACGTACCATACGTCATCCACCATGCTAACAGCGAGCTCTTTGGAGTGCTTAGTCGGCGTTCTTAGTCAACACATACAGCTGCTCAAACATAAAGAAGTAAGAACCCACACAGTTCTTTGTTCGTGCTCGTCCTGTGTGTACCTGTGTGTTCTGTTCGAGCATCCTTCTTTGTGTTTGAGCAGCGTGCTGTGACTTTCGAGCTGTGATATTTCCCAGCGCAGCGTTTATCCTGTTTGTATTTTTTGTTCATTTGTTCTGATCGAGCGGTGCGTTAAAGGTTTCAAGATGTTTTCTGTTTTTCGTGCGATTATACAATATTTTGCTATCACATTCATTGCTTCGCCCACGCAGCGAAACTAACCTTTTTATTTACACTTATCTGGGGTTCTCTCTGACAAAAAAAAAGCCTATTGATCCCGCACACACATATACAAAGACGCTGACACCGGAGTTTCTGTGAACCGCACTCCTTAATGCTATCAAAAAGTGCGACACCACCAGAACATGTGGGGGCTAAACTGACAAAAATATCTCGCCGCTCACAGCCCAGCACTCCTGCTGGGTCATGACGCGACAGATTCTGGCGCAAACAGAAGCACCCAAGCGATAGAGAATGCTTTTTTATCGCTTCTGGAGTGCTCTCAAAGTGGCCAGAAAAGAATGAAAGAAATTGAGCATTACCAATTGAATGCGGCTCCGAAAAAATATTCTATATCCATTCTGCAACGCCGCCAACGCGGCTGCTGAAACAGAGCTTTTGTACTTTTATTCTGCGAACTTGAAGCCATCGAAGAAATCACTACAGTTCGGCTTTGTTTCGACTACAACATCGAAAAGCGCCTACGTCTTGCGGGAACACTCGACTGCGTTCCTGTTATGTGAATGAAACAAACGAAAACTCGTGTCGTTGCTCCGGTGGGTGGGCTAGCGTTTTCTGCGGTTTGCGGCAATAACGGAGCTTTGATAGCAGCCAGGTGAAGGGGGAAAAAAAGCCGCAATATCGACGCCGACAGCTCCTTGCTTGAAGTACAAACAAATCATGGACGCCAAGTATATTAAGGAAGAAGGATTCGGCCCGAGGCTCAAACGGCAGCGACAGCTGTCTCCAGCCGTGGCACGAAATTGGTCGCTGTCTTTCATACGTTGCTTTTTCGCGTATAGCGCTTTGCGAAGAAACGTACATGAAGGATTGGATGTTTGAGTTATTACCTAAACGAAATGTACGCCTGCTGGAACGATTGGATTTGTGTGCCAAAAAGCATGCGAATAGGACCAGCCGTGTACAACGCGAGATTGAAAATACATGTGCGGTGTCCTTAACCAATGCGTCTTGGCAGTGAATGAGCGTGACGGTGGTTGTTAACATTCATGGCAAGTTCAAACATTCACACTAGTCGAGAGGGTTTGGACGAAAAGCTACTCAAAGAAGCTGTCAGCGACAACGATAGAAAGAGGTCAAGTTGTGACTGAAGCGCCACTATGCGAGGTAAACGACAAGTGCTATTACGAGAAATCATTTTTGATATAAATAACAAAACAAGCTTAATATTTCTCAAAAGAAATTTCATAAATGAACAGTACTAACAGGCGCTCACTGAAGTTTCCACTTTTAAATGTACATATATACCCCACAATGTATGTCGACGAAGACGGGGGAATAGCTGCTGCGGTATACCTTATGTTGGTGGAGCATTGAACGCGTTAGGTTCAGTGCTTCCCAGAGATGAGTTGTCTTTTCGTCCTCATTCTTTTCTTTACGACTACGTTACAAATACTTCTAATACTATCCTTTTTACTTTCCTTGGCATCATTGTCTGTTAGTTCTTAATAACAGTGTTGCTGAAGAAACGAGCCCTTGAGTTTTCCACCACTTCTGATGATGGTGATGATGATGATGATGATGATGGTGGTGGTGGTGGTGGTGGTGGTGGTGATGATGATGACTGCGGTTCTTTAACGTGCACCCAAATCTGAGCACACGGGCCTACTTCCCTTTGGTAATAAAAAAGTGTAACACGCTAAGAAAAAGACTCAATTCCCTTCAGCGTTCGTACTTTCAGAATATGCATTTTATAAGGATCCCGTGAAAAAAACAATGGGGGTGTGAGGGAGGGGTATGAGAAATTTGCGCTGCCACAGAAAAGCATGCTCATAGAGTGCTGTGATACGCCAAAAACGTATTTTCGCACGCATTACTGATTCGCGTAATATATTAATCCCGATAGACCTATTCTGCACTCGCTGAATGCTTTCTCTTTATAAGAAGAAAATACTCTCCAGACAGTTGTTCTAAGCTACTAAATCTAGCTGGAGAGTCTTTTCTTCCTACAATTTCACCCAGTTAAACAGATATCTGTGTTCCTACAATTTTCTCCCTACAATTTTACCCAGTTACACATATTGGAAGGCGTCTACTGGGTCCTTCGTAGCTTCCGATCGATAAAAATGAAGTCCATTGTCATACGAGGCTACCATAGACGTAGCATACCAATTTTTGAAAAACTTTATTCGAGCCAATGTCACGCAAATATAAAAATTCAATTTTAAATTTTCACGTCGCGGGCGGAGATTTCGGCGCGAAATTTAAAAGTGAAACTTCAACCTAGACTTTCTCCTTTAATAATGAACTTATAAGAGTGAGACTTGTGGCAATAGAGTTGTCAGAGTGCGGTTTATCATTATAAATCAAGTGGTTTCTCTTTAGTGCCCCTTTAAGTACGTGAAAGCCACGAAGTAAGTGGTTCTGGCGTGATTGAACGCATTGTTTGATTTAAAAGTGATTTGGAGACACCGGGTAAGCGTTGAGTTCAGCGGTCTTTATGGCTAATGCGATTATTCAGAGGACGAGGTGTACTGTCCCGAACAGCGAACACTTCATTCTGCGCGCGAAGAAACAACGGGTATATTCTATTGAGCTTCGAAGTTCGAAAACTATAATACATGAGGCACGCCGTGGGGTAGGGCTCCGGAAGAAACGATTTTCTGTGCAGATATGCAATACTATTTTTGTTGTTTTAAACAGCTATTAACTACTACGAGTGATTTATCTTTGTCCACTCATATGTTACAGCACACGACAACTGTCGTGGCAAGTCAAAGAGTGCGACTTCGAGTTTACTTGCTTTCGCTTCAAAGTTCGAGCCCATGGAGAATTTCTGCGATGCTTTAAATAGGCGTAATGTGAAGTTTTCAGGTACACGAGGCACAAGATTTTTTTTATATTTCTGAAAAATGACAAGCCTCCTGTGTCTACCCTGTATGATTTAATATGGAGATATAAACGCAGACATACGCTCTAGCACGGGCCCACTTGAAGCCATGGGTTTCAGGGACGACAATGGAAAAGCTTGACTCTGGAGTGCCGTTGACTCTGAAGTCAATCACTGGCTCAAGCACTACAAAAACAACTTTTTTTAGAACGAATAAGTAAAAAAGAAAGGTACTGTTTGTTGACGGGATCAAATGGGCGCTTCGAACAGATTAACCTCACAACAAGATCAGAATAAAATAAGGTTCTGCAAGATTGTGTACATCAGGAAGAGTACAAATAGGCAGAAGCTGTCGCTATGACTGAAATCTTGTTTGCGATGGCCGTTGGGACCGAACTAACCAAATTGATCACATTTTTGATTCGGGACCATGATGACCACCCTTCATAGGGCAGATCGTAATGGGCTGAGAACGCGCAGAAAACAGTACACAAGGCCCCAATTCGAGGGACTCCCCCCATGTTTGCTTTGCGAACAATGGCGCCCAATTTGGAGAGGTCATAGGGCTGGTTTGTATGTCACAGAAGCCAGAAGAGTAGCTTAATCTTGGATTAGCGTCTTTGTTTGTTAATAATGGTATGATCGTCTACCTGTATTTCTTTTTGCATACAAAAGTTGGCAAACACCCAAACAACCTTTTATGCATTAGGCGAAGGCAACTAGAAGGCAGAAGTCATCTTTGCCGTTTCAGTCACTGTATCTGACCCTTCTTAGTTCCCTCCCTTCCGGAAACATTCTGCAGTCAAAGGTGTTTTCAACTTTCTCCAGGATAGTATAAACTGAAACTTTTATCCCCATATCTACCGTTATGGGCCTTTGACCGTTGGACGATGGGACGTGACGACGTAATAATGAGCAAACAAGTTCACGTCATCTATGACACCCCCATGACGTCATATAGTCTCGTCATCCCGCGATAATGCAACCCTTGGGTCGGCGCCGATAAAGGTCCATTTTCAAGCTTTCGCAAAGGCACCGGCCTGTTTTAACGTTTGTGATGTAAAGCTATTACGGGTCGGCCCAGTCGGTGATATTTTTTCTCCTCCTCTATAACTTTCCTTCCCCCTCTCCTCTTCCCCAGTGCAGGGTAGCCTCACAGGGCTCAGCCCTGGTTAACCTCCCTGCCTTCCCTTTCTCCTTATGTTCTCTCTCTCTCATGCACAGTTGCGTGAGAGAGAGAGAGAGGACGTTTTAGCAGGCAGGCAATCACTATGCCATCTATCGTCATTCTTCGCAGAAGCGGGGTTCCTGATGCACATTTTGCAAGCAACTTTTTGCATTTTTTCTGTGCTTGACGATGGTGATGAATTATGGCAGAAGCTGTTATAATCCCTACAATACTCCACAGTGGGTATGCGCACAGTTAATATGGAAACAAGCTTGGGCTTTTTTAAACGGTTGGAGCATTAGACGACCCACTCTTTGCGCAATACACATTACGTGGCACATGATCGTTCCTTTGCTGCCCTAAAATACTTCATGTCTCATATTAACGCGGTTCCTTTCCTGGCATTTTATCATGTATTCATCATGTATTTCATGTATATCATTTTATCAAGTATTTTATCAAGTCTGCCTAAGGCCATTTTGCAAGGGAGTTCCAAGCACAGGCGTGGCTCTGTGGTAGATTACTGGGCTGACAAGCAGGTGAGCCAGGTTTGAATCCAATTGTGTCCTTGGTGTTTTTTATCTGATGAGTTTTTGTTTATTATTTCGTGTGATAGTGTTTATGGGCACCGGTGGTGGTGGCGGTGGCGGACAACTATGGTGCGAATGTGAACCTTGTTGTGATCTCCTGTCAGTTTTCGCTGTAAAACAAAAAAAACAAAAAATCAGCATATCCACGGAGTGAATGATGATGAGTGAGGCGAAACGTCCATGCATCCGTCCATCGGTCAGTGAGCCCGCTCGTGCGTTCATCCATACATCCATTCGTCCGTCCGTCTGTCTGTCTGCCGTTCGTCCGCCTGTCCATCCGTCTGTCTAATCGTTCGTCCGTCCGTCCAGTGGACACTCCAAGTACCGCCATCTCACATCTTTTCATCATTATTCCATCATACACAAGTACCGTCATCCAGCGGACATTCTCAGGACTAAGCGAGGGGTGGCTACTATAACTACGACAGCGACACGGTATACATACGACCAACGGTGTGAGGAGCTTCGCTTCTAAAATGTGAAAGTGTACGGCCAATAAACCGTTCAAAAAACGGCAGCACTCGCTAAGAGCGAACAATCACTGAACACGAAGTACTTATTTATATTATCTGCGTAAGTCTGTCTGCTTTGTGCAAATAATATAAAAATGTTCTTTGCGTTGAGTGACTGTTCATTAAAGGAATTTAAGTTTGTACAAATAACTTTGTTGTGAATTGTTTGCATTGCCCTCACACAAAACTTAATTGGTCAGGCAGACAAAATATTTAGGCCTACCAGAACAAGTACGAAGGCTTTTCTTGATATAAAACTTTATCAGTGCGTGATCTAGGAACTGTGTTACAATTAGTCACTAAAGAAGGAAGTCCTTTGCCCTCTACAGCCTTGCATCATCGTTAATTTCTGGCTTTGCCCCGGGACGGCTTTAAGCTCTCCCATAGTAGAGTACCCTGTACTCTAAATCGTTACCCACTTTTAGATGCGGAGCATCTAATACTCGAGGCTTGTAGTGCGGTGCCATCCGCAAGCTTCCTCCTCCTTCTTCCACCATCTGTGCATCCCTTCCTCCTCTACACACCGCGCGCACTTCACTCCTCCACCATCTGTGCACCCTTCCTCCTCTACACACCGCGTGCGCTTCTCCTCTTCACGAACATTCACTAGCTGTATAATGTAGCGCGCATGCGCCGTCACGCTTCGAGAACATCGGCATCTGACGCGCGCGCATGTGCCGTCGCGCTTCGAGAACATCGGCAGCTGACGCGCGCGCATGCGCCGTTGCACTTCTCCCCCTTCTCGAACATTCGACAGCTGACGCGCGCATGCACCGTCACCCACCATCTGTGCCGCGCGCACTTCTCCCCTTCGAGAACATTCTACAATTCTCCTGATTCTCCAGTGGACGCGCATGCGCCGTCGCGCTTCGAGAACATTCAACAGCTGACAGTGCATGCGCCGTCGCGCGATATACTCAAGGTCGGCGCTCGCTCGCTCAGTTGCCGCTCGTCGGTTGGTTTGTACGGCGCGTCGACGTCCAAGGTCGCGGTGAAATGAATTCCAACGATCCACAAACACAATGATCGACGTCCCTTCGACCAGCGCCGCCCTTTCGCATACGTGTGTACGTGTTCACTCATTTAACACCCCCTCCTACAACCACGTTAACCAATTTAGCCATCAACCCAAGTAAGTCGCAATTTAACACCCCATTTGACAACCACGTTAACCAATTTAGCCATCGACCCAAGTAAGTCGCACTTTAACACCCCGTTAACCAATTATATGCTCCGCATCCTCCTCAGTGTTCCCCCGAGGGAAGCTGCGGGCAATTTTTTTCTAACCCCTCCCCCCTTCCTAGTCTGGAATTAAGGCTCACGGGACGGCTCTAAGCTCTCCCATAGTAGAGTACCAAGTACTCTAAATCATTACCCACTTTCTCTGACCCCCCCCCCCCCCTCATCTCTTCTATAGGTAACTCGGGCTCATCAGGTGTGAGGCCTCAGGACGGTTTCATGCTCTCTCTTTAGAGTACCTCGTAATTAATCATTACCCACTTTTAAATGTGAAGCATTTTTAGCGAACTTCGGCGACTTTGAGCGTATCTATCTATCTATCTATCTATCTGTCTATCTATCTATCTATCTATCTATCTTATCTATCTGCCTATCTATCTATCTATCCGCTTACGACTTTTAACTCTCCTGACCGTTTCCATAATGGTATCAATACCAAACTTGGTATGGCATAACATGACTGCATAAAGAACATATTTGACTAGTCATAACATGAAAATCATGACACTATGGGATGATTGTCATGATTTACATTTCATGACCTTGCAGCTCTTGCAGTGGTTTCGTTCACATGGCATGTTGCAAAACTGGTATGGTATGGCATGATTGCATGGTAAACACAAGCGACCGACCCTAACATGAAAATAATGACATGCGTGTCATGTAACAACAACACTACGTTCCACGTTCATGATGCGCTCGCGGCCGTTTCGCGAGCGTTACATATACCAAATTTGGTATTACGGTACGTAAATTGATGACGAAAGTATGATACTAGTACTGCAAGCGTGATAAACGTGAGATGCGTGTCATGTACCAACATGACTACATGCTACGCTCATGATGCGCTCGCGGCCGTTTCGCTAGCTTCACATGAACCAAACTTGGTATTATGCTACGCCAATGGATGACGAAGCTATCTGACTGGTGCAAACATGATAATCATGAGATGCCTGTCATGTGAGAACACCACTACATGACACAGTCAAAACGCCAATACATTTCGACGTGACGTAGTGCACGTGCTCGCCGGCGTTTATTTGGTCCCGTCACGCCGGCGTTGCCACGCCAGCGCTAGTCCTGCCTTATACGCATGCTGCGCGACGTTGCTTTGACGCATGCGTGTTTTTACGCGTCCAGCGTCCCTCCGTCACGAAAAGAGGGAGACGCAGTGTTGTCTGGGTAACGCGTCGGTGCGAAATGTAGCATGCCACATTCCGCACCGACGGACGCTGGTTGCGCCGGCCCAGCGCGCGCGTGCGTCAACGCTACAGTGGAGTATATTGGGCCCTTCATGTTGCACTCGCGGTCGTTTTGCTAGCTCCACATATAAAAATTTGGTGGTACGTGATGTCAATGGATGACGAAATATATGACTGGTGCAAACATCATAATGCTGACACGCGTGTCATGTGGGAACACGACAAGATACAACACTCATAACATGCTCGCGGCCGTTTTGCTAGCTCTACATATACTAAATTTGGTATCACGTGACGTGTATAGATTACGAAGGCAAACGACGCATCCAAACATGATAATCATGACACAGAAGTCATGTACGGCATCATGTACCTGCACCTCGTAACGTTGTGCTGATTCTAAAGTAAGATATCAACATTTCTCATTCGTCCTTCGCATATCATCGATTCCCACTGTACGTGGGATCTGCCAATTTTTCGCTAAACACAGTAGAGTAACTAGAGTTCTAAATCGTCAACATTTCTTAAACATACTTCGTTAGGTCTGCGCGTGGTCGCCTTCTGTCTTTGGGCCAATATAAAGCATTTAATCAAGAAGAGCACATGTACATCTTTAATGTGTTCACCGCCATTGGTTTCACTCATACGTTTGTGCAATTACTTAGAAATGCCTACTCCTGTATATAAATCACACTAGTTCTGGATTGTTAGGAGAGTGCTGCCTGTTTATTTACACGTTGGGCCCATCAGGGATGTTCATTGTCGCCAGGGCTATTTGTCCACAGCCCTGAGCAATTTTCTCTGCTCTAGAAGCGGATGCGCGTGTTCGGGGTCTGGCGCTTTCGGGCTTCGTTTCCCCCATTCAGCCGGCTGCGTCCCTTCGCAATTTAGGTATTCACCACAACTAATATAGCATTTTCAACTCAATTTGGTTAAACGTTCTGGACGAAGTAAAACAAATAAATTGGCAGATCTCACGTACAGTGGGAGGGGACGATATCCGAAGCACGAATGCGAAAGGTTGATATGTCACTTTAGAATCAGCACAACGTTACGAGGTGGAGGTAAGTTTTGCCGTACGTGATTTACGTGTCATGATTATCATGTTTGGTTGGGTTATTTCCTTCGTCAACTATTCCCGTCACGTGATATCAAATTTATAATATGTGGAGCTGGCTAAACAGCCATGAACACGCTATGAGCGTGGTATGTTGTCATGTTTTACAAGACACGCGTGTCAGGATTACCATGTTCGCACCAGTCATATACCTTCGTAATTTATTGACGTCACGTAAAACCAAACTTCCTATATGTTGAGCTAGTGTAACGGGCGCGAGCGCATCATGAAGGGATATACTGCAATGTAGCGTTGACGCGTACGCACGCTGGGAACAACGACGCTACGTTTGCAAAACACGAGCACTCTATATATTGTTATGCCTGCGAGTCCACAGCGAACGTCCATGCCTCTGAAAAAGGCAATCTGTGTCAAGGCCAGCACGCGAGCCCACCTGACGCGAACAACTCAACGGCGTCATCACGCGACGGTGCCTTTCTGCCGCGCACGCACAGTGAGTCACCTCAGCCAGCGAGCCCGTCGAAGCAATCGGCACCTTCCTGTCTGGCGAGTCTGACGCAATGCGTGGTGACGTCACTCGTCCTTGGGTGCAGCCACGTGCAGCGCAGCGGCTCCAGATTCGATGAGAATGACGCGGCCCAGCGGTGACACCATTGGAGGATTCTGACCTCACGGCCAGCGGCGCTTCTGGTTGGACATTTGGTTACTCAAAGAATCCACCCGGTGCATATGAAAAAAGCCCTGCGGCGCGTCACGAACAGTTGACTTATGTGTCAGAGAAGAGAGCTCGGCTCTTCGCGTCTCTGTCGGCCCCCGTGCCGAATTTGTAAACGCCTCTGTATCTATGCTGTACATAAACCTTGTTAACTCACCGTCGTCTCGTCCGCTCGTCTATCAGCACTGCGCAGAAGCAGTCGCGAGCTGAGAAACCTACGCTATCAAACGGCTGGTGACCGTCCCGCCGGAGTTCGAAGCAGTGGCGCCTTCGGGACCGTGTTGGCGTCGCCGTCTTTCGTAACAGTGGTTACAGCGGTGAGATTTCGTGGCGCCCTTCGTAACGTCGTCGGAGGCGCGCTTCGTAACAATAGAAAGATAGATAGATAGATAGATAGATAGATAGATAGATAGATAGATAGATAGATAGATAGATAGATAGATAGATAGATAGATAGATAGATAGATAGATAGATAGATAGATAGATAGATAGATAGATAGATAGATAGATAGATAGATAGATAGATAGATAGATAGATAGATACGCTCAAAATCGCCGAAGTTCGCTAAAAATGCTCCGCATTTAAAAAATTCGCAGATTCCACGTACAGTGGGAATCGATGACATGCGAAGCACCAATGCGGAATGGTAATTGGTCACTTTAAAATCTGCACAACGTTAAGAGGCACAAATTAATTAGGCCGTATATGACTTCTATCTCATGATTATTATGTTTGGATGTTTCATTTAGCTTCGTCATCTATTACGTCTCTTGATACCAACTTTGGTACATATGGAGCTAGCGAAATGGCTGCGAGCGTGCTTTGAGCGTCGCATATAGTCATGTTTAATAGAAAATCCATATCATGATTATCATATTTGGACGTGTACATTCATCGTCCATTCACGTCACGTAATACCAAATTTGATATATGTGGAACTAGTGGAACGGCCGCGAGAACGCTATGAGCGTAGCATGCGACTACATGTGTGACATGAAACGCACATTATGATTATCGGGTTTGGACATTTATCTTCGTCATCTATTCACTTCCCGTGATACCAAATTTGGTACATGTGGAGGTAGCGCAATGGCGGCGAGCGCGTCATGAAGGGCCAATATACTCCGACGCAACGTAGACGCACGCACAGGCTGGGCGCAGCGACGCCACCCTTGCAAAACGCGAGCACTCTATAGTGTGATGCCAGCCGTGACCGACGCGACCAGCGTCCGTCGGGGCGGCCCGGTGGCAACCGGCGCGAAATGTGACATGCTGCATTTTGCGCCGACGACGCTACTTCGACAGCACCGCGTTTGTCTCTCTTCGTGACGGAGGGACGCCGTGTGCGCTCAAACGCGCATGCGTCAAAGCAGCGCAGCTCGGCGCGCGCCTGGGAGTACATGGCATGCAGATCCACAATGAAGGTCACTGGGCAGATCTACTGATTTCTACTAGGGGGATATTGGTGCCTGGCGTGGCATCACCGGCGTGACGCGATAAAACGGACGCCGGCGCGGCCACGCGCCCGCTCACGTCGAAGTGTATTGGCGCCTGGAGTGTGGCATGTATCTCATGATTATCAAGTTTTGACTAGTCACGTACCTTCATCATCCACTCACGTGACGTACTACCAAATTTCGGCATATGTGAAGGTAGCGAATAGGCCGCGAGTGCATCTGGAGCGAGGCACGTAGTAATGCTGTTACATGACACGCATGTCATGATCATCATGTATGGATGTGTCATTTACCTATGTCGTCCGTTCGCGTCACGTAGTGCTCAATTCGGTACATGTGAAGCTAGCGAAACAACCGCGAGCACATCATGCGCATGGCATGTAGTCATGTTGTTACATGACACGCATCTCAAGAATATCATGTTTGCACCAGTCCTATACCTTTGTCATCCATTCACGTCCCGTAATACCGAATTTGGCATATGCAAAGCTAGCGAAAAGGCCGTGAGCACATCATGAGTGTGGCATGTAGTCATGTTGTTACATGACAGCATGTCATGATTTTGATGTTAGGGTTGGTTGCTTGTGTTCGCCATGCAGTCATGTCATACCATACCAGTTTTGCAGCATATCATGTGAATGAAACCACCGTGAGAGCTGCAAGACCATGACATGTAAATCATGACATGACATACACGTCATGATTTTCATGTTATGGCTAGTGAGTTATGTTCGTCATACAGTCATGTTATATCATACCAAGTTTGGTATCGATACCGTTATCCAAACGGCCAGGAGAGCTAAATGTTGTAGGCGGATAGATAGATAGATAGATAGATAGATAGATAGATAGATAGATAGATAGATAGATAGATAGATAGATAGATAGATAGATAGATAGATAGATAGATAGATAGATAGATAGATAGATAGATAGATAGGGCTTTGCATTCTTTTTTTTCTTTTTTCGGGCAGGGAGCGTTCGCTGGGTGTCCATACGCCGCCGTCTGCTGGCCCTGCGCTTCCTGTTGCACCTTGTACAAGGGGGCAAATTCCCCGCGCAAGCTTTGCCATATTATTTTCTAGCCAGGCACCTTCAGCATACCTAATGAGCGTCTTCACAGGGCCCACAATCAGTAGCACTTCCTTCATATTATGCTACAGCAGTCGCAATTTTTTCGCCATGAACAATCAGTCAGTTAACCTGTCCTGGGGTAGATGTGTTGAACAATTCTGCCGTTGACACAACAGCTGCCTTGTTGCTCCCGTTAGTTCCTCCAGCCAACCACACTCGATCTAGTCGTGTGTCTTTTATGCACGCTGACCACATCATTTCTACCGTACCATCTCCGAGACTTCATGTGGCAGCTGGTGAGGGGTGTGCTTTATATTTTCGACTACCTTGAAAGGTGGAGAATGGTCCTGTCAGAAACATGCCCGAACTGCTCCATATGGGGAAAAAATGGCAGCATATCCATAAGGTGAATGATGGAGAGTGGGGCGAAGCATCCGTCCATCCATTCGTTCTTGCTTCTGTCCATCCATGCGTCCTTCTTTGTGACCGTCCATGCGTCCATCCGCCCGTCCGTGCGTGTCTGTTGATGGATCCGCACTTCCATCCGTGCGTCCGTCCCTGCGTTTGTTTATGCATCCGCTCCTGCGTCCATTCATCCGTCCGTGCGACCATCCATGCGTCCGTCCATGCATCTTTCTGTGTGTCCATTCGTTCATCTAGTCAACACTCCAAGTACCCCCATCTCGCATCTTATCGTCATATATTCCGCATATATAAGCACCGCCATCTAGCGGACATTCCAAGGAGTAAACGAGAGGTGGCACAGGCACACTTTCTTACGACTTGCGCTTCGTGTCTACTTGCCACGTTTAACCACTTCGAGTTCATGGTAAATACTAGTTCGCTGTATTCATGGCACTACGGCCGAACGCTCGCTAAACCTTTCTAAAACCAAGGAGGTTACGCTCAGCGAGTATAACGTAGCAACCCTTCCTTGTCAGATAGGGCTCAATGTACATGTCAATGGCTGCTAATTGGGAATGAGACACAGGAGAATTCGGCTTTTAGTTAACGCACAAGCTGCGAATTTTTTTTTATTGTTCAACAACGCACAGGAGAAATCTCCCACCGGCATCACCTTGCAGGTCAAAGCGTAAGACTGGTTATGCACTACGACTACGAGGAGGGACGAATGGGTACCGCTTTAAGAAGCTTCGCCCCTAAAAAATGAGCATGTTTTGAGGCAATGCGTCATTGCTCGTGTTTTCTGGAGGAAGGTGCATGCTAGATTTTGTTGCCTCGGAGTAAATCGCTCCGTTTCTTCTGGGCGTTGTTCTCGAGGCCACTTCGCCTGTCTTCTCCTTGTCTCTGGTGCTTACTGTCTTTGGCGCAATTGCTGCGCGGCGGTTGCAGCAGGTCGTCGCCTTCACGTTCTCTTCCCGATTTCGGAGCGATTGCACGCAGTGCTGCTATCTGTTATGTCCGAGGGAACTCTTTTCTTTCTCGGTGAGGAACTCCTTTGAAACTGGTCCTGTCCTTATGTGTTCATCTGTAATAGACGCGGGAAGCTTGTCTTTTGGCCCACATGGTTCTGGTAGTCGGATTTTTGCTCAGTACTGGCGGAAATGTGACGTATATATGCAAAACGCACATATTGTCAATTTATTTGTGTTTTCGGTTTACTGTATAATGTACATGTGCATACATGTCATTTTGCAACAAAGTTTTGCTGTCTGTAAATGTTCTCTTGTGTTGAGATGTTTTGTTGAAATGTTGTTATGTCCACTATTTGTGAGCATGAAGTTCTCTAAACAAACAGGTTGTCAGCTTTTATAAACACATAACGACGTCAAGTAGAGCGTTTTCCAGCATCTTCGAGCGTTCTGAAACCTGCTATAGTGACTGAGCACAACTGAAGAGAAGACAACTGCGAATAGTTGTCTCTGTTTGCACTATGCAATTGTTGCCTAGTGAAATGACGGCTACCTGTACTATAAGCACTGCCAAATATTATTCGAGTTATGCGCGTTCCTTTTCAGCAAGAGTGAATGAAAAAGTTGCGCGTTTCTCTCCCATAAAATCCCCCAAAGTTTGTCTGAGCCAAAGTTGGAGGTGAACAAGCAGAGCCCGTACTTTCCTGAATTCCTTTCGCAGATGACGTGTTGTGCTTTTTGGTTATGTGGTGCAGAAGCGACATCGAACCGTCATCATGAACCAGCCTGCGCTAACTTCATCCGCTTCCTCATCTGCTTCACCCCCACGTATACCTACTGAGAAGGCCTTCACATTTAGGGATGTTTGCTGTGTCGAATGCAGTGATCTAAATCCATAGCCCCGCCATGGTGGTCTAGTGGCTAAGGTACTGGGCTGCTGACCTGCAGGTCGCGGGATCAAATCCCGGCTGTGGCGGCTGCATTTCCGATGGAGGCGGAAATGCTGTAGGCCCGTGTAGTCAGATTTGGGTGCACGTTAAAGAACCCCAGGTGGTCGAAATTTCCGGAGCCCTCCACTACGGCGTCTCTCATAATCATATGGTGGTTTTGGGACGTTAAACCCCACAAATCAGTCAATCTAAATCCATATTCAAATTTACCTCCCCTCTCTAAATTTTTTTTCTGAAATTTCATCCCAATTGCTACCGTAGTCGTAGCAGCGCAACAGGCGCCGCCTGTAAAACTCCTTCAGAACACGCCTGAGCCTGTTTAGATGCAAATCATCAAGGCGAAATACTTATGTGCCTCATCACGCGTGAAAATTAACCAGCGTCTCGCGTCGGCGGTGTCGGCATTCCGTGGAGTCGGCGTCAACACGAGCGGTGCAAACAATCAGCATTGCTCAGCGGAATGTCACCATATATGGCATCGTCATGACATCATACATCCCCAAAGTTTCTCACTTTATTATTCCATCGTACTACGGGACATCATGTTGATGGTGTCATGAGGTACCTTTACGTGACGCGACACGATGACATCATCGCATAACATCGTCGGTTGTTGAAAATAGGGCTGCTCAAGCAGGCAGCGCAAAAATCGGTAAACGTGCCTTCGATCATAGTGGCAGTGCAAAAGCCACATTGGCCGCGGAAAGCTTTGGTTGCGTGGCGGGGCACGATGAGTACATCGCACTTACCGGAGGGCTACCCCATCTCCGTGAGTTATAGAGCAAACAAGATGTATTCATTACGTGCAAAAACACACAAAACACTTTTACCTTGAGCGCCACGCTTTCCGCCTCCACATCCCAAACTTAACAGACCGCAGGCGCTAACTATACCCTTATTACGAACGCATATGCCCCCAAACCTTGCCAAGCTTCAATTTTTCTATCCCGACGCGTATACCTTAGCGACACGTCCCCCTTGTGCGGACACGTGGCGATACACATGCTTTGGGAGTGTAGTAACGCTCATGCTGACTCTACCTCAAAGAAGTGAGAGAGGTCCCTCGCTTCTCGCCGACCAGCAAAGGGCAGTGCCTGTCCGTTTCTCTTTCTCTCTGTTTTCATGTGTTTTTAGTTTTTGTATTTGTATCATATTCTTTCATTGTGTATTTTTCCCCTCTTTCTTGCATCACTTTTTTTCATTTATTTTCTGTTTTATGGATGTTATGTCTTTTATTCCTCGATTTTTTTTCCTCTTTTTATCGCAGTAAAAACACGGACGACGTTTTTTTTTTTTTCGAATGCCTTTGACTTGTCGTGCATTCCGGCACGCAGCAGTGAATCTACTACCTTCATCTTTTTTTTTTTCGCCTTCTCTACTCCCTCTCTCACTTGTCTTTTTCTCTTCCATAGACCTCAGTGCACTGTAGCCAACCAGAAGCCTTTTTCTTTCTTACCTCCCTCCCTCTCTTCTCTCTTTGTTTTCCCCTTTGTTCTTCGTATCGCACGTTCTTTTTATTTCTTTTTCTCTCTCGTTTTCCTGCTCTCTTGTTTTTTCTGTTTTCTATCATTTTACTTTTACCTGTTTTTTCTGGCTCTTTTTTTTTCTCTGTTTATCTTTTTAAAGTCCTCGCTTTTGTTCGGTACTCGCACTTACTGTAAACGATAGTAGTGCTTGCTCAATCTCTGCGGTCTATAACCATCTGAGTTGTTAAGCAATGCCGGACGATTAGACACAAGACAGAGCACAAGTCACCAACAACTTAAACAGCTTATATGTAAAGAAAATTGAGAAAGCAAGTGCCGGCTCATCATGAGAATTTTTCACAATGGAGCACAAGTTTTCAAATCCAAGTTTTCAAATCCTTAAACAGCTTCGTTATTTAAAAAATAATTCCCTGAAGCTTAGTATTTTGGGTGCTTGTTAGGTTTAAACAAATCATTTTGTAGGCCTTAGAGTACCAGTGCTGGTTAACAAAGAAAATTAATAGCCCAACATTCTTTCCAACATAGACTACGTTGTAACATAAGTGAAAAGTGACTGCTAGCGTTAAACGGTCGGGAAGTGCTGTTTTATGAAGAGAAACCAATTGCTGGACACATAAAAGAAATGCCTATTACAAAAAGACACGACATGCTCGAGAAACTGCAGATGTTTGATGAATATTATAATCTCTCTAGTTGTGCAATACTTCTACGCTGTTTTGTTGTCCCCTTTTCTTTTCATAGGGCTCGCCTGAGTTTGCGCGATCAATTCTCTTTTGGGGGTCGTGAACTATAGCAGAAAAATGGCCTCCCAAATGAGAAAGAATCGTGTGTGGCTTCCTAGGCTACGACTGTAGCATCACCATTCTCGTCATCGGGTATCGGCTTTCTGCGGATTACTGGTCGATGTCGTGGTCACTGACACTGAACCTTGCCCCCAGAAGCCAAATATCTGGCCTCGTGTTTGGCCGGTGGCTTTGACCGGTAGTTGCACAGCTGTAATCTCTCCGACGCGCAGCGCTATCGACCGATGCCCACACGTTTTCTGAGAGATATCACATCGCTACCCTCGCACCCTCTATATGGTCCCTGTAATAAATAGCTTGTTTGCGCTTGGATTAGAGTACCGCTGTCGGTGACATGCTGTTTTGCGATAGGTTGTTACTAACTGCTTGCACAATCGGTGTTTCTGCCCTGATCTCTTCGGAAGCTGCGACGGAGCCAGTGTCTTGGTAAACACTGAAATTATTTTTCCCAAACACTACTAACCCAAACCTCTTGTTGTCCGTTGTGAACGATACGAACTGGTCATGCATGCTGAACACTTTTTTGTTTGTGGCATAACTATAGGAGTATGCATTCTGCCCATATACCAGAAGAAAAAAGTTTTTGACGCTTTGTCATGAGTTTGGTCTTGCCTCGTACATGACTTTCTATGAAGGAACGCTTGAGTTCTGGTTCGAGATCACTTTACATTTCTCAAAGAATCGTGGGAACTTGCGTTTATTCATTTGTCTCGTCTATTTTGCGCTGTTTTATCAAGTCAAGTCAAGTCAAGTTTATTTCCAACAACATCAAGTCGGAGGTCCTTAGGCGAAAAGATGTCGGAGACATCTTGAGAGAGCCCAAGAACCCGTTCCAGAGCAGCAGGCATTTTACAAAAATATCGCGTAATTCACTGTACATGCATAAGCCAAAAAGAGAGCTTAGAACTTTTTCCTTTTAGTGAACGAAATACACACATAATTTCACGTAGGTCGCATAAATCTTGTATGCACATGCGCAAAACAACAATTCTTATACAAAAAGGAAAGAAAACATGGAAAAAACATGATAACGAAAGATAGCTAGTGCTGTTTGAGCAATTCCTATGCGTGTAACAACATACTTCGTACATGTTTCTTGAATATACGTTCAGGCAGTTCGAAGTCGATACTGGTTAAGAATTCGTTCAATATTGTTGGTATCTGGTGGTGTAGAAGGCATTCTCCGTAACGTGTGCGAGAAAAGAGAACTGGTCTTAGTTGATTTCGGAGAGCGTATCGACAGGAGCTGTCAATTGAATGCTGATGAAGTTTGTTTTTCTGAATATAAAGTATTAGTTTATATGTGTAAAGGTCACTTGCTCTAATAAGATCATGATTTATAAAGAGCTGATGAGTACGTAGTTCGCTAGGAAGCCCATAAAATTTTTCAAATATTCTAAGAACCTTTTTCTGTAACGTCTCTAGTTTGTTGAGGTTCTGAGCAGACGTTTTTGCCCATACTAGTGCGCAGTAAGATAACCGAGAATAGAAATGGGCGTAGTATATAGCCTTTTTAAGCCATAATGGTACAAGGTCTTATACAAAACAGTGTACACGTTTCCGTAAATAAAATTGTGTACCTGTTCTTCAAGCAACCACCGAAAGCAAAAACATATATTATTCTTTTTTTAACAGTGTTGCTGTTTAGCGAATACTTCCTTGCTCACCCCGTACCCGAAAAAATATCATCATTAGCGGGCATGTGCCGCAGATAATGGATTCGAATGAAAAAAATGCTTAAGGCGCAACGTACCTTCTTCCCCGGTGTCATTCCTCCCCATTTAGCTTCCGGTGCTTTCATCAGGATGAGAGAAGAGAGTAAGCAATTGCATCGTGCACCAAACTCCATTCATAGGACGGATTATAAAACTTTTTGCGGTGCTCAGCTTTCTCGCCATCTATGAATCTTTCTGAAGAAAAGTGAAAGTGTGCACAATGAAGCAAAAGCTACGTGAACATGAAACGTTTATTTAGTATACGTGAATACCATTATTGTGTCTCTTCATTTTCGATTTCATACCCACCCCTTTTCTCTCATGCCTGATGAGATCGAGGACAATAGTGTCTAGTCAGTCAGAACGTTGGAGTTTGTTTCCTTGGTATTCTTTTGTTTGTTCGGAAGGCTGAAAAGAGAGGAAAAGTAATGTCAGAATGCTATACTTGAAGAGATATAATATCAGATTATGACAAAAAGCCTCGGCAGCTAGCCGTCATGACACCGTTTGACAAAGTATGCTAATAACTGATCAGCAGCTCAATCATCACATGCCGGCCAAACAGTTTCCTAAAGTTCCGCAGCTCTGGAGCGCCGCAGAGATATCGTTTTCGATCAAGATTTAAAAGTAGTTTAATTCAATTTTATGCTACAGTAGAACCAGGAATATAACGGTTTCATGCACTTGGTGCTTACGAAAAATAAGCACGAAATATTTATAGCACCGAGTACGGTATACTATTCGATAGCACTCAGCTGTGCGTATCCTAAGTAACCACGAAAATCTTGTTCCCTTATGTGACAATGGTGCCCGTAGCACTCGCAGGTAACTTTGGTCTAGATGACCATAACGAAGTAAAACGTGGCATGCTGCTGCTTGAGAGATCATCTATAAGGGGAAGCTTCATTGTGTGCCTGACTTATGTTTAATATACAAGGTGTACGACTGACTTTATCAGCGCGCTTAGCAAACAATAGCTACGATTTGTAGTTCTATTCGCCCCTTATGGAAGAGCGCTGAGTTCTGAAAGTGCCGTACGATGAGAGTCATTCGGAAGATTGCATTTTCCTTACTAATTTTTATTCAAGTTTGCATTCATGTTTACCTTGCAATACTCATGCGTAATTCCCACCCTGCAATAATTCCCTGAATATAATGGCAGTATAAATAAATAAATAAATGTGTACGACGATCTATAGATGATTCTTCAAAGCAGGAATAAATATACTGTTGAGCTCTGATTTCATCTCTCCAGCGAATTACTGTTTAAAGTACAACCAAATATGTATGAACATAGTTTCCCTGCTGACTACCCCGCTCGGAACAAAGCCTTTGCAGTCAAGAATCTCGGTCTGTAAATTACATCGTCTCAAAATAGAAAACCGTGCTAGGCGTTTACAGAAAGTTCCTGCACCCATTCATTTTGGCGCATGGAAAAAAAGGGCTTTGCCTATAATAAACTGCGGGTCCACATTGAAGTGCCCGCCTTTTATTCCAAGCCACACAGTACGACAGCCGCTTCAAGCCTATATTAATTCGCCTTAAGTCATATCTGCGTCGCACTAAGCCGACTTTAAGTGCTTTCGGGAGCTTCGAGATAGTTCATCTGTTTGCTATAATTCCGTATCGCACCTGTAAGGCCCACGATGTGGAATGGTCATCTTTGCCCAGATTATCATTAGCCGCTAAGCCATTGTAAGAATGACTTTCCCTGAACCAGGCGCTTAGAATTACCCCGACACGGCTTGATTTCAACTGCTTCGTAGCGTTCGCAGTTGAAGGAATGTTGAATTAAATTACGGTTTTGCAAAAGTTTGAGTTTGAACGAGAACAGACTCATGGTTCATGCGGAACAGAAGGATTACGAACATTATGAGAACATATTAGAACAAGGATTCCACAGGTAAGTTGAAGACGAGTGTTAGACGACGTGAAGTCGCATTACACGTGCCACATGCCAAAATACTACAAGACGTAGTTTTTTTTTTCGTGTGAAAAGTGTGTAAGCACGTATTGCTCGTATGTCCATGGTTATGAAGCGTTCTTGTATTTAACATAATCAAGTGTCCGGTGTGCAGCAAAAACGGCTAAAAAAAGAAATAATAAGTACCGCGTACCTTCATTTGTTAGCAGCTGTTGCTTAACGATAACTACAATATGACCGCGTCGCATATTGATAAGGCCAAACGCGACTTCGTGCAAACTTCTGATTTGGAACTTAAGAAGCTGCTTTTTTTATAATGCGATGATATAGTTATGAAGCAACTCATAGTTGGGGGTGTAGGCTACTTTGTTCTAATGAATCATGTATACATGCAAGCCTATTCTTCCCCTTCATTTTCATTGAAACGTAAGAAGAAAAAGAAACTCACAGGTACTACACAAACTGTGCTTACCCTGCAGAGTGTAGCTCCGGAGACAAATATTCGAACAATACTACTAACCTGTGCAGTTACTATCTCCTCGTTAGTATAGTCGCCAGTATCCCCGCCTGTCACATGTGCAGTTACTGACGGGTAACAGACGAGTGCGGTGCAAACCTATCTTACGTAACACATTAGCATGACAATAAATTTTCAATAATAGATAATGACAGCTAGGGTTTTATGTCCAAAAGCAAGATATAATAATGAGGCCCACTATAAAGCGGTAGGCTGCAGAAATTTCGAGCACAAGGTGTCCTTTAACGTGCACTGATATCGCACGATACACGGGCTTCTAGCATTCGCCTCCAGTGAAATGTGACCGCCGCGGCCGAGGTCAAACCCGTGACCTTTCGCAGCGGCAGCTGAGCACGCTAACACCTTCCCCACCGTGGCGGAGAAAACGCTGTAGACAAATTGCTGTAGCGCGCGGGGCTTGGACGTCAATAGAAAGGCGTTTTTCAGTCCTTTGTTTCTTTTTCATTTTGTTGGGGTTGTCGTTTCATCTCTTGTTCGTCCTATTTTGCGCATTATTATTATTATTATTATTATTATTATTATTATTATTATTATTATTATATTATTATTATTATTATTATTATTATTATTATTATTATTATTATTATTATTATTATTACTATTATTATTATTATTGCTGTTGTCGTTGTTGTTGTTGTTGTTGTTTGTTAGATTTCCTCGCTTTTAATTCCCAACAGCAGCACAATAGTATTGCCAATTCCTGCGGTAATGTCTTAGATCTGTGTACTTCTAATAATAAACCTGTCGAAGTATAAATATCTCACATCTTTCTTGTTTGTCCTGACAAATTTCACCCACCAATCAAACTAACACTCTGTATTTCACCAGAAAAACCAAGCTTTCCCGGAAAAATTGACAAAACGCCCAGATCTGCCTTTAAGCGAGGTGACTACGTTGGCTTGTACTATTACTTGTCCACCACAGATTGGTCACTTGTAACTGACAAACCCTATGTTGATGATCAAGTCGATCAGTTTACGGAACTTATCTTCACCAGCATGAGCAAGTTCATTCCCCAGTATGCATGTAATCATTGTAAATATCCCTCCTGGTTCTCATCAGAACTTATAAGTGCACTGAAACATAAAGATCCGATGCACACAGGAAGTATAAACGTTCTCCAACAACTCATTTGAAGGAAGAATTCTGTCGTTCAAGTTCGTGCTCTTTGTAAATGTCTTTATAAACGGGATCACAGTCTCTATATTTAATTTTTATTAAAACACGCCTATGACAGTCCGGTTGCGTTTTGGAAGCATGTGCGCAAAGCGTCGAACAAAAGAGGCGAGTCCTTCAGGATGCTGGACCTAAATGGAGTAGAAGATCATGCCTTCGCTGACAGTTTTGCCATGAATTTCGAATCTATATATAAGTCTCCAGCCTTTGTAGCTAGTAATGGTCGACAAGTTAAGGCAGTTGGCACAGCTGATGCTGTGTCACTAGATGAAGATTTCATTTCAGAATGCATTAGGCGCTTGAAACAATCATGTTCAGCTGGCCCAGATGGCATCCCTTCTGCCATACTGAAAGCCTATGGGAGTACGCTTGTACCTGCATTGACTATCGTATTTTAAAAATGTCTGCATGCTTCAACTTTACCGATCACGTGGAAAACTGCTCGTGTTTTGTCAGTGTTTAAGTCTGGCTGTAAAAGTGACGTCTCGAACTACCGTTTTATTTCCCTTCTTGGTGTCGAATCAAAAATCTTTGAGCTTTCTCTTCACAAAATGTTCTGTTTTGATGCAAAAAATTCATTGATTGTGAATCAGCATGGGTTTCGCGCTGGCCGCTCAATTGTCACTAATCTTGACAGTTTCATAATGCAAGTCTCCATGCCTATTTCGCAGAGAGGACTGGTTGACGCTATTTACTGTGACCTTAGCAAAGCTTTTGATGTGGTCAGCCATTCACTGCTCGTTGATAAACTTGAACACTTTGATGTTGATTCTTCAATTGTGAATCTCCTCCATATCTATCTTCCTGATAGATCGTGCTATGTTGCCGTTAAAGGCCAAACGTCCTCTTTGTATCAAATTGCTAGTGGGGTTCCTCAGTGGTCGGTACTAGGCCCACTTTTTAAAATTTATGTTAATTATTGTTGTTCTGTCATTCGTAATTCTTCTTTCCTTTTGTACGTCGATGACATAAAAATATTTAAGGAAATTCATTTAGTTATTGATTGTCGCTTGCTGCAATCTGATTTGTGTTCTTTTTCTGAATGGTGCAGGAGCAATAACCTCTCCCTAAATATTTCAAAAACCAAGGGGATGAGCTTCACTTGGAGAAAACATCTAGTGTGTCATTTTCATATTCAGTCAATTCTGTGTCGTTGTATAAGGTATGTGATATCAATGATCTAGGTGTTCTTTTTGATAGTAGCTTACACGTTTTTGCTCACGCTAAGCTTGTTGCATGGCGACGTCTTGGCACTTTAGGCTGTGTTTCCAGAATGTCTAGAGAATTCCATTCTCTTGTGGCCTCCCGAACATTGTACACTGCGCTATGTCTTCCTCAACTTGAGTGTGCTTCTGTGATATCTAGAATGGCGTTCCTAATTCCAGCAGCAATGCCATTGAGCGACTTCAGAAAAAATTCCTAAGCATTTACAACCATTGTTTCGCTAGAAATGTCTCTGTATCTCGTCTTACGTTGCTGGATTATTATCATTGACATCACTTTGCTGCCGACGAAATCGCGCTGATATGCTATCGCGCTGATATGCTATCATATACTGCCCTGTACTGCTCAACTGTCTTAATTTCCGAATTCCACGCAAGCTCAACAGGAGAATAGACCTCTGTAACCGCCTGCCTCTGTGAACACTCGACCATTGACAGGATACAACGTCCTTACAATGCTTACTTTTCGGATCTCGATGTTTTTGACAGTTCCCAGTTCTTTTTCTGCTCCGAGCTTTGCACTGTACTTATATAGCCTCGTACACTGTTGACATTTTTTTCTGCCTGTGCAATTTTATGTGTGTACTTTATAACGTTTTTTAACCCTGATATTTTATTACGAATGTTTGCCTTTTTACCGTGCATCAGTACCAAGAACTCACGGTTGTTGGGCACAATAAATTAACGTTTGATTAATATTATTATTGGTATTATTATTAGTAGTAGTAGTAGGAGTAGGAGGAGGAGGAGGAGGAGTAGCAGTAGCAGTAGTATTTGTATAGAGAAAACACAATAACACCTAATGTGCCACAAGAAAAAAAAACGAAGTGGCTCATGGGTTCCTAACGCTCACTTGAGCAGTCCTTCATGAAAAAATTGGCAGCATATCCACGGAGTGAATGATGGAGAGTGGGGCGAAGCATTCGTCCGTCCATTCGTCCTTGCTTCCGTCCGTCCATGCGTCTGTCTGTGTGACCGCCCATGCGTCCATCCACCCGTCCGTGCGTGCGTCTGTTCGTGCGTCCATCCTGGAGTTCGTCCATGCATCCGTTCCTGCGTCCGTTCATGCGTCCATCCTTGCATCTGTCTGTGTGTCCGTTCGTCCATCTATTCAACACTCCAACTACCACCATGTCGCATCTTTTCATCATTTATTCCCCATATAGAAGCACCACCATCCAGCGGACATTCCAAGGACTAAACGAGAGGTGGCACACGCACACTTTCTTACGGCTTGCGCTTCGTATCTACTTCCCACCTTTAGCCACCACGAGTTCATGGTATATACCAGTTCATTGTATTTATGGCACTGCGGCTCAACGCTCGCTAAACCTTTCTAAAACTAAGGAGGTTACACCCAGCGAGTATAACGTTGCAACCCTTTCTTGTCAGATAGTGCTCAATGTATATGCCAATGGCTGCTAATTGGGATCGCAGCGTGCGCGTTAACTAAAAGCCGAATGCTCCTGTCTCTCATTCCCCATTAACAGCCATTGCCATATACATTGAGCACTATTTTTTATTGTTCAACAACGCACAGAAGAAATCTCTCACCGGCACCACCTCGGAGGTCAAAATGTTATACTTGTTACATACTACAACGGCTACGAGGGACGAATATGTGTTGTTATAAGGAGCTTCGCCCCCAAACCACACAGACAGACAGACAGACAGACAGACAGACAGACAGACAGACAGACAGACAGACAGACAGACAGACAGACAGACAGACAGACAGACAGACAGACAGACAGACAGACAGACGGACAGACAGACAGACAGACAGACAGACAGACAGACAGACAGACAGACAGACAGACAGACAGAGAAAGAAAGAAAGAAAGAACTTTATTGGGTCCTGAGAAACGCTAGTCCTTTAGAGCAACGTCGTGGGTCGCTCCCACGTAGGAACGGCGAGGCCTAGCCTCACCGCCGCATCGTGGCTCTCTGGACAGCCCGTAGATGTGGTAGCAACTCTAAACTTCGTAAGGCAGAGTCCCAATCTTCTTCTGCGAACCAACTTGGGGCCCCGTAACGAGGGGCAAATTACAAAAACCATTGCGAGAGAAAGAGAAAAAGAAGAAATAAAAGAGAAAGTTTTACGCGCCCTTCAAGTTGACCTAAATGGCTCTAATGGCGTGAGGCACTACCTCTATGGCACACGCCTGCCACTCTAGGGAGTCCCAACACAGCGAAGGGAGGTTTACACAAGGCGCACTTATCCCATGACTAGGGTTATGAGTAACTTCGTAGTGAAAGACTATACGAAAATTACGACCAGTTGTCGCTGATTAACGTGCGCATAAATCTTATATCGCAAGCTTCCAGCACTTTCTCTGCGTCGAGATGCGGCCGTCGCGGCTTCGGTTCTATCTCTGCCACGTTAGTGCCCAAGTTTGCTGCTTAGTGGTGTCGTAAGATAGACAATGCAAAAGAACAAAGCTATAATAATGACACTGCACGGCAGGGAGCAAAGCCGATAAGCGAATCAGGGAAAGAGCCGTGGGTCGCTCTACATCAAATAATAGCGGCCATAAAAGAAAGCCTATTCCCGGAAGCGCCTCTTCTGAATTGAGCCGATATGCTTCCGGGTGCATCTCAATGACGCTACGACGTGGCTGCTCTTTCAGAACGCTTGTTCCCGAAGGCAGTGCCTGTTTTATGCCTTACTCCCGTATAAATAGGGCTGCGGAAAGAGACGCACGGCCTGTGTAAATACTGTGTCCCACATTCAGCCAATCATTGCTCCAGCTTGGTAAATCTGTTTGCCAAGAACAGAAGTAGAAAGCAGCACATACAGAGATGGCAGGTCGACCGTGAGTAGTTGCAGGTGGCACTGTCATGCAAGAATGCACTAACACACTTCTCGTGAGTACGCCGTCGGAAATGAACCGCGGAATCGAGATTGACTGCGTTGACGTCGTGTTTGAATAGGCTCGCAGTTTCATTTCGCTCCCAGGCACATTCGCCGTCGTCAACAATTCTGTCTACAGAAGTACACCCATGTACTAAATAGCTTATGTCAATTGAGTAGACCAGCGTGTCGACAAAGTTCACCTAGATTTCTCACTGTGTGCAGCCGGCACCCATGATAACACCAGAGTACTTGTTAGTAAAGAGATGGAAGCCTGATTTAGTGGAAACGGGAAAACTAAAGTTGGGCTAAGAGAAAATTTCGGGACGAAAAGAGAGAGAAAATTGCGTAGTGCTCTAACGCCACTTCAATGTCAGTGCCCTTGCTTACCGTTCAATCCTTTTTTTTTCTTTTCTTGTGCTTCTCTTTTTTGTCTCTCTCATCCTTCAACTTTCCTTTCCTTTTTTCCGCAGGCATAAGGTAGCTCAAAAGATTGATGTCTGGTTAACTTCCTTGCCTTCTCCTTTTTGTTCTCCTCCCTTCGTTGTCGTGTTGCATCAGATTCGCCAGTCGGAGTAACGGAGTCTTCTCCTCTCCACTGACTAATTGCCCCTGCTTCGCGAGTTCACAGTTCGGAGTCTTCACCTATTCGCTCGCGAACTGCCTCAGCATCGCAAGCTCGCAGTTCAAATTTTTCAGCTGCCCGCTTTCACTCCGCCTCCAGTTCGCGGGCTCACAACGTGGCGTCTTCAGCTCAGCGTCGCCTATAGACAAGAAAACCTGAGTCTTAGGGTGGTGCCGCACCTATTAGATAAACACCCATTTTTTTGTAGAATATCTGCATGTGTCCGCACACGGCACTTAAGTGGCAGTTTGTTTAGTTTAGTTTTGTTTACACACCTTCTGCATGCATTATGTCTAACAGCACCCATGCTCTTGCTCGCGATGCTCGTTTGTGTGTGCATGCGGGCTAACTTTCCACCCCGCTTACTTTCCAGTTATGTTTAACGTAGTAGGTGGACGACGACGAAGTGATTGCTTAGCAGATCGCAGTTTCAGTAGGTGCTCTCTTTTTCACCTAATTTTAAGTAAACTTCGCGATTATCACATCCGTGTCCGTCGGTGATGGACGTGGACCCCCACGGCCGTCCGCCAGTTACGGCGGCGTCGGCGGTGGCCGCATCCAGGAAGCGTACGGGACTCTACAGCGACTACGACAGCGAGGGCACTCTTGGTTACTCAATGAGCAGCGAAGAGCCTTCTGACGACGACGATTTTAAGCTGGTGCTGAGCCGTAAAGCGAAGAGGCGGAACGTCAGAACATCTTCGTCATCGAGTACGTTGAATGACAGAGTGCCAAGGAGACCCGTGACAAACACTATCCTTTTTGTCCCTGAGGTACCGGACGGTAACATGAAGCGCCTCAACAGGCACTCTGTTTCGGTGATGCTGGAAGGACTCGTGCCAAACGAGATCACAGACATCAGAGTGAACACGCGTAAGAACGTATTGGCCATCGACGTTTTGCATGCTGCGGCACTTAATGTACTGCGCAACGTCAACGAGTTGGGGGGAATGAAAGTTCGCTCCTACATTCCTGTGAGCTCTAACGTCGTCACTGGAGTCATCTACGATGTGGATACTGCCATTCCCAGCTCCGACTTCGATGTTCTGGTAAAACCGGTAAATGAAGCCAGCGTCATTGCAAAAGTTGTCCGTTTGGGAAACTCACGCTGCTTGAAGATCATGTTCAAGGGCGACACTCTTCCTTCACACGTAAAGGTGGGCCAATTTCGGCATTCAGTGCGACCTTTCATACCGAAGCCCTTACAGTGTTATAAGTGCATGAAGATGGGCCACGTGAGAAGCGTATGCGAAAATAGGACGGTGTGTCCTCGTTGCGCGGAAGCCCATTCTGTGGATGACTGCGAAGCAACTACCCTCAAATGCTCGAATTGTCATGGGTCACATGAAGCTTCGTCAAAAGAATGCCCCAAAATCCGAAGAGAAATAGCGGTATTGAAACAAATGGTCAGAGACAATTCGTCGCATCGAGAGGCTGCCAGGACCGTCCGAAAGAGGCGTCACCGTCGCCGCAGTTCATCAAAGAACGCCGCAGACGCTACATCGAAAGCACCACTCCACCACCCTTCTCTTCCACCGCCCTTGCCTCCCAGACCTAAGGCGGCCAGCGCGGTCAACAAAACAACGAGCTGCACAGTTGCAGATGAATCAGTTTGGCCTTCATTGCCGAAATCACAGCCACCTGCAAATCCCAAGCGCACATCGACAGTCACATCACTCCAGCCAGCCGCTGACAAGCTGCCTGAGGAGGACACAGAAGTCATCAGAATGTTCCGAACACTGCTGGATGCCATGCGAAAGCTGTGCAGCAGCCTGAAGTCTCCACTCGCTCAGAGTGCACTACAAGTACTGGATGCTCTAAGTCCAGTATTTGCAAGTCTCCAGTAGCAACCATGGCTCGACCAATTTTCTCCTTCCGCAACGAGGTCCGACAAGCGTCGATAATGCAGTGGAACGCGAGAGGCCTGAGATCCCGCATCTCTTCGTTCCGTCAGTATATGTTCATGAATCGTATTCCTATGATAGTTATATGTGAACCAAACGTGCAACAACCTCCTAAACTATCAGGGTATGAATCTTTCGTTTCTTCAACGTGCGAGGAACGCAGCAAGGTGGTTGTTTACATTCGCACAGATTTCACTTATGTGCATCATGCAGTTCAACCGCATGATGACAATCAATATGTCTGCTTACGTGTTAAAAAGGAAAAAGTGTCCTTCACACTCATTGGTGTCTACATATCACCATCCGGACGATTTGAACAAGACCGACTACGAGACATACTGACAACAACTACGGGCCCGTGGGTTATAACTGGAGACTTCAACGCACATCACTTAATCTGGGGTAGTTCGACGATCAACGCTAAAGGAAGAAACCTCGTGTCATTCGCTTCCAAGCATGACCTATGTTTCTTAAATGATGGCAGTCCTACATACCTGCGGGGCCTTACGTACAGCAGTTGCCTCGATTTGACTCTGGTATCCAGAAACTTCCGGTCGCAAGTGCACTGGTTTTCAGACATCGAAACGCATGGGAGTGACCACATTCCAACTTATATGCGAATAAGGGGTCTTACTAACTCCTTTCCTAAGACCACAATACGAAGAATTGATTGGTTCAAGTTTCAGCGACTCATGGAAAATACATGCCGTGAAGACCCTGACCAGAACTTGGAGGATGTCATCAAAGAGGCAATGAGGGAAGCTTCCTGTCTCCTCCCGTTCACCGGCAAGCGTTCAGATTTCGACGTTGAACTGGAAAAACTGTGCGCGCTTCGCCGAAGGGCGGAAAGAAGATACAGGCGGACGAAAGCAATATGCGACTTGAGGCTGGCACGACGCATACAGAAAAAAGTCCAACGACGTTTAGACAAACTTGCACAGGAACGCTGGAAATCATTCTGCGAATCATTGGATCCCCGAAAGCCGTTTTCCCGCATCTGGAGCACTATTCGTGGCCTGCGCTCGGCTCCCCAACAAAGACATCCTTTCATGGCTTTAGCCCTACATTCAGGCCACACCCAACTTGAAGTGGCAAATGAGTTTTGTACGCGAATCGCCGGTGTGTCCGCCTTGTCTGCTGGCACCATTAGGAGTGTTATCCCTGAACCCCGCATCTACGAAATGGACAATCTTTTCACTATAGAAGAACTTGACGCATCTTTGGCGGCTTCCCGACGATCATCTTCACCAGGACCCGATGGCATCACCTACGCCGCTCTAGCCAACCTTCAACAGGAGGCAAGGGGACAGTTGTTAAGCTATTACAACCACTCATGGCTGGCGGGCAATGTTCCCCAGGATTGGAAGATAAGTAGACTTGTGCCACTACTCAAAGCAGGAAAGTCACCATTTGATTTGACATCATTTCGCCCTGTTGCCCTCGCAAGTTGCGTAGGAAAAGTCATGGAAAGGATGATACTTACACGCCTAGAATGGTACCTTGAGCGGTACAACGTATACCCAAACTGCATGACGGGTTTTCGGCGAGGTAGATCATCTCTTGACAACGTGATTGATCTCACAACATTTATCCAGCAACAGAAGAGCCTCAAGCGCATACCACTGGCACTCTTCCTCGACGTCAAAGGGGCTTATGATAACGTAACACATAAAGCCATCCTAGACTCGTTGGAAGCTGTTGGAATCGGTGGTCGGATGTTCCAATGGATCCAGGATTATTTGACAAGAAGGTCCTTTTTTGTACAAACCTCAGATGGACCTACCACCAATTACTATATCTCCCGTGGCGTCCCTCAGGGCGCCGTATTAAGTCCCACTTTATTTAACCTCGTGATGGTAGGACTTCGTGAAATTTTACCAAGTACCATCCTCATATCCATATATGCTGACGATATTTGTCTATGGACTTCGGCTGTAACTCGTCTACAAGTACGTGCAAGAGTCCAGCAGGCTGCCACCTTGACATGCTCATATCTCCGCAAGCAAGGTCTTTCCGTCTCAACGGAGAAATGTGCATTGGTTGCGTTTACCCGCAGAGCTATGACACAATACCCTGTTACCATCAATGGACAAAATATTCCATACCAGAAGAACCATCGCTTCCTGGGTGTGATCATTGACCGGGACCTTTCGTGGAGTGCCCACTGCAATTACCTGAAGAGAAGGCTAACTTCCATTGTCCATATAATGCGGTTCCTCTGCGGAAAATCTTGGGGCGCATCTATAAGGTCAATGATGCAGCTATACAGAGCACTGTTTCTGGGATTTTTGCGCTACAGCTTGCCGGTACTGGCAAGTACGTGCAAGACGAACATCCGCACTCTCGAAAGTCTACAAGGACAAGCACTACGCGTGTGCTTAGGATTGCCGCGATGCACCTCAACCTACGGGGCAATTATGATCGCAAGAGAGCATCCAATTCGAACATACATCACCACTGACAATTTGAGAGCCCACATAAGACACCTCTGCCGAGTTCCTGGTCACCATGTTGCAGTGTTGCCACTTCAAAGACCACACGCGATCTTTTCAAAGATTATTTCTGCCCATAGAGAATGCCTCCCTTTTGGCTTCACTCCCGCAACAAGACCAGCGTCACCCCCGTGGTGCCTACAACAACCACAGGTGTGCCTCACTATTCCGGGAATAACGAACAAGAGCCATCATTCAACAGTGGTTCTACGACAGGTGACATTGTCGCTACTCAACGAAAAATACGGCCAGAGGACCCACATTTACACCGATGGATCGGTCTCGGCTGACAGCTCCACAGGTGCTGTTGTCATCCCGGCGTACCAGGTCACTCCTCAAAAGCTCAAACTGTCGCATAGGACAACATCCACAGCAGCGGAGCTTGCCGCCTTACGTGCTGCTATACTTTATATTGCGGAGGCCCGACCTCAAAAATGGGCTGTGTTCTGTGACTCCAAGGCATCCCTTCAGAGTTTGCAATCAGCTTTACGACAGCGGGAGCACCAACAACTAGTGAATGAAATAAGAGAAGTGATTCACGAAGTTTTATCGAAAGGACATGACTTGGTGTTCCAGTGGTTACCGGGACATTGTGGTATTGTCGGTAATGACCTTGCTGATAATGCTGCCCGATCCGCCCACGCGGACGCCCAGACAACCCCAATTCCATTGTCGAGAACCGACGCTGCAAGGGGCCTTCACTCGTTCGCTAACACCATGTCGGAAACTTGGCTGAGTGACCCCAGTGTCAGGAACCGCCGCCTACACAAATTGGACCCATCGAGAAAGCTTCAAGTTCCATCGGACCTCTCCCGCCAGGATGCAACTTTACTGTGCCGCCTGTGGTTAGGAGTAGCTTTTACAAAGGCGTACTCCTTTCGCATAGGAATGGCGGATAGCTGCCGATGTGAATCGTGCGACGCTGACGAGACAATAGAACATCTACTGTGTTCATGTGAACGTTTTGCGAGCGAACGCAATTTGCTACGCGAAACGTTGGAGACACTAGACAGTAGACCTTTTTCCGAAGAGAAGATACTTGGCTCATGGCTCTACGCGTCGCTGGCCAGCAAAGCGACGCGGGCACTGCTAAGTTTTCTGAAGACGACCGGACTACGCGACCGCTTATAAGCGTGCAATGGACAAGGTCCCACCAACATACACGTTGCCCTTCACTTCTCTCTCTCTTCTCCTTTAATCCCCTCACCCCTTCCCCCAGTGCAGGGTAGCAAACCGGACGTGCGTCTGGTTGACCTCCCTGCCTTTCATTTCTTCCCTTCCTCCTCCTCCTTTAACTAGAAATTATGGACTCAACATGTCGATGGAGATGGTCCAAGAAAAAATTGTCCAAGAAAGTTACCCTTTTGGCGACGGTGATTTCTAGAACGTTGATAAAATGAAAGTTTGCAAATCGATTGTTTTGCCAGGCTCTTACAATGGCCAAAAAAGAAGTGAAACCGTCATAACACTGACGACAAGACTCTGAATCTTCGGCCCCGCCGCGGTGGTCTAGCGGCTAAGGTACTCGGCTGCTGACCTTCAGGTCCCCGGATCAAATACCGGCTGCGGCGGCTGCGTTTCCGATGGAGGCGGAAATTTTGTAGGCCCGTGTGCTCAGATATGGGTGCACGTTAAAGAACCCCAGGTGGTTCGAAATTTCCCGAGCCCTCCACTACGGCGTCTCTCATAATCAAATGGTGGCTTTGGGACGTCAAAACCCCACATATCAATCAATCAATCAATCTCTGAATCTTCGATTTGATAAGAAATGCTAAATAAAAAAGAAACAGTACTTCTGCTTTAAAACATGTGACAATATGAGAGAGAAGTGTTTATAAATCGAACAGCGAGAGATAACTAATTTCTGCAAACGTGAGTTGGTAGAAACCAATGCAAAACCACCTCAGAGCAGGGTATACTCCCGCCTGAACCTGGCTTCAAACTGGCCTTTTTGGTAAACTTGGTTTTTTGGTAGTGTGCACAACAGAAGACGATGAAAAACCACGACGAGAACAAGGATATCAAAAGAACGAAAACCACAGGATGAGCGTTTTTTTTTCTATGCTCCCCTTGTTTTCATCATGCTGTTTGATCCTCTGCTATAAGTATGAACCAAATAGCTTTCATTGAGTTGCTACGTATGAACAAGGGTGGGACGAGAAAAGTGCGTTCGCGTATGCTAACTTTATTTTTTCCGTTTTGTCAGGTAAGTTCTCCCCGAGTATGAGCTGGTGTTTGTTTTCTGACCCTACGGTTTCCGGTGATATAACAGTGCGACGAAGAAAAACATGACTGCTTTATATTTGCTTCTGATGTCATTTCAGAGTAACTTAACATGCACATTAGTAAAATAAATTGCAAACGAATATGCATACTGTACTGAAAAGCAGCCCTCTCGGCGTGCTGATTCAATGGATGGGTGTATGGGTGGAAGAAGTTAATTAAAGTTCATTAGGTCGCGCTATTGTCCTAGCCCGGAGCGGGCCGCTCTCACGTTGGGACCAAAAGACCGGGCTTTTCGGCCTCTTCACGGGCCCGTTGGACTGCCCATAACTGTCCCCTCTAATGTCAGACTTGGTACAGCTGCGTCCCACCGTTCCCCAGTGTTTTAAGGGTGAAGATCCTTAACGTCAAGACTTGTCCGTTGGCTTTGTGCGTCGTAGCCGTCGTTGACAATGACCATGATGATGATGATGACGAAGATGAACAAGCGCGTTCCAGCCCACACATTGTTTTTTAATCATCGCGGCACAGCACATGCAATGTACCCACGATACGTTATGAAGGTGACAACGAGGCTACTCTAGATGAATATGATGACGATGTGATCATGAACGACTGGCTCCTGCAGTAAGCAAGATCAACTACAGGCTATGTCCAGTACCACAAACGAGTTACAAGAAAGGCAAAACAAAATCTACAACTCAACACAACATATAAGTTATGACCAAATAAGCATTCTATATAACTCTACACCACTTGGCACTCATTTACATGCGCGAGTGGTCAATGTCACGAATGATTTACGGTAATACCTAACAATCCCGCTGCTTCGCCTGCTCATCATCATTCACTTCGTGGAAATGTCAAGATCTCTTTCTTGTTGCTGCGTCACGTGGGGCGATGCCAGAGCGTATGAGTATAATTTCGCGAGTTCACTTTTGGCATTCAAAAGTGCTGTTGGGAAGGCTCGATTACTGGCTGCATGCTAATTACGCGAATAACCACATTGTTCCCTGGTACGCTTTCTAGAAAACATGCAGGCGATTTCGTTGCATTCAACTACAATCGCTTGGTTCGCAGTAATCTAATTCAAGAGAGATTAAACGGCTATAATTCAATAATATATCCGCCGGGGTGGTGTAGAAGTTAAGATGTTCGACTGCTGGCCCGACGGTTGCGAGTTCGATTGCAGCTGCACGGTCGTATTTTCATGAAGGTGAAATAACAGAAGGCCACGTACCACGTGATTTCTGTCCACGTTAAAGAACACAAGGTGGTTCAAATTTCCTATACCCTCTACTACCACGTCCCTCATAATCATATCGTGTTTCCGGGGCTATAAACCCCAGATAATATTAGGTGATGAATATGCAATGCAGTACCTGTTGTATCACGCTACTGCCTCATGGGATTGCAGGCCAGCGGCAGAATTATTGGAGAGTTGAGATACAAAATCGCGATCAATATTTTAAATACTTCGCAGCAGTTGGAGATCGCAGGAGTCTTTAACATCAACTGGTGTTTCTCTGTTCAGTGAGCTTTCTTGAAAGTACTCAATGAGCGCAACAATGTGTCACAGAGAGATAAAAAAACTTTATTCTATTTATATGCAGGGAGTATAAGGGAGGTGGCCTGGTGTGAGCAACTTCTCACAAACACTAGGTGGGCTCCTCATTGCAGAAGCCCATTGGCGTCCAACGCGACTCGGGCTCGGTTTACCAGGGCCTTCTGGCTCGCCAAGTCGGAGCAGCTGAGCAGGCCCGCCTCCCAGTTCTCCAGGGTGACGGTTTGGTTTTAGGGTGAGGCGAGGGGTTGACTGGCATGCCCGTACCATGTGGAAGATGTCCGAAGACTTCTCCGCACAGTGCGGGCATTTTCCTATACAGGCAGGATCGAGATATTTAAAAACTGCCGGGCACAGCAGCGTCTTGGTGTAAAGGTGGGGGAGTAAACGCTCCTCCGCTTTTGTAAGGCTCTTACAGGGTTTAGGATACATTTAATAGCCGAATCAATAGAATTCAGTAGTTTCTCGAATTGTTAAGGCCGGATTGGGTTCGAGATTCATTTCGGAAGGGTCTGAAGGCGTTACCCGGAAAGTGAGCACGCGGGGGGTGGCTTCAGCCGTTTCATTGCCTTCGAGGCCCATGTGAGCTGGAGCCCATATGATCCTTCGGGACGCAGGGACCCCGACGTAACTGCTGTTTTGTAATATGCGGTACGCCAGGTTGGGGACATACCCACGTTGAATACTTCGGCAGGCCCCTTTCGAGTCTGTAATGATGACGCGCGAGTCTAGGTCTGTGGCAGCTAGTGCGATTGCGACTTCCACCGCATATGTTATGTCCTGTTCTTTGAATGTGTGGTCATTCACCACATTTTGGTGGACGACTGCAGCCATGTACCACCCCCCATAATGGGGCCGGAGGGGTCCACGTAAAATATACCATGTTTGTTCCCATAGTGGCGAGCTAGTACCTCTGCCCGCGCAAGGCACCTGCCACTGTGGTCGTCACGTGTCATGTAGGCCGGAAGAGGGTGCACATGCAGAGCGTATCTCCAGACTTCTGGAATGCGTACGCGCTCCTCCGTCTCTTTTGGATGGTGGATATGTAGTCGGGCTGATAGGCGGCGACCCGACGGAGTCTTTGAACGTCTCGGGTATTTATTGGTCACGTGTGCCTCCCGGAGCTCTGCAAAAGTGTTTACCATCCCCAGGCCCATAAGATGCTGGTTGTACGTGGTTATTGGGAGATCTAGGGCACGCTTGTACATCTTCCTGCGAATCACCTCAAGGGGATTCTCATCGAACTTGCGCAGGTGGAGGTAAGGAGCCGAGTAGAGGACTCGACTGGTTGCGAATGCATGTGCCAGGCACAAGGCGTCTCTGCAATGTAACCCCGCACGCTTGTTGCAAACCCGGCAGACCATATGACCCACCTGGTCACCCACCTTACGCAGTTTTGACAATGTTGTATTGACTCGGCGACGTTTGTGAATAAGCAGACCCAGTACTCTGATCTCATCGTGTTCAGGGATGGGTCCGCTTTGCAAGGACAGTTCAATTTCGGTAGCGCACTTTGGCGGCGAGCAGCGAATGTGCACAAATTCCGATTTGGTCGGGGAGCACTGAAGGCCGCAGCAGCGGGCGTAGGTGTCCACCATCTCCGCCGCTTGCTGCAGGTTGACTTGTATGTCTCCTACTGATCCGTGTTTAGCCCGTATGGTAATGTAGTCGGCATAAAGTGCGTTTTGTATGCCTTCAACTTTCTCCAGTGGAGCCGGAAGGTTCATCATAGCCAGATTAAACAGTAGGGGTGAGAGGACCGCGCCCTGTGGGGTACCGCTCGTTCCTAATTGGTAGGGGGCGTGTTCTTCATTTTGTATACGGATATATGACGGTCGCTCAGAGAGGAATTGTCTAATATATCCAAGCGTGTTGTGTTCACAGTTGGTTTGGGAAAGGTGCGTCAGAATGGTGTCATGTGTGACATTGTCGAAAGCTTTCTTCTAGTCGAGGGCGACTACTGCCTTGTCATTGAGGGGGTAGTCGATGGGAATTAGAATTTCGTGATCTAACTGAAGACATCCTGTGTGGACCGGTGCGGACGGATCCCGAACATGTCAGCAAATACGTGTTTGTTATTGTGTCACGGGTAGACAAACTTTAACATTGCATCACTCGGTCTGTCGTATTACAATGGTGAAATGAAGACAAGCTAGATGAGGTTTTGAATCTGTGTACAGCTTGACGCATGTTTTGTCTATGAATTTCTCTTGAACATACAGGTTTTTTTTCAGATAACAGACACCAAGTAATAAAAAAGCAAACATTGACACTACTAGTCTCGTATTACCGCAGTATTTTTTTTCAATCAACAGGCTCAGTAAGTTATAAATATTGCTTAGTGAACATTAAAAAAATAAATCTAGGAAAAACTTAATAGAAATGCTGTAGCGTTTTTTCAGAAACATCAAATCTTTTCATTATATCCTAGGATAGCTCTCCTGCGTAATATTTCTTTAATCTTTTTTTAAAGGTGATAAATTTTTAAAAAACAAAAAAAACTTGAATGCCTCTCAACTTCCAGACTTTTCAGTTGCCCACGTAGGTTCAACAAATGCTCAAAAGCTGCCGCATGCTCAGAGTTTGACTGAAAAGGATGTCGTCGACTGTGATATATATTAATATATGGCTTGGCGTGCCTTTTCAAAACAAAAAAATCTGCACCTGAAAATCGACGGAAATAGCAATATTCGAGGTTTTACGCGCCAAAGCCACGCAATGATCATGAGGCATGCCTTATTGGTGGGCGCTAAAAATCTTCACCATTTAGTGTTTTTTAACGTGCATTGACATGGCACAGTACACATGCCGCTTCCAGTTCGTCGCCATTGAAATGCGACCGCAGCAGCTCCAATCGAACTTGAGATATTCGTTTTAATAGCCAAGTGCCGTAACTACTCCACCCCCGTGGTGGACCCACGGGCAATCATCGTAAGAGACCATCGGCATCATATGAGGTAACCTAGAAAAATTTCGTCTCTTCGCGCGCCAATGGAGAAACATGATGGAGGGGCCGAGGGCAAGAGTGTCATGAAGCACGGAGATCATTAATTCAGTTGAACGTGGAGGCCGCTTACTTGTTAATTTGTTTTACGAGATAATTTGTTTAGACCCTCACAAAGTCCGACCATTGTCCTCCAGGCTCACCGTCTCCCTAGTTGAAGCACAGGTGCGTAACATCAGTGTGCAATACAGTCTACGGAGCGTATATAGAGCGCATATAGTTTAAAAATAAACCGTACTTCGTGCGGGAATCTGTCCGTCCGTTCTTCTATCCGTCCACACGTCCTCCTGTCTACCGACCATCTGTGCATGGGCCCGTCCATCCATCTGTGCGTCTATCCATTCATCTGTCCGTCCATCACTCTGTCCAACCGTCGGTGCATCTGTCCATTCATTCTGTCGTTTTTCCATGCGTCCATTCGTTCATCCATCCATCTGTCCGTCTTTGTACTAATCGGTGACTTCATTAAGACCAAGTTTCGCTCCATTATCACCATTCACTTCGTGGATCAGCACCAATTTTCCGCTCTCTCTAATAGCCAACGGTACACAATCTAGTGAATAAGTACCAAGAGTGCTAAATACACTTGAAGACGGAGTAATGGCTCTTATGAATGCCTGTACACTTTTAGATGCGGAGCATCTAATACTCGAGGCTTGTAGTGCGGCGCCGTCCGCAAGCTTCCTCCTCCTTCTTCCACCATCTGTGCACCCTTCCTCCTCTACACACCGCGTGCGCTTCTCCTCTTCACGAACATTCGCTAGCTGTATAATGTAGCGCGCATGCGCCGTCACGCTTCGAGAACATCGGCAGCTGACGCGCGCGCATGCGCCGTCGCGCTTCTCCCCCTTCTCGAACATTCGACAGCTGACAGTGCATGCGCCGTCGCGCTGTATATATACTCAAGGTCGGCGCTCGCTCGCTCAGTTGCCGCTCGTCGGTTGGTTTGTACGGCGCGTCGACGTCCAAGGTCGCGGTGAAATGAATTCCAACGAATCCACAAACACAATGATCGACGTCCCTTCGACCAGCGCCGCCCTTTCGCATACGTGTGTACGTGTTCACTCATTTAACACCCCCTCCTACAACCACGTTAACCAATTTAGCCATCGACCCAAGTAAGTCGCACTTTAACACCCCGTTAACCAATTATATGCTCCTCATCCTCCTCAGTGTTCCCCCGAAGGAAGCTGCGGGCAATTTTTTGCCAAAGATGACCTATTAAGATTACTATTATTTATGGTACTCCACAGGCCCCGAAGAGCATTGAGTTGGGGTGGTTACAGAAAATTAGCCATACACAAAGCATAAGAAGAAAGTGCACCAAGATAAACACAAATAAAATCGAACAAAGGAAGGGAAAAGAAAAAACTCTAAAGTGCAGTGCAGTAAAATACAACTTGAAAAATAAAAAACACACATCTATACAAAAATCAAGGAAACATATAAACTTGAAAATGCTTACAAAATTTCGCAGGATCTCTTTACAAAACAATCTCATCAAGAAGACTATTCCAAATTGCGATGGCGCACGGCAAGGCAGAATCATTGAATGACTGTGTGTAGCCGAAGATGCGTCTGAAACTTGGATGATTATGCAGACGACGCGATGTACGCGAAGGAATTTCAATCAAGAGACGACTAGTCCACGCGTTGTAGCGATATTCATGAAATATACATAAAAGGTTGACAGAGCGGCGGCAATCTAAGTTTGGAAGGGTAATATTGTGTTTTAGTTGGGTGATGCTGGAACAGCGATTGTACTTTGAAGTTATAAAGTGGGCTGCACGATTGTGGATGGATTCCACTTTGTCTCTTAGTAATTGTTGATGAGGAGACCAGATCGATGAAGCGTAATTTAATTGAGGGCATTCAAAGGTTAGATAGGCCTGTTGCCGACTAGAAGGTTGTGAATGATGCAGATTCCAGCGCGAGAATTCCAGATTTCTATTAGCTTTCGCACATACCTTTTCTATGTGACTATACCAGGCAAGATTAGACCAAAGATGAACAACGAGATATTTTCAAGTATATGAACGGGAAATTTGAGCGAGACACCCAGAGTTAGGAAAGGAACATTTTTACGGGTGAAAGAAAGTATTCAGCACTTAGACTTAGATGTCTGAAGCGTCAATTGCCAGCGGACACACTACTGAATTATTAAGTTGAGGTCCTGATGCAAACTTACACGATATTCTCCAGAGTTAATTATCCTGTACACCACGCATTCATCCGCAAAAAGATAATTTTAAGAAGAAATGTTAGAAGGCAAATCATTAATATAAATCAGAAAAAAGAAGAGGTCTTCATACACAACCTTGGGGTACAGCTGATGATACAAATGAAACAGATGAGCTGAAGTGACAAATTGAACTGCTGTCGATTGCATAAAGCATTTTTGCATTAACATAATTTTGATGACTTGAGTCTAAGTGCCGATAGTTTTGCTATTAGGCGGCAATGGCAACTTTGTCGAATGCTTTGGCAAAGTCTAGTAAGATGCAGTCAATTATTTTATTCCTAATCATACTGTTACGTAAATTCGACGTAAATTCTAATAGTTGAATCTCGCATGACAGTGTTTTCCGAAAACCGTGTTGATTTCCAAAGACGAAGTTATTTTACTCAAGGTGATTATAAATATGGGAGGCGACGATGTGTTGAAGCAGCTTGCAAGATATGCAAGTTGTACTCTGTGGATATATCTTTTGTTGTACTTTTTTTCTATTCTTTTTCGGCAGCCAAGACTCCAAAGCAATCCAGCCAACCTCACAATATATTGCGAACGCTGCTCTAAGCCGCACTAGGTTTGAAATAGCGAGACGGGATCATTTTGGTGACTTCGCTTGTTTGTGTATGTTTTTAATATACTCGCTTATTTACGCTGACGAGTTCTCATAATCAATCTGCACAAATCAGCTCACCAATCAACTCTTCGGCCTCTGCAGGTGGCAGTTGTCAGCTTGCCCTTTCTCACTTTCCTCCGTGTCCTGGTGCACCTCTGCATGCAAATCAAATAATACTTATAGTAATATATACACATATAGGCAAATACCGGCCAAGATTGTGCAGACAATTACTGTTGCAATATTAACAGTTGCTGCTGCTACTGAAGCTCAGTAAAACAACTGGGACCATAACCATGGAGCTATCGAATCCCAACTATTAGATATTTGCATTAAGTAGTTGGTATTCACTCAACTAGCTCACTAGTTTACAACTAGTTGACATTAGGTAGCAGGCTTTATTGGTTGGGAAAGTAGCCCTCCCGTTCCATACATATCTATTGCACAAAACTTTTCTGGATATAGCTTGATCCCGCACACTTGAATGAAGGAATATTTGCTGTATTCATTACCAGATATGCACACTACACCAGATTGGCCCTAGAGGGACACTAGTGGTTGTTTCATAGCTATTATTTAACACATATCAATGAGAGCTCTCTCGGAAAAGCTATCTGTTACAGATGGCGGCGTACGGTGTTGCCTTAAGGGCTGGTACATCACCGGATCTTAAGATAAGGTCTTCGTACCGTATTTACCATGCACACCAGGACAAAAATCTAGACTGACAGCGTAAGCACGTCGATAACAGCATCTGCGGCTCCAAAACACGTACAGGTTAGCCCAACGCACGCAAAAAACAAGTAGTGGCGCAAGCGGTCGAAGCCTATAGACGGATGCCTGTTCCCCTCCTGAAAGCCGTAATTACGTCCGGCGCTGTAGCTCTCATCACTACCCAATCAGCATGCCGAATAACAGGCGCCCTAACGTGACGCCTTGGTTAGTACCACGTCAGCACCCATTATGAAAGTGTGCCCGCGGTTCCTGTCGGTGGTAATGTACCGCAACAGCCGTGGCTGACAAGTTGTCTCTTTTGGACGCCACAGACCGTCATAACTGTTAGATTTATCAATTCTTGCTTTTTTTGTCCTTTCCTCATTTCGCGTGTTCTTGACTTCTGCTGTTTATTTACACTTGCGTGCGCATGGTTACCCCTTCTCTTCTTTCTTTTCTTTTTTTTCTTTGCATTTTTATACTTTTCATTCCAGTACGTTGTTGTTTCCCCTCCCTTCGCTCTCTCATTCATTTTTCTTTCGCCCCTATTGAGCCCCTACCGCTTTCCATCATCTTTACGTCCCCTATGACGGCGTTGTGGCGGGCGCCAATACATGGCTTCATGTTCTTTTGCTTCGTTCGCCGACAGTCCTTCCCAGAGACAACCGTTTCGCGGCATCCACCGTTTGTTCGCTGAGCACGCCACGGAATGCTTTTATGGGAAAGATTGGCATGCATCACCAGCCTTTGTCGGCCACATATGAGCTGTCTTCTTTCCCGAATGTTGAATAGAAAGATACGCGACTCGCATTGATTTTATGCAGAAGTGCCAGTATGCTGTCGTGTGTTCTTTTTTTTATTTTGCCGTCGTCTTTGTGAGCTTTTACGTTTCTTCAGCCTCTTGCTCATGGTCGATATGCTGCACTGAGCTGTAGATGGTCCCACATTCTAATAATGACGCCAAGTCTTTTTATTCCCCTTTTTGTACTTAGGTGTTTTACTGTTATACAGCACATTTACAAGAGCACCTGGCGATAAACTAATGAGCGACAGAAGGCAAGAAAATGAAAGGCAGCAACATTAACCAGGGGATCATCCTGTCCACTTTCCTGCACTTGGGTTCAGAGAATGGGGATTAGAAAGACAAAAGAAAGAGAAGGAAAACGCTGAACTTTCACAAGAGTACAAACGGTGACTGAGTCAGGAGTTTTACATCCAAAGAGACTCCAATGGTCGCAACAAAGACTGACCGAGTCGACGACAGTGCTGGCCCTCCACGACTTGCCCGAGAAAAGTCAGGGCATTGCTTCGATACTTCGGTCTTTTCTGGACACTAAACTCGTGCTTTTGAATGAGGCAAGTAGTCCAACAGTCTTAATAGCCTTGCAACGGCTCGATGTTGTCATTCTGCTATTTTCAATGCTTTATTATTCCCCGAAGCTCACCGACGGTCCTCTTTCTAAGGCCTTGATTCCCATATTAAACGTAAAATATACAAGGTAGCATGAAGCCACGCTATTTGTTGTTCGAGACCCATGATCGGTGGCGTCGTCCGAGGGTGAGACACCAGGCTCGTTCAAGGTTCAAGCTGCGAGATCTCTCTCTCTCTCTCTGAATTCCCTAGCGGAAGCTCTGTGTAGGAATGTAGACGTGAGCCGAAGTGTAGGTTATCTTAGTACTGAAGAGCACACAGCTTGCGGTTTCTCTCAAACGTCGACGCTTTTCATAAGCGCATATCGAGTGCCTATGTTCATTAAACGCCATATGATGTCACCTTTGCGTGGGATTCATTGTATATTGTGTACGGGTTTATGTTAGCTACCACAAACACCTAATCTTGATCATTGACGTTAGTCGTTTCGATGGAAATGCTCTAGCAGGCGTCAGCGTACGTGCGCCCACATCAAACAGTGCTATAGCCGCCAAACGAAAGGTATTGTTACCTCTTTGAAACGCATTGTACAAAATTTTGTACTTCACTCGTCTTCACTAGTTGCATCAAGTAGATGCTAGGAAAGAGCAAGGTATTTTATACTTTCAATGAATTGAAACTACCGCATAATAAATTAGTCTTTATCTAACCTCATTTTGCAGTGTGCTGACACATATGATTACTTTTTTGAAGGCACTACAACGTTCGACGAGTTGTGTGACGTGCCCCTTCCTGCGAGAAATGTTAAAAGAAGATTTTTTGTTGCTCAAAATTAACATAACAAAAACAAATTTCTACCACATTCTTTGCCTGGGAGCTTATTTCATTTATGTGAAAAATAAGCATCTATGACTTCAGGGTAAAAAAATAATCAAATAAAAGTTAATTAGGATGAGTTGTTATAGCACACATACAATCAAAAATCTCATTATTCTTGTCGCGATAGCATATTAAGTGTCTTGCAGTGACGTTGTAGTGATTAGACACATTTACAAGCAGTTCTTCATTGATTGCGTCTGAAAGGGTTAAGCTATCATTTATCACTGCACAAAGAACTCTTGCAAATACACGTTTAACTGCGGTGTCAAATCAATTCGTAGTACAGAGGAGGAACCAACCACGTATTTTTCTTGCATAAACTTCTCACCCCAAATCACTCATAAAAGGCAAGTTTTGTAACTTCTCGATGATATGCTGTAATCACTGAGCCCTGCATTACAACATATTTCCGATACTATTTAGGGCACTCACCATTGACACCAGTGTTTTAAAACATATTACGATATAAGTATGAAATGAGATACTTTCGACGCGCTGTTGTCGTTCGGATATACTGCATAAGAAAATGGTGAAATATGTTTCTCCCAGTTACCTTACGAGGAATATCGAGAAAGTATTCCACTCTACACAAGTGTTGGATTTACAAATACCAAAAAAAGTAGAAGACCCCTAAAATACACTTTCAAGAGTTGAACGCGATAGCAATATCCTGTCCCTAGTCAGTATTTCAAACAAACAGTGCATGAAATATTTTCGAACTTGCCATGTACCCACTACGTGGCCTTCAGGGAATGGGTGCGGTAACCTGTGTGCAATTTGTAGTGGGTGACCAGTTTAAAAGATAAAAAGATGATAATCAGATTGTTTGACTTTTGATGACGTACCACTGTCCCATGCATTATTATGGCGATGTTTAGTCTTGTTTTGTGAAGCATTTATACAGGACACGTGGGTTTGTAACGCGCGAAAGTTATTTTCACTTCATTTCTAAGCAGAGCGGAGTTATTTTCACTGCAACCAGACGCGTGGTTGTGTGGTAGAAGACCCGCTTGCCCCACAACGACTGGGACCAAGAAGTTTTTATCGTTTATTTTATTTGCATCTTTCTTGATTTTTCGGTCACGCACAGGATGGTGATTTTTCGCTCACGGCCGGAATTTCTGCGAGACGAGCTCTTTTACGCTATTGCGTTAAGGTAAAGAACACGTATTCATTGGCATCTTTGTTTTCGATACCCATTATGTGCACCCGTCGAAAAATACAATACATATGAAAATTGACCAAGTGACTTGATATTCATTACGAAAAGCAGCTCAACAAGAACGAAATAACAAAATAGCGTACACAGGACAGACCCCGTGTACTTTTGCGTAGTGCGTTACCAACCATAAGGCATTGCTTTTTCTAATGAACTTTGCTAATATCTTCTTTTTCTTCTTATAAGCAGGTTATGCTGGAGTCCTCTGGGGCTGCCGCCATTAGATTTTCACTGTGCGTCGTTCATAGGTTAACCAACTTTGACAGGTTTATTCATTCATTCCCAGGACATTTCCGATTTGCCGACAATCCAAACTAACTACGGTAAACAAACCGCTCATTTCAGTTCATCTTCTCTGTGGAACTCATTGCCATCTGCCTCAAAATTATTGACTCTAACCTCATTTGTCACAGAATTATAGAAGTTCCTTATCAATAAGTAAAACCCTAAATCAGTTTTCGCTTACACAGCCCCTAAATATAGTTTGGTGTCATTTTTCTTAGTTTCGTATAAATTTAAAACCTTTTTTTTAGAGTGCATCACATGTTTTCTTATTTTTTTATATTAAGTATTGGAATGGTTTGTACCCAGTGTTCTAAAGATGTACATTGTAATTTTTTCCTCCTCCTAGTCAATGCAAAAGTCACGTTTTTCTGTATGTTTACCCTGCATAGGAGGCCCCAATATGACCTCTGACTCCGAGACCTCTTCGTGTATACTCATTTGCAATACCCAGATTTTATGTAAATGACAAAAAATTCTAATTTCTGATTTATGAGATTGCCGAGAGGACACTTGACCTTCGCCTTCACAGGCAGAACGCGGAAGCACAGTCGGGCCCCTTTGCGCATTGTGCTCAACAATGCAGCAATGAAAGGAACGTTCGACCGCGTAACATTGCCTGATTTGAACAATTCTAGAATGTCTACTGCAAGCATAGTACCGAAATGCCAACTATACTGTATTTTATTCTTTTTATAAGTGGCGAAGCACCCGCTAAGCGTTCGTAAGGTGTCACGAGCCCCTGCGCTCTTTATTACGGGTGGGCAGCTTTAAACCCTTCAATCGTTACGCAGTTGACGTTTCCTGTCACCTGGAACTATTTTACGATTCTCGCACGTAATACAAAACATCCGTTAGGGGGGTCCCTCTCACTACGTGACATGTTTGTGGCGTTTTGTGTTCTGTTACGAAGCGATTTCAAGCACTGGCATCACTGCGGGGTAGAGTACCTGCTTGTCACTCTGAAGGCCTGAGTTTGATTCTCACTGGGATATAGAATGTTTATTTATTTATTTAATAGTCTATTTATTTATTTAATTGTCTATTTATTTATTTATTTATTTCAACATCTATTTTAACTGAATGCCATAGGTAATACGCAATAATGGTAGGAACAAACAACAGGGACAGCCCCGCCGCGGTGGTCTAGTCGCTAAGGTACCTGGCTGCTGACCCGCAAGTCGCGGGTTCGAATCCCGGCTGCGGCGGCTGCATTTTCGATGGAGGCGGAAATGTTGTAGGCCCGTGTGCTCAAATTTGGGTGCACGTTAAAGTACCCCAGGTGGTCGAAATTTCCGGAGCCCTCCACTAGGGCGTCTCTCATATTTATATGGTGATATTGGGACGTTAAACCCCACATATCGATCAATCAAACAACAGGGCAGGAAAGAGCACTCTTTCCTTTGTCTGCTGTTTTTTCCTGCTGTTAATTTTTTGCACTGTGCTTACGATACTCAACCGGAGCCAGCTAACCCAAATCAGGCACTTCTTTCTATCTCGACGTTTCGGTCATGTATAACACCAGCTTTTCACTCCGAACGAGCAACGCCAACGATCACCCCGAACTTTCTACGCAACGAACTCTTTGACACTATCGCGTTAAAGGTACGGCGCCACGAAAAAAAAAACATGCTGGAGCAAAACCGACTAAGAACCTCACTGCTTCCTGCCCCCCACTCTTGCTGAGTCACCACGCGACAGTTGGTGGCGTAAACAGAAGCAGTCAAGAGATAGAGAATGCTTTTCTATCCTTCCGAGAGTGCTCTCCAGGCGGCCACAAAAGCATGAAAGAAATCCAATGCTCCCGATTAGATGGGGCCCCGCACAAACGTTTCATATCTATTTTGAGACTTTACCAATGGTCATCTTTTTTTTTCAAAGAACGAAGCTATTGTGCTTCCATTCCGCCGTTTTGAACACTGTGAAGAACACTACAGGGAGCCTTTGTTTCACTTTAAGAAAGAAAGCCACCAACGCCTTGCGAGAACACTTGACGGCATTCTTCGTACGTGAATGGAGCAAATAAAAACTCATATCGTCGCTGTTGAAGGCGGCCGAACATTTCATACGGTTTGAGGCAATAACGCAGTTTTGATAACGGCCGCGAGAAAAAAAACAAGCCGCAGTAACAACGTCGACAGATCGTTGTTTGAAGCACAAGCAAATCATGGAAGCCAATATACTTAGGGGAGAAGGATTCCGCACAAGACCTAAAGAGCAGTGACAACTGTCTCCACTCGTGGCACTAGAAAAGTCACTGTCTTTCAACTGTTTTCTTTTGCTTGTGTACTGCTTTCCGCAGAAGCCTACATGAGAGATCGGACGTTTGACTTACGGCCTTAACGAAATGTACGCTTGTGCTGGAAGTATTGGAAGTCTGTCAAGAAAGGATTACGAATAGAAGCAGCAGTGTACACTGATAAAACAAAAACAGAAGCATGGCATCTGTAATCTATGCACCTTTGTAATGAATATATGTTCAACTTTGGATGTTAACACCGATTACAAGGTAAATTAACATTGCTTGTGATGCTTTGGACGAAAAGTGCTCCAGAAATTTTTGAAGCGACGTCTACAAGAAAATCAACGTGAGTTGAAATAGAAGTGCCACTATTCCAGTACAAGACAAGAGCCGTTATGACAAATAATTTTGCGACACAAAATACTGCAAATGCAGAGTGTTAGAAATGTAACACGATAAAAAGAACAAGGTGGATCCCTTTGTCGTAAGAATTGGCAAAGCACGAAAGGGAAACTTTTCTTCACAGATGTTTTTGAATGTTTGTTGTACATTTTTTCACCAAAATGGCAAAGCGATGAAGGCTATAGTAACGAGTTGTCACGTGAAGAGCGGCAAGCAAGTTGAAAATCTAGCCCATTCCTCAAGCGGAAACAGATTGCCTTATTCACGTATAGTAAGACAGTGTCATAATAAGGGTGTTCTTTTAATTTGCCCTTCACTGTGCCTATGACACAATTAGATGTCACAAGAATTTGACATAGAGCGAGACCAGTCAAAGTTCATGTTTATACTCTAAATAAATCGTGTATCAGCTAAACAAAAACCGCCAGATCCCACGTACCTGGGCTGCCTATGTCAGGTTTTTTTTAACATTATCATTTATTCTACGTCTTCGTTGAGTCGACGTAACCGATGTCGAGTATTGCTTAACGCTGACGCGTTAAATTTCCCATGTGTGTTCTCGTCGTTTCTGGGTAGATATTAAGTGTAAATCATCTGGGGCACATAGCCGCATACCAGCGGCACATACCCATGCCTGGGTAGGTGTCACTGCCTCACGGGAAGACTTTGACGACGTATGCGACGGGATTTGCGACATTATGCATGTCTTGACCAGCACTTCATATTCGTTAAGCCATCTTACTCTCCCGTGCTAATTTTGGTCCACGCCAAGGGGGTGACTACGAGAGCACCCAAACGTAAGCGACCTAGATAGATAGATAGATAGATAGATAGATAGATAGATAAGATAGATAGATAGATAGATAGATAGATAGATAGATAGATAGAATAGATCGATAGATAGATAGATAGATAGATAGATAGATAGATAGATAGATAGATAGATAGATAGATAGATAGATTAGATAGATAGATAGATAGATGATAGATAGATAGATAGATAGATAGATAGATAGATAGATAGATAGCTAGATAGATAGATAGATAGATAGATAGATAGATAGATAGATAGATAGATAGATAGATAGATAGGCTAGATAGATTAGATAGATCGATAGATAGATAGATAGATAGATAGATAGATAATAGATAGATTAGATAGATAGATAGATAGCTAGATCGATAGATAGATAGATAGATAGCTAGATAGATAATAGATAGATTAGATAGATAGATAGATAGACTAGATAGATGATAGATACGCTCCAAAGTCGCCTGAAGTTCGTTAAGAAATGCTTCGCATTTCGCATTTAATACATAGTAGACATCACCAGATAACATTAGCAAGCACTACCCATCACTAGCTGTGCAGCGCTCGAGAACATTAGCCATTAGTTAGCCATGCAATGTCGAAATCGTCAAATGTCCAATATTAAGTAAACATAGTCAATAATCAGCCAATGTCATCAAGCATTGGGGAGCAAAAGCCCACAGAAGCCAACTTTTTCGAAACTTTAGGTAGTGCTAATGAAAGTTCTGTCAACTTTGGGATGTGTTCCATAACATATGATGGTCGGTCAACAGCCAGTTTGTCGTGTACAAATAGATATAATACGTCTCATGGAATATGTTATGTCATGTATGGTGCGCGGTGCCTATTGACGTCAACCAGGTAAACAGGTGATGACAATAATCTCTTCTCATTTGCGACACTCGTTACTTCTTGTGCTATTCAGTACGCCTTGTATGTCATGCGTGCGTGCATTTCGGTGTATTTTTCAGGCTTGTGAACTTGTCTTAGTGATCTTTCAGGGCCGACGGCTTTACGACAATAGGCGGAAATATCTTTAGCTGAATTCCCACTGCTTGTAAGTGGTGTTTCGACTTGCATGTACGAGGACCTATATACTGATAATATAGAGTATCTATGTCAAAAGCACCTCAACATCTTTCATGCTCATCTGTTTGTACTCGTCGGGCACCAAAAGCATCTTGCCATCTGGACCCTAATCTCCACCTTTTTCTTCAATATTATATTCAGTGTGCTTCTCGAGGTTCTGTAGGCAGAGAAAACCTCATAATTTTTCCCATGTCGAACATCATTGATGATGGCAAGCTTTGCGGACGACAGCAGGTTCATCCGCTTCACGGCAGCCGTCGCAATAAAACAAGAAGCGGAGAAGTGAACGGCAAAGGCGCATGACCAAGCACGACGGGTGACAACGAGTCATGGGAGAAAGCAAGAGGTGGCAAGTGGCCCTTTCTTGCCGCTCCACGGACATCCTTTCTTATCACAACCTCGCTCTTCCAAATGCATGCAGGAAACCCCCGTTTGGGAGGAAAAACCCAGCTCTTCTCAGCGAAAGTCATTATCTCGCGCGTTCAGCATTGCCCCACGTCAGATGTTTGAAGTATTCGTACTAGATTTGTTAAATTTTGCCGTAAATATTTCTATCCTTAATGTTAAACATTTGTAGTCTTTTTAGTCGTCTTCAAAGGTTGTTCTATATAAAGTTTCATTTATCAGAATTTGATATAGTCAGGCTTTAATAACTAACATTAGTTACAATAAGTAACAAAAAGTAACAATGATTAATAAAAAGAGTTATTAGTAATATTGTAAGCTAGTACGGAAGTGAAGGTTTGACATTTGTATTTTCTTTTACTTTTTAGCTTTGTCCTCTTTTGGTGCGCCTCTTTTTAGCTCCTTATAATATAATCTTATAATCTTAGCTCCTCGATACTATATTTAAAATGTGATTCTCTGTACTCCTAAAAATAATTTCAGCTATGTTTCAACTGTAAAGCGTGCTTCTACTTTACGCCCTCACTACAACGTAGAAAAGTCACTGTACCAAATATATAGCATGTGTATTTTTAAATAATTCTCTAGTTTTGTCCTCGTTTTGTGCGCCTGTTCTTAGCTCCTTCAATTATATACTTTAAATACCATTCTTTGTATCTTAAATTTTTTTTAGTTTTGTGCTTGTTCGGTGCACTTGTCTTTAGCTACTTTGATAATATATTTTAAATATCAATATCTGCACTCCTAAAAATCGTCTCAGCCATTTTTTAACTGTGAATCGTGCTCTTACTGTACGCCCTCACTACAACGCAGAAAAGCCACTGTATCAAACGTATACCTTGTGTATTTTTCATTACTTTTTGCTTTCGTCCTCGTTTTGTGCGTCTGTCTTTAGCTCCCAAGATAATATATTTTAAATACCATTCTCTGTACTATTGAAAATTCATTTCAGCCGTGTTTTACCTCTAAAGCGTCTTTGCTGCAGACATTTTACTGGAAGAAGCCCTCACTACAACACAAAAAAGCAGTTGTAGCAAACATAAGGCATGTGTATTTTTTTTAATTTTTGGTTTTATTTTTGTTTGGGGCAGCTGTTTTAGCTCCTTCAATAATATATTTTAAATGCCATTTTCTGCGCTCTTGTAAATTCGTTTCAGCCAGTTTTACCTGTGACGCGTTTTCTTACTTTGTAGCAAACGTGTTACTAGAAAAATCCCTCACTACAACGCAGAAAAGTCACTGTGGCAAAAATAGGGCATGCGTGTTTTTTTTTATCTTTGTGCTCGTTCGGTGCACTTGTATTTAGCTACTTCGGTAAGATATTTTAAATGTCATTATCTGTACTTATAAAAATTTGTTTCAGCGAGTTTTACCTGTGAAGCGTGCTTTTTTTTTCTAGAACACACGTGTTACTAGAAAAATTCTCACTACAATGCAGAAAAGCCACTGTAGCGAAAATTGAATATGTGTATTTTTCATTAATTTTTTTTAGTTTTGTCCTCGTTTTATGCGCTTGTTCTTAGCTCCTTTGATAATATATTTTAAATGCTATTATTTGTACTCTTAAAGTCGTTTCAGCTATGTTTTAACGTGTAAATCGTGCTCCTAATGTACGCCCTCACTACAGAGCAGAAAAGTCACTGTAGCAAACGTAAGGCATGTGTATTTATCAATAATTTTTTGGTTACGTCCTCGTTTGGAGCGTCTTTCTTTAGCTCCTTTGATAATATATTTAGATGTCATTCTCTCCATTCTTAGGAATTGTTTCAGCCATGTTTTACCTGTAAAGCGTGATCTTACTGTAGAGCACACTTGTTACTAGAAAAAGCCCTCGTTAGAACGCAGAAAAGTCACTGTAGCGAAAATTGGGCATGTGTATGTTTCATTTTTTTTGTCCTCAATTTGTGCGCCTGTTTTACCACACTCGATAATCTATTTTATATGCCATTCTCTGCACTCTTAACAACTCGTTTCAGCCCTGGTTTACCTGTAAAGCGTGCTTTTACTGTAGAACGCACATGTTACTAGAGAAAGCCTTCACTACAACGCAGAAAAGTCACTGTAGCAAAAATTTAGCATGTGTATTTTCTCTTAACTCTCTAATTTTGTCCCCGTTGGGTGCGTTTGTCTTCAACTCCGTCAATAATGTATTTTAACTGTCAATTTCTGTACTCTTAAAAATTATTTCAGCCATGTTTTAACCGTAAAGTGTACCTTTACTGTACGCCCTCCTTACAACGCAGAAAACTCACTGCACCACACGTATGACAAGTATCTTCATCCTTATTTTTTATGTTTTGTCCTCGCTTTATGCGCCTGTTTTTACCTCCTTCGATAATATATTTTAAACATCATTCTTTGTACTCTTCACAGCTTGGTTCAGCCGTGTCTTACCTGTAAAGCGCGCTATTTTCCTAGAGCACAAGTGTTACTAGAAGAAGCCCTTACTACAACGCAGAAAAGTCACTGTAGCAAACGTTAAGCATGTATCTTTTTCTTTAATTTTTTATTTATTTATTCTTGTTTGGTGCGCCTTTTTAGCTCCTCCGATGATATATTTGAATGTCATTCTCTGTACTCTTAAAAATTCTTTCAGCCATGTTTTAACTGCAAATCGTGCTCGTACTGTAGGCGCTCGCTACAACGAAGAAATGTCACTGTAGCAAAACGTATTGCATGCGTTTTTTTATTTATTTTTCAGTTTTGTCCTCGTTTTGTGCACCTGTTTTTAGCTCCATTGATACTATATTTTAAATACCATTCTGTGTACTCTGAAAAACTTCTTTCAGCCATGTTTTACTTCTAAAGGGTGCTCTTGCTAAACAGCACGCGTGTTACAAGAAAAAGCCCTCACTACAACGCAAAAAAGTTACTGTAGCAAACATGGGGCATGTCTACTTTTATATTTGTTTTAATTTTGTCCTAGTTTTTGCGCCTGCTTTTATCACATTTGATACTTATTTGAATACCATTTTTGTACTCTTAAAAATTCGTTTCAGCCAGTTTTACCTGCAAAGCGTGCTCTTTCTGTAGAGCATACGCGTTACTAGAAGAAGCTCTCACTACAACGCAGAAAATCGCTGTAGAAAACGTATAGCATGTGTATTTTTCATTAATTTCTTAGTTTTGTCCTTGTTTTGTGCGCCTGTTTCAACTCCTTCGATAATATCTTTTAAATGTCATTTTCTGTAATCTTAAAAATTGTTTCAGTCATGTTTTACCTGTTAAGCGTGCTCCTTCTGCGGACACACGTGCTACTTGAAGCCCTCAATACAAAACAGACATGTCATTGTAGCCGAAATTGAGCATGTGTATTTCTCATAAATTATTTAGTTTAGTCGTCATTTTTTTAGCTCTTCCACCAATATCTTTTAAATGTCATTTTCTGTAACTTTAAACATCGTTTTAGTCATATTTCATCAGTAAAACATGCTCTTTTTGTAGAGCACACTTGTTACTGGAAGGAGCCCTCACTACAACGCAGAAAAATCACTTTAACGAAAATTGGGCATGTGTAGTTTCATTAATTTCCTAGTTTAGTCCTCATTTCGTGCACTTGTTTTTAGCTTCATCGATATTTTTTAAATGTCATTCTCTGTACTCTTGAACATCGTTGCAGCCTTGTTTTACCTGTAAAGCGCGTTCTTTCTGTAGAGCTCACGTGTTATTGGAAGGAGCCCTCACTACAATGCAGAAAATTCACTATAGCAAAAATTTAGCATTTTTTATTCTTTAGTTTCCCTCGTTTCGTGCGCCTGTTTTTAGCTCCTTCAATAATATATTTTAAATGCCATTCGCTGGTACTCTTGAGAAATAATTTCAGCCATGGTTTACCTGTAAAGCGTGCTCTTACTGTAAAGTACACGTGTAACTTGAAGAAGCCCTCAGTACAACACAGAAAAGTCACTGTAGCTAACTTTGAGAATTATTATTTTCTTGTAAATCTTTAGCTTTGTTTTAGTTTCGTGCGCCTGTCTTTATCCTTTTCAAAACTATATTTTATATTTTAAATTTCATTTTATGTACATTAAAAAATTGTTTCAGCCATGTTTTACCTCTAAACTGTGCTTTTTCTGTAGAGCACACGTGTTACTTGAAGAAAACCTAACTACAACGCAGAAAAATCACGAACACGAATGCCGGCTGCGTTGCCTGCATTTTCGATGGAGGCGGAAATGCTGTAGGCCTGTTTGCTGAGATTCTGGGTCACGTTAAAAAAACCATGTGATTAAAATTTCCGAAGCCCTCCACTACGGCGTTTCTCAGGATCATGTGGTGGTTTTGGAGCGTTAAACCCCATGTATGAATGAATCAATCAAACAACGCAGAAAAACGTGCGAGTTTTTATACACAGCAAAGTCAAACTTCCATTGCAATAAGATCATACGTCGAACACGCGCAAAACAAACAAACCAGGACAAAAAACACAAATTCTGCTGCATGTTTTTTAAGCAACTGCACCGCAGGACATTCCACGCCTTATTTCTCTCTCCCAAACATAAATTACGTTATCCTAATGCCATCTACTGCTTTGCAGGTAGCAACGTGGGCGTGATAGTTGAAACAACAACAAGCTGAAATTAAGTTTAAATTGGTGAAAGAATTCGCAGTTTATTTTCCTTTGGTGTAAGATTTGCACCTTCCTATTTCGAATGTCTCTATGCTTTACGAAACTCATGGGAAAACTTTTACATGGACAGCCCAGTCAAAAATCTGTCGTATATCAGGTTTCATTGAGCAATTATTGATAAGACTTCTTGATAACATCCTAACTAATTGATAAAATATAACTAATGCGGGAAGAAGTGGAAAAGAAGGTTTGGTTCAACGCTGAATATTTTTGTGTACCATCATCATTCAAAATTTGTTTATTTTTATAACACCTACTTTGTATTTGATGTTGCTATCCCCTGTATATAAGGAAGTGCAACATATGACGTATCGTTTGCTTATATGACTTCGTTATCTGCTACCTTCAATTCTAGGTTGGAACAGTATGCGCATGCGGTCAATTCTCTTTTATTTCTCACTACCTGGCTTCTTTTGTAATTAACTTATCATACTACAAGCCTAGAATAAGGAGGACATTGATTTGAGCGAGTTGGTACGTCTTTTTGTGCTGTTTTTTCCAGCTGGATTATGCAGCACTTTACTCAGGAAGTCAAAACACTTTTCTTTAAAATATTGTCACGCTTCTATGCGCTGATGTGACTGAGGAGTACACGGATCGTCCGGGTGCTGGCGAAAGAGAACTCTTGCGAGACTTCTTATTTCGAAAAACAGCATACGATTTATTTACACATTTACAGGAGGTGACAAACTAGGCAAAAAGACGTGCCATTACATATAAGACGAAAGGGCCAGCGAATATTGATTGAAGAGAGAAGGCTCCCAACGCACATGTATTCGATGAGCTCTTCATATCCTCTGGCCTGTGCACGCGCTTTTATGGGCGAAGCTCCTTATAACGGCACCCGTTCGTCCCTCTTAGCCATTGTAGTATGTAACAAGTCTAGCATTTTAACCTCCAAGGTGGTGCCGGTGAGAGATTTCATTTGTGCGTTGTTAAAAAATAAAAAATGCTGCCTAATGTACATGCCAATAGATGCTAATCGAGAATGAGAGACAGGAGCATTCGGCTTTTAGTTAATGCGCACGCTGCGATTCCCATTAGCAGCCATTGGCATGTACATTGAGCACTATCTGACAATAAAGCGTTGCTACGTTATACTCTCTGTGTGTAACCTCCTTAGTTTTAGAAAGGTTAAGCGAGCGTTGAGCCACAGTTGCATGAATACAAAGAACTAGTATATACCATGACTGAACTCGAGGTGGTTAAAGGTGGGAAGTAGATACGAAGTGCAAGCTGTAAGCAAGTAAAAGGCGAATTCGCCTGTCTCTCATTTCTCATTAGCAGCCGTTGGCATGTACATTGCGCACTATCTGACAGGAAAAGGTTGCTACGTTATACTCGCTGGGCGTAACCTCCTTGGTTTTCGAAAGGTTTAGCGAGCGTTGGGCCGCAGTGCCATGAATACAGTGAACTAGTATATACCATGAACTCGAGGTGGATAAAGGTGGGAAGTAGACCCGAAGCACAAGCCGTAAAAAGTGTGCGTGTGCCACCTCTAGTTTTGTCCTTGGAATGTCCGCTGGATGGCGGTGCTTCTATATGGAGAATATATGATGAAAAGATGCGAGATGGTGGTACTTGGAGTGTTGAATAGATGGATGAACGGACACACAGACAGATGCATGGATGGACGCATGAACGGACGCACGGGCGGATGCATGGGCGAACGCAGGGACGGATGCACGAACAGACGCACGCACGGACGGGCGGATGGATGGACGGAAGCAAGAACAAATGGACGGACGTATGCATCACCACACTATCCATCATTCACTCCATGGATACTGCTGCCATTTTCATCATCAATTCCGTCTCATGGTAGATTTTTTATCCGCTAGGGTATGTATTCTGGCGCTGCAATCAGACTGAAAAACTCGACTGAATTTTGCTTTGATGAATCATAAACGCTGAGTATACAGAGAAGGTAAAGATAGTCATGCGCTGAAATAGCATAATATTTTGCAAACAATAAATTAAAAACCTATAGTCTAGAAAAAATTAAGTACTACATATTATCGCAGGGGTCTCACACACTTCACCCGTGGGCCTCTTGTTTGCGGCTCACGGCTAGCACAATCTTTGCTCTTTAGCGAGGACTACATTGGCCGTATCTTCACCGTTTCATTGTGGCTGGTTTTGGCTTCACTGAGAAACCAAAACTAACGCACTCGGTGCGTTAGTTTTAGTTTCTCTGGCACCTTAGTCTGGAAGTTCGACGATGAATCTCTTAAACTGCACGTGATCTTTTTAAATTTTAAAATATTGGAAGATTTCATGCACTGAGAAAATCGATGATATGCGAAGCATGAAGAGGAAGGTCACATTGTCCCAATAAACTTGGTACAACATTACTAGGAAGGCGTAAATTATGCCAATTATGCCGTACATGACTTCCATGTCATGATTATCGTGTTTGCACGAGTCATATACCGTCATCATCCACTCACGTCCCGTAACGCCGAATTCGGTTCATGTGAAGCGAGTGAAATGGTCGAAAGCACACTATGAGCGAAGCATGTAGTCATGATTTACATGACACGCATGTGTTCATTAATATGTGTAGACGTGTCATTTACCTTCGTCTTCCGTTGGCGTCACGTGATACCAAATTTAGTATATGTGAAGGTATTGAAACGGCCGCAAGCACATCATGAGCATGGCATGTAGTCACGTCTTACATGACACGCAAGTAACTATTATCGTAGTCCCACCAGACCTATAACTTCATTATCCATTCACGTCACATAATACCCACTTTTATATATGTTAGGCTAGCGAAACGACCACGAGCACATCATGAGCGTGGCATGTAGTCATGTTTTCACAGGACACTCATGTCATGAGTATTATGTTATTACTAGTCACTTATGCTCGTGTTACATTCATGCTACGCAATACTGATTTTGGTATACATTCTATCATAATATCGGCCAGGAGAGCTAAAAGTCGTAGATAGATATAGTAGATAGATAGCTAAATAGATAGATAGATAGATAGATAGATAGATAGATAGATAGATAGATAGATAGATAGATAGATAGATAGATAGATAGATAGATAGATAGATAGATAGATAGATAGATAGATAGATAGATAATAGATAGATAGATAGATAGATAGATAGATAGATAGATAGATAGATAGATAGATAGATAGATAGATAGATAGATAGATAGATAGATAGATAGATAGATAGATAGATAGATAGATAGATAGATAGATAGATAGATAGATAGATAGATAGATAGATAGATAGATAGATAGATAGATAGATAGATAGATAGATAGATAGATAGATAGATAGATAGATAGATAGATAGATAGATAGATAGATAGATAGATAGATAGATAGATAGATAGATAGATAAGATAGATAGATAGATAGATAGATGCGCTTAAGGTCGCCGAAGTTCGCTAAGAAATGCTTCACATTTAAAATTTCTGGAGATCACGAGACACGCATGACTTTTTTTTTATGCCATCCCTCTCTGATTAGCTTCCAGCGCTTTCGTCGGGACAAGAGAAGAGAGAATTCGATCGAAGCGGGGGACGAATCTTTGTAACTCCACTCCTACTGCATAAATTCGAAGAATTTTTGCACGAAAAAGTTCATGAGACGATAGTGATTTCAATTCATGGCTACTTTAAAAAGTGTTGCAAGGTCCCTGAAACGGGGTGTAAATGTTTTTGGGGGGCGAAGATGTGCTATCTTGCCACAGCAATGCGTTGTCCAGAGTAAACTTCTGTGCCCCTTCATTACGCCATGTAAGGTTAATAATGAATGCTCTATTAGAAACTCGCTGCTCTACCATGAAATTAATAATGTTGTATAATACGCAGTTGTTAGCAATCAAGTCTATTTTTATTGGTTTAAAATAAACTCAAAGTAAATCATCTTTATAAAGGAAGAGCAAAAGCATAGGTTTATGTAAAGTTTGTAGAGTAACGCCAGTACTGCATAAAATATAACGGCATAATAAATCTGACGAGATTCGGAGCTCCGAAGGGCTTGGCGTAAATCTCACGCAAGTTTTATTCTTCATATGTGCGCATTCAACGATCGGAAACTTCTTGGGGAAGCTGTCATATGCGTAAAAAAGCAGCCCTTACCGATGCATGACTACAAGTGAGGGTATATATCTGTAGGAGAGCGGCTCAGATAATAAGTAATGCAATTTCAAGATACTGCACATAACCAAATCACTGATTAAAAGAAAAAAAAAACATTACGAAATCAGGTCGCAGCCATTCAATGCCATCTACACTTCAAATCTAACCGAAACGTTCCGTTTGCATAGCTGAGTTTACGTTCTCGCGGTCTTGCATTTGGTCCTTGCGGGAAAAATGAAACAGAACAATTAGGATTTGCCGAACTTTCAATGTTTAAAAAAAACAAAGCAATCAACTAAAGCATAGGTATAGTATTATTTTTAAATGTGGCAGATACTTATCTATCAATATATGTTTTTTGTAAGCCTAATGTGACAGCATTTCCTTGCCTAGCCACAACTTCATGATGAGAATAACTTCAAAAAGCGAGGAAAGACAACAAAAAGCTAAGAAATCACCGCATATCCTCGGAGTGTACGATGATGAGTGGAACGCAGCGTCCATCGGTCCATCCGTCCATCCATGCGTCCGTGCTTCTGTCCGTCCGTTCGTTCTTGCTTCCGTTCGTCCACGCGTCCGACCGAGCATCTATCCATGTATTCGTCCGTTCTTCGCGTCCATCCGTCCTTTCATCCGTGTGTCCAACCGTCCGTCCGTCCGTCCTTCTATCTGAGTGGGCGTCCGTGCGTTCATACATGTGTTCGTGCATTCATGCGTCCAACCATCTGTCTGTCTGTTCATTCCGACGTGCATTAGTCTGTCTGTCTGCCGTTCATCCATCCGTACGTCTGTCTGTTTGTCTGTATGTCTGTCTCTCTGTCTGTAGGTTTGTCCCTCCTTCCGTCCGTACGTCCACAATTCTGTCTGTCTGTCCATGTGTCATTATTTCTGTCTGTCTGTCCGTCCGTCCGTCTGTTAGCATTTCCGTCCGTCTGTTCATCTAGTGAACACTCTAAGTATCGCCATCTCGCATTCTTTCATCATATATTCATCATATACAAGTACCGCCATCCAACAGACATTTCAAGGACTAAGTGAGAAGTGGCTACCTACTACTACTACTACTACTACCACTACTACTACTACTACTACTACTACTACTACTACACACATCATGGACCCACGACGCGCGTGTTAAAGAGCTTCATCTCTGAAACACACCCAGCAAGTTGAGAGATGTAAGAATACTAGCGCTTACAACACTAGTGATGTTGTGTATGTTACTTGTTCATTGTTTTTTGTATTCGCGCTGCTGCAATTTATTTTTCCTGGCTAGAAAAAGGAAGTTCCGAGAAGGTTTCCACAAAAGTTCCCGTAGGTTTCTACGCTGCGGGTATGTTGCTCCTCGACTTCAGGAGCTTTAGGGGTGAAGCTCCTCTTAGTTTAACCTTGTCATGCGTCACGCATAACCAAGAGAAGAGACGAGAAACAAAAGAAGGTAGTATCTCTCGAACCATATCATAAATGGCACTGTGTCGTAGAAGTACATAGAAACTGAAGTTGATCGAGGACATTATCATGGCGCTGTAGCGCTACTCTCCAATTGGCTGCTGCACGGGCTGTGCCTCGGTACGCGGGGAACGAGTACCTCTCTCAGTGTCCTGAATAGTCGCCATACGTGGTGGATCGTTGGTGGGGCATGGATGAAGCAGAGCGGCGGGCGCATTCTATACGCTTGCGCTTGGCTTTTTTTGGTTTGAGTCTCGTCAGTGTTACCCGCACGCCATCTGCCTTCTTCAATGAGATCAGACGCATGCACTTATGTAGAAATGGATGGACACACAGACGGATAGATGGACGGATGCTTCGCCCCACTCATCGTCAATCACTCTGGGGATATGCTGTGATTTTTAGAGGCGAAGCTCATTAGGCCGTGGTTCGTGGTTCCACGATGTATGTAATAGTAGTAGTAGTAGTCATCGTCGTCGTTGTAGTAGTAAGTAGCCGCCTCTCGTTTAGTCCTTGGAATGCCCGCTAGATGGTGGCACTTCTATTTGATGAATATGTGATTGAAAGATGCGAGATGGTGGTACTTGGAGTGTTCACTGGATGGACGGACAGGTGGGCGCATGCAGTTAGGGACAGACAGAGAAGCAGATGTATGGATTGACGAACGCACAGCAGGACCCACGCACGGACAGACGCGTGGACGAACGCAGGGATGGACGCACGGGCGGACGCATGGAAGTACCGATGGACGCATGGACGGGCGGATGGACGCACAGAGGAACGGACGCACGGAAATATGGAAGCAATTACGAACGGACATACGGAAGCGCGGATGGGTGCTTTGCGCCGCTCATCATCATTTACTCCGTGGATATGCTGTGATTTTTTTTTGGGGGGGGGGGGGCATGAAGGCTGCTGAAAAGCATTCTTTTAAGCCGAAACGGCACCGGGCCGGTCTAGGGGAAGCGAAGCCAGGTGGTGGACCGGGGCGCGAGCAAGGAGTGTGATGTGGGTTCTATGCACCTCAGTGGTTAAGCGAATGCTGCCCGAATAGTCGTTTAGGATCAAAGCTCTTTAAGGCATGGTTCGTGCGTGCCTGATGTATGTAGTAGTAGTAGTAGTTGTTGTTGTAGTAGTGGTAGTAATAGTAGTAGTAGTAGTAGTAGTAGTAGTAGTAGTAAGTAGCCATTTGTTATTTTTTTTTGAATGTCCACTGGATGGCGGTACTGTATATGACGAATATATGATGAAAAGATGCGAGATGGTGATACTTGGAGTTTTCACCAGATGGATGGGCGAACGGATGAACGGATGAACAGACAGAATTATGACCAGACAGACAGACAGACCGACAGACAGACAGACAGAGGGACGGGCAGACGGATGGATGAACGGACGCACAGAGAAACGCTTGGACGCTCGCACGCATGGCAGGACGCTCGCGCGGATGGACGGACAGAAGCACGGAGGGACGGATGGATGAATGGACTGACGGACGCAGTAGTAGTAGTAGTAGTAGTAGTAGTAGTAGTAGTAGTAGTAGTAGTAGTAGTAGTAGTAGTAGTGGGTAGTCACCTCTCGTTTAGTCCTTGGAATGTCTGCTAGATGGTGGTACTTCTATCTGATAAATATATGATGAAAAGATGCGAGATGGTGGTACTTGGAGTGTTCCCTTAATGGACGGACAAATGGACGCATCCACGTAAGGACAGACAGAGAGCCAGGCTTGCGGATGGACGGACGCACGGACGGATGCACAGCCGGGCCCACAGACGAAAGGTCGCATGGACGTATGCAGGGATGGACGCACGGGAGGAGGCATGGACGGACGTATAAGTGCACGGAGGAATGGATGCAATGACGGATAGACGCATGGATGTACGGATGGATGGACGAATGGAAGGACGCACGCACGGATGAACGAACGGACAGACGGAAGCGCGGACGGACGCTTCGCGGCAATCATCAATTACTCCGTGGATATACTGTGATTTTTTTCGGTAAGCGTGTAGGCAGCTGAAAGGCACTATTGTAAGCCGAAACTGCACCGGGCCGGTCTAGGGAAGCGAAGCTAGGTCATGGACCGCGACGCGAGTAAGGAGTGTGATGTGGGCCCTGGCACCTCAGTGGTTAAGGGAGTGCGGGCCGGATGGACTTTTAGGAGCGAAGCTTATTAAAGCATGGTTCATGTGTGCCTGATGTATGTATGTATGTATGTATGTATGTATGTATGTATGTATGTATGTATGTATGTATGTATGTATGTATGTATGTATGTATGTATGTATGTATGTATGTATGTATGTATGTATGTATGTAGTAGTAGTAGTAGTAGTAGTAAGAGGCCATTTCTCATTTACTCCTTGGAATGTACGTTGGATGGCGGTAATGTATATGATGAATATATAAAAGATGCGAGATGAAGGTACTTGGAGTTTTCATTAGATGGACGGACGAACGAATGGGCGGAGAGACACACAGACGAACAGACAGACAGACAGACAGACAGACAGACAGACAGACAGACAGACAGACAGACAGACAGACAGACAGACAGACAGACAGACAGACGACGGACGGACGGACGGACGGACGGACGGACGGACGCACGGAGGGATGGATGGGCAGAAAGACAGACGGATGGATGGATGGATGGACGGACGTAAGGATGGATGTATGGTTGAATGCATGCAGAAACGCATGGATTCTCACTCGGATGGACGGATGGATGAATGGAGTGACGGACGCAAGAAAGGACGCACAGATGGGCGGATGCACAAACGCTATCACACATGAATGCACGGATGGACAGAAACAAGAACGAATGGATGAACGGAAGATTGGACGGACGGACGGACGGACGGACGGAATGACGGGCGCTTCTCACCACTCATCATCATTCACTCCGTGGATACGCTGTGCTTTTTCTCAATGGCAACGGCCTCCGCTTTTCACAAGCAGTATAGGAGTCCGATACAAACTCTGAGTGTCTGGCCCTAAGCAATTTATCCTATATGTGTGTTGCGTCTGCTGGTGTTTGTCATTTATGGTAGACTCTACCATTGGTTGGTGATGAATAGTCCGGTATGATTCCCACATAGCATGCACCAGTATACCTGTGTGTTTAAAAAAAGTTTATTCTCTCATGGGATGCAACAAACCTAAGGGCCAAGCGTTTGTATAACGGGCACAATAACAAACAAAAGACAAAGCACAACATACATTACACATTTAAACGAAAGTGTCCAAGTCCGTAGGATGTCCATTGTACTAATAAATATACATACACTACATAACTGCACTAATCACAATATGGACAATGTACATGATGATATATGTACAGAATTCACAAGACTTGGTGAAGATGTTAGAAAATATGTACAACAGGTATCAATATTCATAAAAGTTTCATAACTTACAGCGTTAGAATGAAGTGCATATATAGAAGAGCTCGCACCCATATGGGACATACACAAACACATAAAAATATTACACACATACTGATTACATGCACCAATCAGACATTGACAGGTGACCTGGCTATAGGAACCAGGCCAGGTGGAAGACTAATCGAACGCGTCTGTCACCTACGGACAGAAAGCGGCACGACCATTGTCGCAGAAATTCTTCCTCCCCAAGGAAGAACAATTCCTCCGACAGAAACCATTAGAGTTCAGAGTAGAGGCGTTCCAGAATCGGAAAAAGAGCACGATGACGATGACCTGCCGCTTAATAAAAGCTAAATTCTCCATTCTCTCATTCCGTATTAGCAGCCATTGGCATGCTCATTGAGCACTATCTGACAAGAAAGGGTTGCTACGCTATACTCGCTGGGCGTAACCTACTTGGTTTTAGAAAGGTTTAGCCAGTGTTGGGCCCCTGTGCCATGAATACAGTGAACAGGTATATGCCATGATCTAGAGGTGGTTAAAGGTGCGATGTAGACACGAAGCGCAAGCCGTAAGAAAGTGTGCGTGTGCCACCTCTCGTTTAGTCCTTCGAATGTCCGCTGAATGGCGGTGCTTCTATATGAGAAATATAAAATGAAAAGATGCGAGATGGTGGTACTTAGAATGTTGAATAGGTGGACGTACGGACACACAGACAGATGCGTGGACGGACGCAGGAGTGGACACATGGACGAACACAGGAACGGACGCACAGATGGACGTGTGGACGCACGAACAGACGCACGCACGGACGGGCGTATGGACTCACGGGGGGCTACACTGACGCATTAATGGACAAATTGAAGCAAGAACGATTGTACGGACGGATGCTTCGCCCCACTCTCCATTATTCACTCCGTGGATATGCTGCCATTTTTTTTAGTCTTGTCAGTGTTACCCGCATGCCGTCTACATTCTTGAACGAGATCAGACGCACGCACTTATGCACGGATGGACGGACATACTGACGGATGGATGAACGGATGCTTCTACCTACTCGTCAACATGCACTCCGTAGATATGCTTTGATTTTTTGAGATGAAGCCCATTAAGCCGTGGTTCGTGCGTGCCCAATGTCCGTCCATCCACTGGATGGACGGACAGACAGACGTATGCATGGAGGGACAGAGAATCAGACGTAAGAATGGACGGACGCACGGAGGGATGGATGGATGGATGGATGGATGGATAGATGGATGGATGGATGGATGGATGGATGGATGGATGGATGGATGGATGGATGGATGGATGGATGGATGGATGGACGGATGGACGGATGGACGGATGGACGGATGGACGGATGGATGGATGGATGGATGGATGGATGGATGGATGGATGGATGGATGGATGGATGGATGGATGGATGGATGGATGGACGCACAGCTGGATTCACGGACTGACGGACACACGGACGAGCGCAGGGATAGACGCACGGGTGGACACATGGAAGGACGGATAGACGAACGTACTGACGGACGCAAGGAAGGACGCACGGATGGATGGACGTACAAGCGCTCACACGAATGGATGGACAGATGGACGGAAGCAAGGACGAATGGACGAACAAAAGCATGAATGGACGCTTCACACCACTCATCATCATTCACTCCGTGGATACGCTGTCACTTTTCTCGATGGCAATGGCCTCTGCTTTTGACGTGCAGTGTGGCAGTCCGACACAAACTCTGTGTGCCTGGCCCTAAGAACTTTTTCCTGTGTGTGTGATGCGTCGGTAGGTGTTTGTACACTCTACCATTGGTAGGTGATAATTATTGCGGTATGATTCCCAGACAGCATATCCCAGTATATCTGAGGCATGCTATGGCCGTCACCCCCGGAAAGTCTTTTCAGGCCTGCGCCCAGCAATCTGACGTCAGTTCCGCCCGGCCGACTCTCGGGGAAGCCGCAGCGGCAGCGAGCGCAGCGCGGGCGGCGCGGGTCAGTTCGGCGGCGTGGTGTTGACGGTGTTTCACGTTTGTTGCTTTCCGTTGTTGTTTTGCGGCAATTTCGTTTCCGTGCGTGATGCTGGAGTGATGCGACAATGCCGAATAAGTGTTGTGTACCCGGATGCACCGGCCACTACAAAACAGGAAAGAAGATACAAGTGTTTTCTTTCCCTAAAGACGCCGACGCTCTCAAACAATGGCTACACGCCATTCCTAGGAAGGACTTCGCGCCGACTTTGTGCACTAAGGTAAGAATTTGAGAGGCTCCTGTTCTTAGCTTGCCGTTGCTTGTTCGGGTAGAAATCACCTATGATGGGAAATACTTGAGCGTGTGGCCGCCGGGCCTCGCGAAGCGCTGACGCCAGCAGTTGATGAGAATCGCCCAGAAAGGCACGTTCGCAGCAAGGATGGTCAGCTGCGCTTTGTTCACTAACAGTGCCGTGGTGTCGTCCATTCTTGCAAGCTCTCGGTGGAAGCGCTTCGTGGAGTGCGGTGACATCACGCTCCCGTGTTTCTTTTCATGTTGCTTGTACCGCTTAGCGCAGCGCTTTTATTTAGATGCTTGCGAAACGTAGGTAGACTTTGTTTTAGCTACACGGACTGTAAACACGGTCATGCAAACGGGAGCGCATTTTTTTTTCTTTTGAGAAGTGGCGTCTCAGACGTCCTTGAAACGTTTGTGCAGGTGTGCGCGGATCATTTCGACGCTTCATGCATCGAGAAGACGACATCGAACACGAATCCAAGGACAGGGAGAGTTATTGAAGTTGCACTCCCAGTACCATGGTTGCATCCTGGATCTGTCCCAACGGTATTTCCCGGCTGTCCGTCCTACCTATCAGTACGAGACCAGAACACGAGAGAAACCCCTGACGCCAAGAGGAGCCGACAAGAAGCCTCCCAACTCGCCCGTGCTGTAGAAGAGTCGCTGGCGTCATATGAAGCGAAGCAAGAACGAGACCGGTTTTCGTCCCTCGAAGAACTAAGGGCTCGCTTGCAAGGGGTGTCAGTGTCTCCGAAGTGGACTGTGATTCATAAAGAAGAGTGCTCCATGTTTTTGAACATTATCGACTATCGTGAACCTTGTTTTAATGTGTCATTGACCGTGTTTGCAAACCTTGAAGTCTTTGCCTGCTATCAAGGCTCACCAATCAAGAACCTTGGTAGCGCTGTTGTACCAGACTCAGTTCAAAAAGTAAGTTCCTTGTTGGAAATTTTGAACAACCTGTCGATTCTGTCTGAGGAGCGCTGCACTTATCGCCACCTGGCTCAAGCAATACATTCCCTTCTAGACAAATTGGAAGCCAGCATTGATGAAGGCAAGAAAGAGACGGTGAACTTTATGAAGGAGCAGCTACTACTCCTTTCTGCAGAGCGCATTCAGTATAGCGCACAGGTGATGGTCTTTGCATGCATCTTGCGTACAATATCACCACATGCCTACAAGTATCTGAGAAGCACAGGGACACTAACTTTGCCCCACCCAAGCACTATTAGAAATGTGTGCTCGTCTATTCAAATGTGCCCACATGTTGATTCTTCTGACGACACTTTCCTTCAGTATGTGTCTCAGAGATTCAAACATCTGCAGCCACATGAACACACTGTGACGCTGATGCTTGACGAGATTCATATCAAACCTTGTTTAGATTACAAAGGTGGGAACATATGTGGTGCAGCAGTTAACTCCAACGAAGCGGCCACATCGGTGCACGTGTTTATGATACAAAGTTTGCTGAGCGCATTCAAGGAGGTGGCGCACATTCTTCCGGTAAAAATCTTACAGGGTGAAGATCTTCATTTGCATGCTGAAGAAGGTGATCTTGGGCTTAGAAGAAATTGGATACAGGGTCATAGCCGTTGTCTGTGACAATAACTCGCAGAACAGGAAGGCAATGAAGATGTTTCTGCCAGAACCAAAGCTAAGCCCTGTCTACCCGCATCAGGCAGACCAAGATTGGCCGCTATTTTACGTGGTGGATGCTGTACATCTAATTAAATGCATAAGAAATAACTGGCTCAACCAGAAAAATGCTGGAACTTGCTTTTTCTACCCACGCTTCGAGCTTTCGAACAATGAAGTTCATCCCGAATGCAAGATGACTGCTTCATTTAAGCATTTGAGAGATTTGCATAAAGAGGAGTCACCCCTGCTGCTGAAATCTGGGTAGGACTTGACGTCAAAAGCTCTAAATCCAAGCAGCTTTGAACGACAGGACGTCAAACTCGTACTGCAGGTTTTTAATCCGCACGTAGCCGAAGCCCTGGCCGCTCGCAAGGGTCATACTGATTTTCAACATGCTACAGCAACCGCCGAGTTCATCAAAATAATTCTTCGTTGGTGTAGAATTGTCAATGTAAAGACACCTAGTAAGGGCTTTCATCACCGTAATGTTTACAAAGAGCCCATGTCAAACCACACAGATGACCCAAAGGCAAGCTTTCTAAGCGTTTTTATCACATGGCTCGATGTGTGGGAACTTTATAAGCACGACACCGGAGTACTTACCCTGGAGACACTGAGTGCCTTGAGGCTCTCTGCTCAATCCCTTTTGGCATTGCTGAAGTACTGCGTTAGTGAGCTTCACTTTAAGTACATTCTGCTAGGGAAAGTCCAGACGGATCCCCTCGAGAGTCGCTTTGGACAGTACAGGCAGATGGCTGGTGGGCAGTATCACATATCTGTTCGCCAGCTTTGCGAAACCGAGGGAAGGATTCGCCTTCAAAATGCCCTTCCAAGGAGGAGCAACGATGATCTCAGAGGCATCGAAGAGACGGACAGTGTCAGGGATGCGGGCACTTCTTTTAGTGTTCATGTTAGCGATGCTGACCTTGATGAGCTCAGAGCACAAATGCCGGTGATTGGTTATGTTGGTGGGTATTGTGCACACGCTGCAATGAAAGTTCTCAAGTGTGAAAGCTGCCAGAGGCAGTTGGTCGTTACCGGAAATACGGCAGAAACAGGAGAGGACACCCATTCTTTAATCGCACAACTGGATCGGGGTGGCCTCAAATTTCCTTCCGCTCTTGTAATCGCAGTAGTTATGTACACGGAGGTTGTAGTTAGAAAGCTGATGACGAAAAGTACCTCTACCCAGTTTCTCCATGGGCCGAACCAAAAGAATGTCGTTCGGCAACTTACACTGGACTGTCTGCCAAGGCTTGAGGACATAGACACGTGTGAAAACGGGCACACCTACGAGCTCCTCATCACATTGGTTGCAAACTGTGCAGCAAATATAATGCTCAACAACTTGTGCAAGCAAAGGAACGATCTTTTACGCATTGAAAAAGATCAGAAGGCGAAAAATAGAAAGGCCTGAATTTTTCTTGGAAAGTAATTTTCCAAGCGTCGCGTCTTTCTCTTCACATTTATTCTTGTGAAACTACACTGAGTGTATTTGATTGCATAGTCATGACTTGATTTCCTTGGTATACTTCTTCCTTGTGTAAAATGAGCCTTGTTTCCAGTTTTGTATCTCTTTACAAGTTGTTAGCTTTTAAAAGTGCTGTACTCTTTTTTTCTTTTTTTTAACACGAACTGCCTCGGTGCCTACTGTAGCAGTTGTACAGTCCGTTTTGGTACCTGAGCTGTGTACACTTTCCTTGTGCACTCTGTGTACAGACATGTTGTGCACTGTGATTTGTTTTTTCTTATATTTTTGTTTGATTTTTTTCCCTAGGACATGCACCTACCTGTGGCAGTACAATTACTTTTCTTTCTGTCGTTTATCATGCTGTGGACCACAATTTAGTCACCAGTGTTCTATGTATTGTATTTTTTGGCAAGTGTTTGAACCTGATACCTTGTGTTGCTACTGCTACTATGTTAAACGAATGGTATGTTTTCCTCTAACCTACAATTTAAATGAAGGTGTGCTTTTTCTGTTCCAAAGCTCGGGGATGTTTTTGCTGTTACAATCTGTTTTGTTTTCCGAGTTTTATGTGGCAAGATATTGTGTTTTGTACTTTTGGCATATTTTCAGCATTAAGGGCAACATCTTGTGTTGCCTGTCGTCTGCCTGGACCTGAGAACAATGCGCACTGTGATATTTGTACAGACGGCGTCTGGCTGTGATAAATAAATATGCATTATTCCATTCACGATATTCATTATTTCTTGATACCTTGATAAGTTCCCCGCCCGCCCCCGCCGCGGTGGCTCAGTGGCTAAGGCGTAGCGCTGCTGAGCACTAGGGCGCGGTTTCGATACCCGGCTGCGGCGGCCGTATTTCTGATGGAGGCGAAAAGCAAAAACGCCCGTGTGTACGAGATTTCGGCACACAATAAAGATTCCCAGGTAGTCAAACTTAATCCTGAGCCCTCCCCTACGGCGCGCTTCATCGCCTGCGTTGCGTCGGCGCGTTAAACCATACAATCAATCGATACCTTGATAAATCGTGCGGACATGGTGTCAAGGAACCTCGCCTGAGTCGGTAGGCGGGAAGGGCGCGCGCGGCAAGCGCTCGCGGCTGGCGCAGCCACCCAGCGAAGGGCGGCCGGCGCGATGTGACGTCGTCGACGTCACGTCACGTGACGCGCAGGCCTGAAAAGCTTCCGGGGGTGACGGCTATGCCCCAGTATATCTGGCGCATAGCATGTGGGAATCGGAAGTTTTTTCTCGGAAGAATCTAGGTATATGTCAGATATACGTCACGTGCCTATCAAGAACTGGGTCATTCATAAAAAGCAAAACAACTCTTCAACGCATGAAAAGTAACATTCAAATGTGTATTTACTCGTGTTAGGGAAAGTTACAGTAAAGGTTAACATGAAAACGACAGCAATTTGTCCATTAGCCGCCTATTGTTCTCAATTTCTGAAGCTGTAGCTAAACCTTAAAGTTAAATCTGGAGGCCAACCAGACAAACAATGTGGGCTTTCAAATACATCTTTTGGTCGCAGCGCATCGAACATTCGGCTTCAATGAGACGTGTTTAGTTTTAGATGTTGGGTTGCTTTTACCCCTGCCGAAGTCTGAGGCTCAAGGGACGGCTCCAGACTCTCCCGTAGTAGAGTGCCTAGTACTCTGAATCGTTAACCACTTTTTCTGAACACACGATATTATCACAGTGCTTTAGACTAACTGCTGAGAATTCAGTTGGGACAGATTTCTGCTCTCCCAGAGTACAGTGCCAAGTACACTAAAGTGTTGAACACATTTTCTAAACAAATGGCTAGCTGTTTGCCCATGGTCAAGTTCATCAACATCAAGGGTACATTAAAAAGCGCAATGATTATGAATGCGAAGTATTTCTTAGCGAACCTCGGCGAGTTTAAAAGTATCTATCTGGCCGCGGCCTACGACATTCAGCTCTCCTGGTCGTTTGGATAATTGTATCGATACCAAAATTGGTATAGAATAACTTGGCGGTATGGCGAGCATAAGTGACAAGTCATAAAATGAAAATCACGATATGTATGTCATGAAACTCATAGTTTACATTTCATGGAGTTGCTGATATTGTGGTGGTTTCGCTCACATGACATGTTGCATGCATATGTGATATGCCTGCATGGCGAACACAGGCAGCTGACCCTAGCATGAAAATAATGATGCGTGTCATGTAACAACATCACTACATGCCACACTCGTTTTGCGCCCGGGGTCCTTTCGCTAGATTCGCATATACCACTCCTTGTATTATGGGACGTGAATGGATGATGAAGGTATGTGACTGGTGCAAACATGATAATCATGAGATGCGTGTCCAGTAACAACATGACTACATGCCAAGCTCATGATGCGCTTGCAGCCGTTTCGCTAGCTTCACATATACGAAATTCGCTTTCGCGTGACATGAATAGACGACAAAGGTAAATGACATGTGCAAACATGATAATGATGCAATGCATGCAAACTTCACTAAAACTTGACAACATGCTACGCGCATAGCGTGCTCACGGCTGTTTCGCTAGCTTCACATATACCAAATTTGATATCACGTGACGTAAATACACGACGAAGGTAAATGACACGTCCAAGCATAATATTCCTGACATGGAAGTCATGTACGACATAGTTTACATCCACCTCTTGACGTTGTGCTGATATTAAAGTAACATATCAACTTTCTTCCTTCATGCTTCGCATATCATCGATTCCACTGTACGTAGGATTTTCCCATTTTCTTTCTCGTACTGGTAAAATGCATTTTGAAGACATCAAAAATATTATGTTTGCGGCAAGAAGACACATAGTAAGCAAAAGTTGCCGTATGAATCACCATGACGTCACAAACTTTTATGGCGCCCCTTGAGGCCCGCATAGTTTCTAATTAGTAAAAATGATGTGCACTGTTCATCGAAAAGCCCATATTATCGGAAGGGTGAATTTCCTCAAACCAGGTTTGAGGAAACTTTGTGCAGCATATGGCACCTAAACACTATCAATAAACCTTGAAATTCCTGACTTCAAGCGTGGCTCTTTCGGCGAAAATTTGAAAAACAAAGTTTTTACCTTGATTTTTTATTTGAATAATAAAAGTACTATGATGAAATAGTTACATTGAGTTCTGAGAGAACAATTGATATTTGTATAAGCAGCACTGGAGTAGACGTTTGGCGTCAAATTAAAACCGATACTTTCACCGACAGGTCGGTTATTGCGGACATATAGATAACATTGAGTCTGTTTGCACTGAACATAAAAACATGCTACACGTGGTGTCGACACATATTTAAACGCGAGCAGTGGTGCGCGCAGTATACAAAGGCCACATTCTGAAACGATCACGAAAGGAGGCAGTCGCTGAAGTTCCGCCTTTGGTGTGCGCTAACTGGCTATTGAACATAACGGAAAAAGTGGCGGACCGTCTAGTATTTACGTCGATTTAGCGCTGCTCTACAGTGCCCCTGGCATGCCTAGAATAAACGAACATACCTCATCAACATCAGTTGATGGTGGTCTTTCATTTCAGTGGCTGGGTGGTGGCTCGTGGTATTCAATCCTCGATAGAAGGCGAAATATTTTTGCGCTGAACCTTTCAGTGAGCATTAACTGTGTTCACTTTCAGTCTGCATTTTTTTTTTTGCCAGAGCGTCTCATTTCGAGGTTTCACTGTTCCAGGAAGTAGAACCGCGCGTTGCTCGAGTGATCTGTCGCGCGTCGGCAATATATTGAGATGATGACGCGATGTCACTGCTCCATGAACCCAATAAGAACGCCGAGTTAAGCTCTCAACAAAAGTACATTTCACACAAACTGACATAGTTTGAATATTCATTTTGCTTTAAACAATTTCACAAAATATCTTTTAGGCACCTTTAACACGTTTTATATTTCGTTTAGCCAAAGCCAGAACTGGCCACTGCGTAGAAGATAGATAGATAGATAGATAGATAGATAGATAGATAGATAGATAGATAGATAGATAGATAGATAGATAGATAGATAGATAGATAGATAGATAGATAGATAGATAGATAGATAGATAGATAGATAGATAGATAGATAGATAGATAGATAGATAGATAGATAGATAGACGGACGGACGGACGGACGGACGGACGGACGGACGGACGGACGGACGGACGGACGGACGGACGGACGGACGGACGGACGGACGGACGGACGGACAGACAGACAGACAGACAGACAGACAGACAGACAGACAGACAGACAGACAGACAGACAGACAGACAGACAGACAGACAGACAGACAGACAGACAGACAGATAGATAGATAGATAGATAGATAGATAGATAGATAGATAGATAGATAGATAGATAGATAGATAGATAGATAGATAGATAGATAGATAGATAGATAGATAGATAGATAGATAGATAGATAGATAGATAGACTAGACAGACAGACAGACAGACAGACAGACAGACAGACAGACAGACAGACAGACAGACAGACAGACAGACAGACAGATAGATAGATAGATAGATAGATAGATAGATAGATAGATAGATAGATAGATAGATAGATAGATAGATAGATAGATAGATAGATAGATAGATAGATATGGTCAAACTCGCTGGAGTTCGCTAAGAAACAATTCGCATTTTTAACTTGGCTGTCCACATTTGTGACGTAGAACAACTTTGCCGTACAAACAACCACCCTAAAAATAACAATAAAAAGTTCATTTCATTTATTATCACCTAATCATTCCTAAGTGTTCTAATTAATGGCAACATCTTCCCGCCTCAGCCTGGAAATTCGCTTTGAAGACGAAAAATACCTACCTATTGTAGCTTTTTGGGCAAAAATCTGTATTGCTTTAAAAACATCCTTAAGAGTGGCTTGGTATCGTTTGGCGGCAGATATAGAGAGTGAGCCGAAAAAACTGAAACAAGGCAGTCTTGTTCATCAGAATTAAGCCAAAAGAAGGCAGTGAGCCCAGGAGACGAAGGATGAATGAGCCGTACTTCGAGAAGCATAACCATACAGAGAATTAACTGAGCTAAATAATAGACAGATTTAGCTGGGCGTCCACAGAAGTTTTGCGGAAACAGCCTGCCAGCCCTTTCCTATGGTAGGCTGCGTCCGCAAAGTTCTTGCAGACGCACAACTTGTAAAGGATTATTCGCACCTCTCGTTACACACATCAAGGCATATCGGAGTTAAGCCACAGCCATTCGTTTTACTTCTATGATAAATATGTTCATGAGCTACACAGGCATCATGGGTCAAACATTGTTTTCGTGAGGCACCGCCTGGTGTCATGATGTGTTGATAAATAATCATGCAACAACTCTGTTTCAGAATAGGCCTTTCGGTTTTAGTCTTATTAGAGATCGGTGTCAAGAAGCTGTTGGAATCCAAGCGCCAAATCTCCTTCAGAAATAACCCGTATATCAGATATAATTTTTTTTTTTCGAATGGCCAATCTGCGCTGTGTGTTTTACAATTTTGTTCCCTCACTCTCCTCCACGCCACACCTGTTTTTACCTTGGTCACTGTCCCTATCGGGACGAAATTGCCGGACTGCGGCCCACTGCCACATTTGAGCTCGTGACCCCTAGTTCATGTGAGTAATATGCACTTTGTCTTTCGGTTCCATGACTTGTCCTAAGACGAGAGAGCCGAAATACAGAGCAATAATAAAAGAAAAAAATAACCGCGTATGCGCGTCCTTCGCTGCAAACGTCGTTTAAGAACGATAATTTTCTGTCAGGAGGCGCTACGTCAGATATGAACGCCATCTGGCAGTAATGTCTGGAAACAGAAACTTGTGTAGCCAATGGTAGGTGGCACCACATACCAATTCAGTATTTATTTAATGAAGTCTTGGGGAAGCGTAGGCAACACCCGCTTTTCGTTCATAGCATCGCATTTTCAGCGCAGCGTGAAAAAAGGTAGGCTCTTTAAAATTAGGTATCTATGAATTTCGGTAAATAAACACACCATCTAATAGTTACGCATTGATGTTGCGCCTCAGGTATGCGCAATATTTGCTTTTTTTTGATCGATAATGTTCACAAGCATGAACGCAGCCTCCAAATCAATATGACTGGGGCATTGAGTGAATGCTTCAGTTTTCGCCGGGTGGCTGTATCGCTTCGAGTGAGACACAGACACAACAAAATTTCTGCGTTGAAGTACCCGAAGAAAGGGTATTGTTTACAAAATTTGGTGAAGCTTCCAGTAAGCCTTCAAACAGCGAAACTAGATGATTTTAGAAAACTTATATCATATTCAGTTGGTGCACCTGATCACGCATTTCAATCGTGTGTCACAATATACGTCTGCTAGCTTCGCGCAAGGATCACCTAATTGCAAGAACATTTATACAAGAAAGAGATTTACTCATTCATTTATTTATTTTCATTTATTTAATGAAAGAAATACTGCAGACCACGTGGCCTAAGCTAGAAAGAGAGAGACATAAGTGTATGTTTGATTTTGCTGGGATCAAGGCAGGGGGAGAACAAATAAATAGACACACACGTACGCATAAAATCAGTCCACTCAGAGTCGCTCAAACAGGCCAAGGTCTTTCGTCTCCTCACACCTTCCTTCTGGATTTGATAACGAAGTTGCTTTTTTTCCTCCTTCCTGCCAAATTCGGTTCACCGCTTCGATAAGCGCTAATCTTGGCTCTTTACTAGATTGAGGTGCTCCGTCTTCCAGGCAGGGTGACCCATCGTGCCTACTTCCCTATTAGGCTTTCTTCCCGATATCTTCTAAGCCCTGAGCACGCAGAATAATGATCAGCAGTGAGTAACCTGCCTAATAGTTCCCTTTATTTTTTTCTTTCATTTTCTTTTATCTCGTGTGGTTGATTAGCTGTGATATAGGAGCATAACACCACATTTACTTTGTTCTTTTTGTTCTCAACGGAAACATTGTTCATTGTATATTTTTGTGCCTCCTCGGTCAGCATGAGTCTGTGAATAATGATCATAGCACGTTCCTGCCTTCGGCAGCATTTAGAAAGAATATTCATGATTCTGCGAAAACCCCGCAGTTTGTCATGTATATCGTATACCTCTACATCCAATCTCCGTGCGTCCCATACGAGTTCGCCGTATAAGATGATAGCCAGCCATGGAGGGTGCTTAGCATATAGCTATTGGGCAAATTATCGCCTATCTTGGTCCTCAACTATGCCTTCATGCTGATTAATGGTTCCTTCGCACATTTATGTATGCGCATGTTCGCCTGCAGTCTTTACCGCGCCATTTATAGCCTTACAAGTAGCACTTCCTCCTAGTGGTGGATTCGATCGAAGAAGGTTTGAAGCAAAAATAAGCACATCCTTTTTCACTATATATTCTGTAGTAGCTTGCAGCGTCAACGCTAAGTTTGTCTCCGGCATTTCTTAAGTTCTGTTGTGCTGAACATATATGCTAATATATATTCAATACTACATGCTGATGTTATGCAATGTGTGTTGTGCATTGACAGTTCGGTTGTATGCAGTTTGATTCCTCCGCAAAAGCATCTATTTTTGCAATGTAACGCTGCGGGTCTTTAGTGCAATAGTTTTCAAGGAGCAAATGGTAGGCGAACAACACATCATCACCTCGCAATGCTAGCAATACAGGATTGCAATATCGTCTTAGTAGCAAACTCGTCTTCGCAATATCAGGCGCGAAGAAGCGTTTTTTTTTATTTTGTAACATTTTGCGATAATATTTGGCGTTTATATAAAAGCGGTGACTTTCCGTCATTCTGCGTGTTCAAGTGGGCGAAAACAGTTTGCAAATATTTCTGATATCCTTGACACAATCTTTTTTTCTAAATGTACATAGATGTGTTGCGTCGTAAGCTACACAAAATACGCACAGTTGTTCAGTCGATGCGATGCTTGAAGCGTGTGCCAGAATAAGTCATCGGTAATAAACCAACCTGACGCTTCAAATGCAGCTACAGTTCCTGTCTGTCCTTCTTATTGTCTTTCCCCGAACAATGTTTGGGTCCTTGACGTTTTCAAAGCGAGGGACTATTCGCTGAAGCTCCGAAGCATTTGCAGAAACAACTTCTTTCTAGGATTCCGGAGGAAATTCTTTGCGACGCAGAAGCACTTATTCTTCTCGAATCCTTTAAAAAACACATTAAGAAAGATTTCTACACTGCATCGTCGCCTCGGTAAATTTTTTGAAAAGCACGGCTCTGCGATATTTTTAAAGTGAAATAAACAAGACAAGCAAAGGAAGTCATATAAGCTATTAAAGTCTTGAAGGAGAAAAGTCAGGAAGGAGGAAGTGAAATACTGTTGTGTACGCGAAAGAAAAAAGGTACGCTCTGTCTGAATTTCTTCAGTTCCGACAGTGAATGTTTCTCGTTTTAGTAGTCTCCCTCAATGTGAAATGAACCAGCGATATTTCTACATTTCACAAAAAAAACATGGTAAGCCGATAACAAGGTATCTGTCAAAATCTAAATTAGTGTAAACAAAAAAATTTACTATGCTCCTTGTGAAAATATTCCGGAGCCCTTGCCTCATAAAGAATAGGGGCAACCGAAGCTTTGCGTCTGCCTGCCTGACATCCTACTTTTCCTTTCTTTCTTTCTTTTTTTCTTTCTTTCTTTATTTCTCTCTCTCTTTATTTTTTTTCTTTCTTTCCCACTTCCTTTTTCTTTCTTTCTTTTTGTCACACTGCGCAATGATCCCGCCTTCATGCTCGAAGTTGGGCCGTCATCCAGGTATTCAGTAGTGCGGCACTGCATTTTGCTAAAGGCAACAACGGTGGTCATGGTTGCATATCCAGAAAAGGAGGCAATGTGGCAACGTGAAATAGCGACTTACTTCGGTGGCCTTGATAAAATATTGGATCGCTATCTCAGAAACGGTGGATCACCGATAAGTCCACGATCGGGAGAGCATCACTTATTGAAAAACGACGCTAACAAATGTGCACGTGGCCGTCCCAACCTCGTCGGCAAGATTTTGGTACGCTCGCAGGCGAAGAATTTTTCACGTAAAATGTCGCCACCGCAATCTTTGTGTTGTAAAAACTTTGCTTATAACTGGCGTGGATTACGCCAGGAAGCCGCTTTTGCCATCGGGTGCATGAAGGAGTGGAGAGCATTCATGCTAAACCCCGCCGCGGTGGTCTAGTGGCCAAGGTACTAGGCTGCTGACCCGCAGGTGACGGGATCGAATCCCGGCTGCGGCGGCTGCATTTCCGATGAAGGCGGAAATGTTGTAAGCCCGTGTGCTCAGATTTCTGTGCACGTTAGAGAACCCCAGGAGGTCAAAATTTCCGGAGCCCTTAACTACGGCGTCTCTCATATACATATGGTGGTTTTGTGACGTTAAGCCCCACATATCAATCATCACCCATGCTAAGCATAACCTGGGGATAACTGTGAGTATACCGATGGCAAATAAGTAAGCTCAGCTATATGTCATGTTGTCTCTGATGAAATGGCGTTACTCTAAAACCCCCTATCCCACCTGTAAGTCCTGCTGCTGGCACCATGCATGTTTTGTTTTCTTTTTTTAAGTATAATCACCTTTGACGTCAGCTAAGTTGTCGAAATACGTTAAGCACCGAAGCTAACTGTACGCACTGAAAACGTTTGATTTCAGACCACTTCTGAGCTAACACAACGTGCATCTCATCGCGAAATAAGGTTTAATTATCTCATTTTCTTTCTCAGACCACCAGCTGGGCTACATTGTTTGGGTGAGGCAGTTTGCTTCATTTCGTTGGTAAACAGTAACCGCACAAGTACGTTACAAATGCTCAATTTCATGGTTTAAGTTACATTGTTTAATGTTTCCTGTAACTGTGTAATGTAAAGCTTTTCTGCAGAGCTATTCAGTCATAAAACATAAAATGTTTCTGATTCACGCAGCACAGTGTTGACGTAACCTGCAGCTCTACTTCAGCCTGTGTTGCACCTGTGCCTTTCTTACTCCAAACGAAGAAAAATCCAGATTACGTATACATACTTGCGCATTACAAAACTCGAAGCAGCGAAAATTAATCACCGGCTTCATACAACGCACCCATTTTAGCAATCATAATCCTTCCGTTGCTATTTTATCCTTATCCTTCTTAGAGTACGTCAGAGTCATATGTCAGCGAGCTCATTTATGAGCCAACTCACTCAGACTTCGTTATACTCAAATCAAGCCGCGAGGCCGAACCTGAGTGAGTTCGGGAAGTGGCGTTTGGGCCGGTCGGAGTCCGTGTTGGTCCAGTTGAAGAGAAGATTTGTGAGTCTGAGTCTGAGTGAGCACGATGTGCAAAGTATATTTCCTAAGTGAGCAATGGTGAGTTTCAATTTTTTGTACCCACCTATGTTCAGAGGTGTCTCAAATCATGACAGGTAGATTGCCACTATCTTTCAAGAGGAAGGTATATAACAGCTGCATCTTGCTGGGTCTTAGCTACGGAGCAGAAACCTGAAGACTTAAAAAGGGGGTTCAGCTTAAATTGAGTACGACGCAGCGAGCAATGGAAAGGAAAATGGTAGGTGTAACCTTGAGGGACAAGAAGAGAGCAGAGTGGACTAGAGAACAAACCGGGGTTAAGGATATCACAGTTGAAATCAAGAAGAGTAAATGGACATGGGCTGGACATGTAGCACGTAGACAGGATAACCGCTGGCCATTAAGGGTAACTAAGTGTGTTCATAGAGAAGGCAAGTGGGTTAAGGGGGAGACAGAAGGTAGGGGGGCAGATGAGATTAAGAAGTTTGCGGGTATAATCTGGCAACAGCAAGCACAGGACCGAGTTGACTGGCGGAACATGGGAGAGGCCTTTGTCCTGCAGTGGACGTAGTCAGTATGATGATAATGATGATAATAATATTCATAATCATCATCATCACTAGGTGTATTTCCTTTACTGTAGGTTACTCAACCTTTTCCACATCTGTTGAAGCAAGAAATTCAAATCACCCTCAAAGTACACCAAAGCTTTGTTCTTAAGAATGTCCCTTTAATTCACACATAGTTATATTTGCATGTATTTTTTCCGATGCACTATAGATCGTTGAAGAACCTACAACTCAGTCATTCATAATTACAGCTATCTTCAGAAGTACGTGTGTAATATTTTAAGCAGCTACACTAAATAAACCAAGCTACAATAACGAAATAAACTTAACTTCTGTAACTAAGTAGACTAAACTAACAATTTCTCTACCAAGAAAAAATTAAATTGTACCAGATTTTCCGGAAACTCACTGAACTTGTAGAGCTTTGTTTTTTTCTTATAAAAATTCCGGTGTCATCATTTCGATTCAGTGTGGTATCACTCTATCACCAATTGCGTACAAAATAGCTCGAATGGGGCTTCACCGAATGAAAATTGAATGAGGAAGGTTGATATGTCACTTTAAAATCAGCGCAACCTTACGAGGCGGGCGTAAGTTTTGCAGTACATGACTTCTATGTCATGATTATCATGTTTGCACGTGTGATTTACCTTCACCGTCTATGCATGTCACGTCAGACAGACAGAAAGACAGACAGACACACAGATTGATTGATTGATTGAGTGAGTGAGTGATTGATTGATTGATTGATTGATTGATTGATTGATTGATTGATTGATTGATTGATTGATTGATTGATTGATGGATAGATAGATAGATAGATAGATAGTTGTATAGATAGATTGATAGATTGATAGAGATAGATAGATAGATAGATAGATAGGTAGATAGATAGATAGATAGATAGATAGATAGATAGATAGATAGATAGATAGATAGAGATAGATAGATAGATCGATAGATAGATAGATAGATAGATAGATAGATAGATAGATAGATAGATAGATAGATAGATAGATAGATAGATCGCTAGCTAGCTAGATAAGATAGATAGATAGATAGATAGATAGATAGATAGATAGATAGATAGATACGCTCGAAATCGCCGAAATTCACTAAGAAATGCTTCACATTTAAAAGATCATTAAGCAATTTTCCTTTGTTATCAAGATTGGTATATGAAAAAAAGAATCTCATGACGTGCTGTCAATCAGTCAGGGGGTGAAGCAGAGAGAGGGTGAAGCAGAGGTCACTGGTGGGGAGTTTGCAGGAGGGGGAGGGGTGACAGGCCTACACTAACCACGCGCACCAAGCCACTAGTAATTCCGAAGTGGGCTAATGTGACCATCTGACTTGATGATAGACTCAAAAAATTGTGAAAAGTTTCACTTCAACACGATCCCACACACTAGCGCAACGGTCGATCTACATATGATTGGCGCTGCTGCATGAAAACAAAAGGCAGCATATCCACGGAGTGAATGATGGAGAGTGGGGCGAGGCACCCGTCCATCCATGCATCCGTCTGTGTGACTATCCGTGCCTCCATCCGCCCGTCCGTGCGTGCGTCTGTTCGTGCGTCCGCACGTCCTTCTGTGCGTTCGCCCCTGCGTTCGTTCATGCATCCACTCCTGCGTCCGTCCATGAAGCCATCCATCCGTGCAGCCATCCATGCGTCCGTCCATGCATCTGTCTGTGCATCCGTTCGTCCACCTATACAACACTCCAAGTACCACCATCTTGCATCTTTTTATCATATATTCCTGATATAGATGCACCGCCTTCCAGCACAAATTCCAAGGACTGAACGAGAGGAGGTACACGCACACTTCCCACCTTTAACCACCTCGAGTTCATGGTATATACTAGTTCACTGTATTCATGACACTGCGGCCCAACGCTCGCTAAACCTTTCCAAAACCAAGGAGGTTACGCCCAGCGAGTATAACGTAGGAATCCTTTCTTGTCAGCTAGAGCTCAATGTACATGCCAATGGCTGCTAATGGGGAATGAGAGACAGGAGAATTCGCCTTTTACTTTCTTACGGTTGCGCTTCGTATCTACTTCCCACCTTTAAACCACCTCGAGTTCATGGTATACACTAGTTCACTGTATTCATGGCACTGCGGCTCAACGCTCGCTAAACCTTTCTAAAACCAAAGAAGTTGTGCCCAGTGAGTATAACGTAGCAACCCTTTCGTGTCAGATAGTGCTCAATGTACATGCCAACGGCTGCTAATGGGGAATGACAGACAGGAGAATTCGGTTTTTAGTTAACGCGCAGGCTCCGAATTTTTTATTGTTCAACAACGCACAGGAGAAATCTCCCACCGGCACCACCTTGCAGGTCAAAACGTAAGACTGGTTACACACTGCGACTACGACTTCGACTACTACGAGGGACGAACGGGTGCCGCTTTAAGGAGCTTCGCCCCTAAAAACGCGTTGTAAAGCTTAGCAGGCCTGGTGTCCCAGTGCTAAGTTCAAGGACGCGGGTTCAACTGCTATCTGATGAATGGCTGCGACCATGCTAAAAGCGTAGATTCTCTGTTAAGAACATGGGTGCCGCGGGCAAGAAATAAACCCCAATAGAAGCAGCAGCTCAATCTGGAAACCACTTCAAATGTTTCAGACGCCATAGCTCGAGGAAACAAAGTTTGGGTTATGATGTCGCAGAAGCCTGCGAAGCCTATCCTGCCAATTACCGACTAGCACGCTGCTGTATGTGCTGGTGTGTCGTTTTGTGTGTTTCTGACTGTTTCTTTCAATGTTCTTTACACGCCCCAGGCGACCATTCCGCAAGGCACATTTCACTAAAAGCTATCACTTTATTCGCTAACCTTATATCTCACAATTTTCTTCGGCACCAACATCGAGAATAGAAATTTTGTCGAAATCTTGGCTGACTCCTCGGCGGGAAGCCAGATAAATAAATTGCAAGAAGTGAATAAGTTTTTCACTCACTCACTTAATCTTTCGACCCACTTCTTGCCCGTCTGAAAGCAGCACCGCCTTTTATTATTCCGTCCTTCGACTCGGAATAATACACGTACAAGGAGATACAAAACGAACGAAGATAACATGTCCAACAAGCCACGAGGTTGCTTTTTTTTTTTCCTTTAGCGTGTTGGCGTTCGATTGCGTGGCGTTCCGGTCAGATATCGGTTAGCCCCCAATCACGTCATCAGCGCGGCTCTGCGAACATCCAATCCTGTCCCATCTCTTCACACCAATTTCCTTTCTTTTTTGTATTGTACTCTTGCGCTCTTACGGCTACGTCTTGCCAACTTCGGTGACACCGAGACCGGCGCAAACTTTCGGTTCTCGTGTGCCCACGGTCGATCATCTCACGCTTCTAACGGTGCGCCACTTCATCGATCTTGAAAGGAGTTCCCAGGAGGCGCTGATCGACCGCAAGATTGGCTTCAACGAAGGCCTAATAAAACCTGCAGTGGCGGGTGAAGATTGTGGACTATAACTATTTCTTTGGTTTCTGGTGGGGCGAGGCCATGGCAGGCAATTTATTTGTGCGCCTTCAAATGCATTTCAGTCGTTTCCGTTCTAAATAAGTCTTCCTATGTCAAGGGACACTAAAGTGTAACAGGGACTTGGTTTAGAGTGATAAACTGTATTCTCGGAGCCGTAATGTCACAATTTTCGCTAGTACATTAGCATTTCATATGCACATTTGATGTATTTATTAGCGGAGAAAATCAAGGCTGAAGTTTCTCTTTTAGATTTCGTGCCGAAATCTGCGCGTGCAACGTCCCGTATCTCGTTTTTTTTTCGTATTTTCATGACATGGGCTTGATGAAATTATATGAAACTTCTTATGCAAGGTCTATGGAACCAACGAATGACAATGTACTTCATTTTTACCGATTATAAATTATGTATGACCTCCGCAGATTCTAACGAAATGTATGACGTCACGGTGTTTGATGCGGGAATCTCAAAGTGGCATCTCCATCCAAAGTGGCGTCTCCATTTGCGCTTTCTCGTTTACCAAGCGTCGTCTTGTGGTAAATGGGGTGTTTTTGAAACTGTGAACTTGCACTTCGCTAATTCGCGAAAAATCGTTTTCCTCTCTAGTGTCTCCCTAGATGCCTCATCAGACGCAAATATTCACCGTCGGCATCTCGCGTCGGCGGCGTGGACGCGAGGGGCGCAAATTGTCATCGACACGTGATCGCGTTCCCATGTGACACCATAGTTACATCCCATGACATGACGTCACATGATCACATCTTCAAAGAACATTGTCACTTGGTGAAAGTTGGGTCGAAATTGCAGCGGTTGGATACGATTGACGACTAACGCTTTTCTTTTGTTTGTTTCTGTTGGAAAGAGGACGTGGCACGCAATTTATTGGAAAATTATTTTTTTCACCGAAGCTTTGGTAGTCTAACCCACGCTGTTGTCGTCGTAGCGGTAATAATAGTATTAGGGGTAATGGTAGAAGTAGTAATGATGGTGTTAAAACGTATAGTAGTAGTAGTAGTAGTAGTAGTAGTAGTAGTAGTAGTAGTAGTAGTAGTAGTAGTAGTGGTAGTAGTAGTAGTAGTAAATCTACTTGTAGTTGTAATAGTAGTAGTAGTAGTAAAAGTACTTGTAGTTGTATTGTGTACTAGTATTTGTAGTAGTAGTTGTAGTAGAACTGGCAGTAGTAAGTAATAGCAGTAGTATCAAGTGCCACACTGGTCACATGACGAGAAGAGGCGATTAAAAATTAATAAAATCAAATGGCGATGTTAAATCATGGCGATTCCCCTTGAGGTGTGTATCTATTTATCCAGCAGCCTACAACTTTGTACTTTGCTGACCATTTAATTAATAGGACCTATGCGAAAATGGGTACAACATAGCGTTCCTCTATGGTTGGGCTAAATGACAGGTAACGTCGTCGGAGGCGCGCTTCGTAACAATACGGATGTTCCAGTTGGCATCGTTGTGTAAGTGTAAGACTGGGTATATAAACATCTGCAACTCTACAACACATGTCTGTGTGCGCGACATTTGTACATAATTTAGGTTCATTTCATGACGTGTCGCTCAATAAAGAAATTGCAACACGGTCACCTTTCTTCCACATGCTTCGCATAACGTGGATTCTCAGGTACGTGGGACCTGACAATTTTTTTAATTGAGGAATTTAACTTCATGGCATTGTTTGACAGCTTTTTTGAGGGACACAGTGAGCTCGTATCTTCACAAACTTTTGCAGCAAGGGACCTCACCAAGATTGGACTCACTAGTCTCCTATCGGAAAGGGTTGATTTTTTCGCGAGCATATCAAATGCAAATTTTCCGTCGCCTCGTATCACGGTCCTAGCAAAAAGAGCTTTTCTTCCTCCTTTATTGAACATGTGGAAAGAAAGCAAGAGAAGACGCTATCGGACCAATCGTAAGCAATCGTTTATTGCAATATTTTTTAATGCGAAGCATTTCTTAGCAAACTTCGGCGACTTTGGGCGTAACTATCTATCATCTATCTGTCTATCTGTCTATTTATTTATTGATTTATTTATTTATTTATCTGTCTCTCTGTCTATCTATCTAACTGTATTTATTTATCTATCTGTCTATCTATCTATCTATTTTTGTGTCTATCTATCTATCTATCTGTCTATCTATCTATCTATCTATCTATCTAGCCACCTACGACTTTTAGCTCTCCTGGCCGTCTCGATAATGGTATTGATACTAAAATTGGTATGGCATAAGATGACTGTATGACGACCAAAATTGAATAGTCATAACATGAAAATCATGATATGTATGTCATAAATGTCAATATTTACATTTCATGGTCTTGTTGCTCTTGCGGTGGTTTCGTTCACATGACATTTTGCAAAACTGGTATGCTATGACATGACTGCATGTCGAACATAAGTGACAGACCCTAATGTGAAAATCATTCCAAGCATGCCATAATTTTCGTGTTACGACTAGTCATGACTACATGCCACGCTCATGGTACGCTCACGGTTGTTTCGCAAGCTTCACATGTGCCACATTTGGTATTGCGGCACTTGAACTGATCACGAAGATACATGGCTGGTGCAAACATGCTAATTATGAGATGCGTGTCATGCGAGAACATGACTACATGCCACGCTCAGGAGGCGCTGGCGGCTGTTTCACTAGCTTCACATATACCATGTTTAGTAATACGTGACGTGAATGGACGATGAAGGTAAATTACACGTTCAAACATGATAATCGTGACATGGTTGCTATGTAAAACATGACTACATGCTACGCTCATAGCGCGCTCGCGGCCTTTTTGCGAACTCCACATTACCGAATTTGATATCACGTGACGTGAATAGACGACGAAGGTATATGGCATGTCTAAACATGATAATCACTATATGCGTGTCATGCAAAATACGATTACATGCGACGCTCATAGCGTGCTCGCGGCCCTTTGGCTTGCATCACATATACCAACTTTGGTGATACGGGACGGGAATGGACGACGAAGGCAAAATGACATGTCGTGACATGCGCGTCATGTAAAACATGAATGCATGCTATGCTCATAGTGTGTTCGCGGCCATACCGCCAGCTTCACATATACCAAATTTGGTATCGCGTGAAGTGAACAGACGACGAAAGTAAGTGGCACGTCCAAACATGATAATCATGACGTGCGTGTGATGTAAAGCATGACCACATGCTACGCTCATAACATGTTCGCGGTCGTTTCACTAGCTCCACATACCATGTCATGTGATACTAAATTTGGTATTACGTGACGTCAATAGACGACGAAGGTAAATGACACATCTAGAGATGATAATCGTGGCATTGAAGTCATGTACGGCATAATTTACGTCCGTCTTGTAACGTTGTACTGATTTCAAAGTGACATATCAACCTTCTTCATTCGTGCTTCGCATATCGTCGATTCCCACAGTACGTGGGATCTGTTTTAGATGCGGAAGCATCTTATACTCGCGCCTTGTAGTGCGCCGTCCGCGCCGTCCGCACCGCTTCTCGAACATTCGACAGCTGACGCGCGCGCATGCGCCGTCGCGCCGTCTCCCACCATCTGTGCCGCGCGCGCTTCTCCTTCGAGAACATTCGACAGCTGACAGCGCATGCGCCGTCGCGCCGTCGCCATCTGTGCCACGCACGCGCTTCTCCTTCGAGAACATTCAACAGCTGACAGTGCATGCGCCGTCGCGCTGTATATATACTCAAAGTCGGCGCTCGCTCGCTCAGTTGCCGCTCGTCGGTTGGTTTGTACAGCGCGTCGACGTCCAAGGTCGCGGTGAAATGAATTCCAACGAATCCACAAACACAATGATCGACGTCCCTTCGACCAGCGCCGTCCTTTCGCATACGTGTGTACGTGTTCACTCATTTAACACCCCCTCCTACAACCACGTTAACCAATTTAGCCATCGACCCAAGTAAGTCGCAATTTAACACCCTGTTTCACAACCACGTTAACCAATTTAGCCATCGACCCAAGTAAGTCGCACTTTAACACCCCGTTAACCAATTATATGCTCCGCATCCTCCTCAGTGTTCCCCCGAGGGAAGCTGCGGGCATTTTTTTTTCTATCTAACACCATTATAGGTCTAAACTGCCATGTCAGCCTTCAGACAGGAGGTGAAGGGGCGAGGAAGGTTGGGGCTCTGACGTCGTGCTGGGGGACGCATAATGCTGCCTTGCGCACCACATGCAGCGCGTAAGCCGCAGGTTGCCGACCACAGACTTAGACAAATCGGATGCGGGCAATATATTTGCTTAGGCAACAGACAATTTAAGGATATCTGGCATGGTTCTTCATTCATTCATTCATTCCTATAACTATGAGTGCTTCGTTAGGTAAATCCTGCCCCTTCTATAGACAAATTTCTAGCACACACTTTAATGACACCATCCAGACAATTTCCCTGTATTTTTAACTACTTGCTTAAAAGATAAAGTGGAAATGTAATTCATACTTATGTGTGCATTATTGACCATGTTATAAGAGAACCTCGTTTGAATAGACAGCCGATCTTTAAAATATATCCGAATCTAGTAAGAAGGCTTTTCATGATGATTTAGCTAACTGTGACCCTGTAACATTCGGCTCTTTGTTACTCAATCTTTGACGGAAATTGTCTGTAACGCTCTCCTAACGCCAGTAACCTCGTACTTTAAATCGTTACCCCCCCTTTTTCTAAACGTACGTACTGTGGCGGCGACGCTGTTTAGCGGAAGTACGGCACAAGCCACATAGAGGCGCCTATCTCGCACTACAGAAAATACAGCTCATTGTGCGGAATTACCTAGATCAGCAGCTGTAAACGCACGGCTAAGACGCCTTCCTTCGACGATGGCACACACGTTTATTCAAAGAGAGGGACAGCTGAGGTTTCCAGTTGTCCCGTACTAGCCATGCGCCCACTCTAGTAGGCATGCATAAGTATTATCAAGTAAAATGTTATTAACTTGATTCAATTTATTTTCCTTTGACTTGTAACATTTCTATACCCAGTGATCAATTAGATTTTGGTGCTCATTTGTAATATGTATACACTGTCTTTACTTGTTTTTGACGTTTCGTTTGTGTACGTACAAGTTAAGTGTACAATAAACTTCCCTTTCTCTCTCTAAACACACCCTTCTTAGAGTACCACGTACTCTAAATTGTTAAAACATTTTTTTTCTCTTTTCTCTCTCATTTATTATACCTGCTACAGCATATTAGCCTCCAAGATATAAAACCATATGGTAAAACTACATATCAAAAAAGCACCAGAGTATGACTTATCCATGCTGAAAAGGGGGTGCGAAGCACACACTGTGTTTAGCGGCAGGGAATAGTACACATTTATTGTGTACAGCCCCCATTACGAATACTACGTCGTTGTAATCCCTCCTTGGCTCATTTTAAATGCGATGCATTACTTAGCGAACTTCGTCCACATTGAGCGCATCTATCTATCTATCTATCTATCTATCTATCTATCTATCTATCTATCTATCTGTCTATTTATCTATCTATCTATCTAGCCACCTACGACATTTAGATCTCCTGGCCGTTTCGATTATGGCATAGATACCAAACTTGGTATGGCATAACATGACTGTATGAAGAACGTATTTGACTATTCATAACATGAAAACTATATCTATGTCACGAATGTCTTGATTTACATTTCATGGTCCTGCAGCTCTTGCGGTGGTTTCGTTCACATGGCATGTTGCATAACTGGTATGGTATGGCAAGATTGCATAGTGAACACAAGTGACAGACCCTGACGTGAAAAAATGACATCCCTGTCATGTAACACCATGACCACATGCCAAGCTCATGATGCACTCGCAGCCGTTTCGCTAGCATCACATACCAAAATTGGTATTACGGGACGTGAATATATGACGAAGGTATCATATTGGCGCAAACATAATAAACATAAGATGCGTGTCATGTAACAACACGACTACATGCTACGCTCATGATGCGCGCGCGGCCGTTTCGCTAGCTTTACATGCACCGAACTTGGTATTACGTAACGCGAACGGTCGACATAAGTAAAAGACACATCAAAACATGATAATCACGACATGCGTGCCACGTAACAACATGACTGCATGCCACGCTCATGATGCACTGGCGGCCGTTTCGCTAGCTTCACTTATACCAAATTTGTTGTTACGGGACGTGAATAGATGACGAAGGTATGTGACTGGTGCAAACATGATAATCATGAGCTGCATTTCATGTGAAAACATGACTACACGCCAAAGTCAAGGTTCAATAGATTTCGACGTGACGCGGTGCGCGTGCTCACCGGCGTTGCCACGTCAGGCGCCGGTCCTGCCATATACTCGCAGGTGCGCGCCGCGCTGTGTTGCTTTGACGCACGCGCGTTTCAGGGCGTCCAGCGTCCCCTCCGTCACGAAAAGAGGCAGGCGCAGTGTTGTCTGGGTAACGCATCGGCGCGAAATGCAGCATGTCGCATTTCGCGCCGGTTGCCATCGGGCCGCGCCGACAAACGCTGGTCGCGCCTCGCATCAGACTATATAATGCTCGCGTTTTGCTAACGTAGCGTCGCTGTGCCCAGCGTGCGCGCGCGTCAACGTTACAATGAACATAATCCATGGCAACCGATGTACGGACAGCGGGACGGCTCAATGCTCTCCCATAGTTGAGTACGAAGAACTCGAAATCGTTAAACATTTTTCTGAACACATTGGACTATATTGGGCCCTTCATGATGCGCTCGCGGCCGTTTTGCGAGCTTCACTTATACCAAGTTTGGTGTTACGTGACGTCCATGGATGACGAAATATATCACTGGTGCAAACATAATAATCATGACACACGTGTCATGGAAGAACATGACAACATACCACGCTCATAGCATGCTCGCGGGCCGTTTCGCTAGCTCCGCATATACTAAATTTGGTAACACGTGACGCGAATAGATGACGAAGGTAAATGACACATACAAACATGATAATCATGACGTGGAAGTCATGTACGGCATCATTTACCACCACCTCGTAACGTTGTTGTAATTTTAAAGTGAAATATTAACATTTCTCATTCGTGCTTCGCATATCACCGATTCCCACTGTACGTGGGATCTGCAATTTTTTTAGTGGCGAAGCTCCTTATGCCATGCGTCATGCGTCCACGATATATGTAGTAGTAGCCGTTGTAGTAGTAGGTAATCACCTCTTCGACTAGGCTTGATTGATTGATTTGATATGTGGGGTTTAACGTCCCAAAACCACCATAGGATTATGAGAGACGCCGTAGTGGAGGGATCCGAAAGTTTTGGCCACCTGGGGTTCCTTAACGTGCACCCAAATCCAAGCACATAGGCCTACAACATTTCCTCCTCCATCGGAAATGCAGCCGCCGCAGCCGGGATTCGATCCCGTGACCAGCGGATCAGCAGCCGAGTACCTTAGCCACTAGACCACCGCGGCGGGTTTTAAAGATTGAGGAGGAAATCCACGCACGTTAATCACGAATAAAAAGATAGTTATTTCTGATGAAATAAACCTACAGAGATGAATATCGGTGACTTCATCTTCAATAAAATTTGCGTTGAATCTGATGCTCACTAAAATCTAGTAAAAGAAGGACGCATTCTGAGCACTATGTGGCTAAACTCGCTGGGCGTAATTTTCTTGGCGTTAGCAAGGTTTAGCGAAAATTTGGATTAAAGAAAAATTGCTCGATTGGAAGCTTCCACAATGCCTTGCCAGCAGAAGTGAAGCCAGCTTTTGCCCCTGCCAAGATGGCGGAAACATGGTCTTTTCTGGTAGTGCCCACTTGAAAATCAAGTGGCTTTGATATGTTAATGTAAATGCTACGTTAGTTCTGTATTAAAAGATAGTTGTTCCCGACAAAATAACACGAGAAAGCGAGTATGGGTGACTGAATTTCTAGAGCACTTTGCTTTCAATTAGAGGCTCAATAGGGAAAACGAGTAACGCTGGGACCGTAAGCTTTATAAAACTCATAGAATTTTCAACATTCATATCTCTTCGTGTAATATATGTACATGTGTTTAGCGTCACCGAAAATTCCCCCACCTCGCTGACGGGAACCGTGAGGAAGTGGGCATTCATTGCGTAGCATCCATAACGGCGTTTTGTACGTGAGAGCCCAGTCTTAGCATGAATATTGTTAGTTTTTAGGGGCGAATCTCCTTATAGCGGCACCCGTTCGTTCATCGTAGTCGTAGTAGTAGTGTGTAACCAGTCTTACATTTTGACCTCCAAGGTGGTGCCAGTGGGAGATTTTTTCTGTGCGTTGTTGAACAATAAAAAATTCGCAGCGTGCGCGTTAACTAAAAGCCGAATTCTCTTGTCTCTCATTCCCACTTAGCAGGCATTGGCATGTACATTGAGCACTATCTGACAAGAAATCGTTGCTACGTTATACTCGCTGGGCGTAACCTCCTTGGTTTTAGAAAGGTTTAGCGAGCATTGGGCCGCAGTGCCATGAATACAGTGAACTAGTATATACCATGAACTCGAGGTGGTTAAAGGTGGGAAGTAGACACGAAGCGCAAGCTGTAAGAAAGTGTGCGTGTGCCTCCTCTCGTTCAGTCCTTGGAATTTCCGCTGGATGGCGGTGCTTTTATATCAGGAATGTATGAAAAAAAGATGCGAGATGGTGGTACTTGGAGTGTTGAATAGGTGGACGAACGGACGCACAGACAGGTGCATGGACGGACGCACGGATGGCTGCACGGACGGATGGCTGCATGGACGGACGCAGGAGCGGATGCAACGACGAACGCAGGGACGTACGCACAGATGGACGTGCGGACGCATGAACAGACGCGCGCACAGACGGACGGATAGACACACGTGCGGCCACACAGACGCACGCATGGACGGACGGAAGCAAGAACGAATGGACGGACGTATGCTTCGCCCCACTCTCCATCATTCACTCCGTGGATATGCTGCCATTTTTTTTTTCATGCAGCGTGCAATCAATAGCGCCATTCGCCAAACGGGGCGCTTTTCGGTCGCGAGAAACGCGGCATGCGTTTCCAGGTGCGCGGTTAAAAAATACGATGAAGTGAAAACCAACAGCATTCTCGGCTCGGCAGTGATGTTTCACAGTGGAGTCTCGAGCTGCTGCTGACAGCTGCCGACGCCGAATCATGGCCTGGTGGGGGCTCCGGTTGCTAGGGAGACGTGCTTTGCAGCTGTTGCCATGGGAGAGGGCGGTGGATGGATCCCGACGGACGCCTCATACAGCCCGACAAAGAAATGCATTTACATATAGAAAAATAATTACACCGTAGTAACCTTGGCCTGAATGTTTCGCGTGACATCAATTCTCATGGTATGTGGAATCTGTCGAACTCTTTAGAGACAGCTGCCACCGCAGAATACGTAGCACTCTAAATAACCGCATTTTTATAAACACACATGAGGCTATGAGGAGTGTTATCAGAGATGTGGTTCGCTTTAGCACAGCTGCACACCTCTTAAGTACTGTTATGCCGGGAGCGATATTCCAGGGTGGCTTAAAATTACAATGGTGGTGTGGTGAGTCTGCTGGGCCCACGGACCTAAAACCCTTTCCACCAGACTACCCGGAGGGACCTTTGCAGCCTGTGCTTCCGCCTCCTCCTTTGGTTGGTGCACCGAACAATGGGCCTCGCATTTGGACTTGTGCCAAGAGCACGCTTTCTACATTCCTGGGCCAGCGACCGCGCCTTGGTGCATTGTGTTCGGGGCCTGCAAGGAGCTAGCTGAGCCAGTGGTGCCGTACTGCTCTTCCCTGTGCCACCGGGTGTGCGTGTCCTTGCACTTTTCTAGAAACTGGTTTGGCGCACTAGTCTGCAGAGGGTCGGTGTGGAGGAGGACAATCCTATTGGAGGGACCTGAACTGACTTGTCTTCCCTCACAGTGAATCCTGGGAAGGCAGTGTATAAAAACGCGAGCGCAGAGACGCTCGGGTGTGCTTCATCTGTTCCATGCGGTTCTGCGCTACTCTCAACATGTAAATATTGTACATAACCGTTTTATTCTCATCTACACCGGCTCCTCGACTCGTCTTCTCCCGGCACGCAGATGGCTCCAGCCGGGACCACGCTACCCAAGGTCGTCACAGTCACGGACGTGGCGGCATGTCCGGACACCTCCTTCCTAACAGTACTTCAAGCCGCCCAAGCATTCCTTTAAAGATTGCAGTTCTTGTCATCACCTAAATTTCATAGCTTAATTTTTATAGTGGTATACTATTACATGACTGTTCGAAGGTATCGCCCCAATCTTGTACTTAAACGAGTAAATGATTAGAACAGTGAAACAGGAGGACTGACACGCAGCACAGTACCCCGCTCGCAGTACACGTATCACTATAGTACACTTCAAAACGGCAGCGCGAGCTACTTGAGCTTCTTAAGGAGACGAGTGTTTTCAGTACATCTTCCTCCCACTTTTGCGGCCTCCTGACACTTTAAAATAATCAGTATAACAAAAATAACTATTTTTTATACTTATGTCGCTGTTGCATGTGTTCGTCGTTGCCTATATATACAGGTGTCCAATAAAGAGAATCCGGTATAATTGCAACATAACCTGCAGCCGATGTGCCCGACAGACCCCATTTTCCCCTCCGAGGAACTTGAAAAATTGCGACGTGGAATCGAGGTGGTTCTTAATAGCCACATGGTTCATAAAAAGTGAATACCTCAATAACACATGATAAGACTGAGTAATGTGTACATTTATTTGGTTTCGAAAAAGTTACAATAAAGGGTAAAGTGGAAATACAAAAAACATCACAGTTAATGGATTATTCGTCTAGGTTGCCAAAGAGCGGTAACTAAACATCAAAAATGGAATCTGGGGGCAACTTGAGCAGAATGGAGGCTTCACAAAATAACGTATTGGGAGCAATGCGATTACTATGTGTCCCCACCGAGACGTGCTGAACTTTCGACGTGTCTCCCGTAGTAGAGTGCTTTGTACTCTGAATCGTAAACAACTTTTGCTAAACACAAATCGTTCAACACATTTTCTAAACAGAGCAGAGTATCTCGTACTTAATACTCTGAATCGTTAACAACTTTTTCTAAACCCACTCGAAATCGTTCTCACGGGACGGCTTTATGCTCTCCCATTGTAGAAAACCAAGTGCTCTAAATCGTTAACCACTCTTTCTTTAACATACATTTGCGTGCTCTTGACGCGAAATCACGCGTCCGAGGTCTTGCGCTTCCTGGTAGCAGTGTCGTGAAAGTCACAGCTATCACTGACGACACAACCTTGTACCTTGTCCGTCGGCGAGGCCCCATGACCACCGGCGTGGAATGCGACATGCTATATTTCGTACCGATGCATAACCCAGACAACACTGCATCTCCCTCTTTTCGTGACGGAGGGACGCCGGACATGCGTCGCGTGCCTGCGAGTATATGGCAGGACCAGCGCCTAGCGTGGCAACGCCGGCGTGACGCAACGAAATAAACACCGGCGAGCACGCGCCCCGCATCACGTCGAAATGTATTGGCGCCTTAACTGTGGCATGTAGTCATGTTCTCACATGACACTCATCTCATGATTATCATGTTTGCACCAGTGACATACCTTCGTCATTCATTTATGTCACGTAATACCAAATTCGGCATATGTGAAGCTAGCGAAACGGCCGCGAGCGCATCATGAGTTTAGCATGTAGTCATGTTGTTACATGACACGCATGTCATGCTTATGTTGTTTGAATGTGCCATTTACGTATGTCGTCCGTTCACGTCACGTAATACTGAGTTTGGTACATGTGAAGCTAGCGAAACGGCCGCGAGCGCATCATGAATGTAGCATGTAGTCATTTTGTTACATGACATGCATCTAATGTTTATCATGTTTGCACCAGTATCATACCTTCGTCATCCATTCACGTCCCGTAATACTAAATTTGGTATAAGTGAAGCTAGCGAAACGGCAGCCAGCGCCTCATTAACGTAGCATGCAGTCATGTTGTTACATGACACGCATCTTGTTATTATCATGTTTGCACCAGTCACATACCTTCATCTTCTATTCACGTACTGTAATACCAAATTTGGTATGTGTGACGCTAGCGAAACGGCCACGAGCGCATCATGAGCGTGGCATGTAGTCGCGTTGTTACGTTACACGCATGTCATGATTTTCATGTTAGGGTCTCTCGCTTGTTCTCGCCATGCAATCATGTCATCTGTGTATTCGCCATGCAATCATGTCATACCATACATGCCATGTGAATGAAACCACCGCAAGAGCTGCAGGACCATGAAATGTAAATGATGATATGCATGACATGCATGTCATGATTTTAAAGTTTTGACTACTCAGATACGTTTTGCATAGGGTCATGTTGTGCCCTACCAAGTTTGGTATCGATACCATTATCAAAAAGGCCAGAAGAGCTAAAAGTCGCAGGCGGATAGATAGATAGATAGATAGATAGATAGATAGATAGATAGATAGATAGATAGATAGATAGATAGATAGATAGATAGATAGATAGATAGATAGATAGATAGATAGATAGATAGATAGATAGATATAGATAGATAGATAGATAGATAGATAGATAGATAGATAGATAGATAGATAGATAGATAGATAGATAGATAGATAGATAGATAGATAGATAGATAGATAGATACGCTCAGTGTCGCCAAAGTTCTCTAAGAAATGCTTCGCATTTAAAATTGTGAACGCAAGGGATTTCGACTTCCCGCTTCTTGAGCGGAGGTATACCTTGTGCAGACTGTGTTCTGTGGTCGCATTTGGTACTTTTCTCACATGGAGCAACCTCCTTCATGCATCGTGAGATCATTGAAGTCTGCTTTGTGTTCCTTCTTTTGGTCCGGTTGCACTGAGTTGGTTTCTCGTGCGGCGTTAGGACATCAGCATTCTAAAGGAGGCTTTGCTTTCCCTTCGGTGACAATACGCTGCTGGCTACTGGCCCTGCGCTTCCTGTTACGTTTCGTACAAGGAGAGGAATCCCCCGCGCGAACTCTGACATATTAATTTCAATCAGTATCACTTCAGTAAAGCTCAACCTTCTTCCCACTCCCTCTGTTTCTTTGAACGGAGCTCTCCCAGCTGCGTAGCGGCTGTTGCTACAGAAGGGAGTGGAAGGTTGGTTGCTTGGTGTCCGTCTTGTCTTGTCTTGTCTTGTCTTGTCTGCTGCTGCTGCTGCTGCTGCTGCTGCTGCTGCTGCTGCTGCTGCTGCTGCTGCTGCTGTTGGAATGTGACAAACCCTTTCCACCAGACTACCCGGAGGGACCTTTGCAGCCTGTGCTTGCCTCCTCCTTTGGGTGGTGCACCGAACAATGGGCCTCCCCATTTGGACTTGTGCCAAGAGCACGCTTTCTACATTCCTGGGCCAGCGACCGCACCTTGGTGCATTGTGTTCGGGGCCTGCAAGGAGCTAGCTGAGCCAGTGGTGCCGTACTGCTCTTCCCTGTGCCACCGGGTGTGCGTGTCCTTGCACTTTTCTAGAAACTGGTTTGGCGCACTAGTCTGCAGAGGGTCGGAGTGGAGGAGGACAATCCTATTGGAGGGACCTGAACTGACTTGTCTTCCCTCACAGTGAATCCTGGGAAGGCAGTGTATAAAAACGCGAGCGCAGAGACACTCGGGTGTGCTTCATCTGTTCCATGCGGTTCTGCGCTACTCTCAACATGTAAATATTGTACATAACCGTTTTATTCTCATCTACACCGGCTCCTCGACTCGTCTTCTCCCGGCACGCGGATGGCTCCAGCCGGGACCACGCTACCCAAGGTCGTCACAGTCACGGACGTGGCGGCATGTCCGGACACCTCCTTCCTAACAGTACTTCAAGCCGCCCAAGCATTCCTTTAAAGATTGCAGTTCTTGTCATCACCTAAATTTCATAGCTTAATTTTTATAGTGGTATACTATTACATGATCGTTCGAAGGTATCACCCCAATCTTGTACTTAAACGAGTAAATGATTTGAACAATGAAACAGTAGGACTGACACGCAGCACAGTACCCCGCTCGCAGTACACGTATCACTATAGTACACTCCAGAACGGCAGTGCGAGCTACTTGAGCTTCTTGAGGAGACGAGTGTTTTTAGTACATCTTCCTCCCACTTTTGCGGCCTTCTAACACTTTAAAATAATCAGTATAACAAAAATAACTAATTTTTCTTATACTTATGTTGATGTTGCATGTGTTCGTCGTTGCCTATACAGGTGTCCAAGAAATAGAATCCGGTATAATTGCAACATAACCTGCAGCCGATGTGCCCGACAGATCCATGTTCCCCTCCGAGGAACTTGAAAAATTGTGACGTGGAATCGAGGTGGTTCTTAATGGCCACATGGTTCATAAAAAGCGAATACCTCAACAACACATGATAAGACTGAGTAATGTGTACAGTTATTTGGTTTTGAAAAAGTTACAATAAAGGGTAAAGTGGAAATACAAAAAACATTACAGTTAAGGGCTTATTCATCTAGGTTGCAAAAGAGTGGTAACTAAACATCAAAAACGGAATCTGGGGGCAACTTGAGCAGAATGGAGGCTTCACAAAATAACGTTTTGGGAGCAATGCGATTACTATGTGTCCCCACCGAGACGTGCTGAACTTTCGACGTGTCTCCCGTAGTACCCGCCGCCCAAATATGCGGCATAGCACTATTGAACGTTGAGACCCACGGGACGGCTTTAATGTAGAGTACCCTGTACTCTAAATCGTTACCCACTTTTCTGAACCCTCTCCCGTAGTAGAGTGCCTTGTACTCTGAATCGTAAACAACTTTTTCTAAACACAAATCGTTCAACACATTTTCTAAACAGAGCAGAGTATCTCGTACTTAATACTCTGAATCGTTAACAACTTTTTGTAAACCCACTCTAAATCGTTCTCACGGGACGGCTTTATGCTCTCCCATTGTAGAGTACCAAGTGCTCTAAATCGTTAACCACTCTTTTTTTAACATACATTTGCGCGCTCTTGACGCGAAATCACGCGTCCGAGGTCTTGCGCTTCCCGGTAGCAGTGTTGTGAAAGTCACAGCTATCGCTGACGACACAATCTTGTACCTTGTCCGTCGGCGAGGCCCCATGACCACCGGCGTGGAATGCGACATGCTATATTTCGTACCGATGCATAACCCAGACAACACTGCGTCTCCCTCTTTTCGTGACGGAGGGACGCCGGACATGCGTCGCGTGCCTGCGAGTATATGGCAGGACCGGCGCTTAGCGTGGCAACGCCGGCGTGACGCAACGAAATAAACACCGGCGAGCACGCGAACCGCGTAACGTCGAAATGTATTGGCGCCTTCACTGTGCTCACATGACACTCATCTCATGATTATCATGTTTGCACCAGTCACATACCTTCGTCATTCATTTATGTCACGTAATACCACATTTGGCCTATGTGAAGCTAGCGAAATGGCCGCGAGTGCATCATGAGTTTAGCATGTAGTCATGTTGTTACATGACACGCATGTCGTGATTATCATGTTTGAATGTGCCATTTATGTATGTCGTCCGTTCGCGTCACGTAATACCGTGTTTGGTATATGTGAAGCTAGCGAAACGGCCGCGAGCGCATCATGAATGTAGCATGTAGTCATTTTGTTACATCACACGCATCTAATGTTTATCATGTTTGCACCAGTATCATACCTTCGTCATCCATTCACGTCCCGTAATACCAAATTTGGTATAAGTGAAGCTAGCGAAACGGCAGCCAGCGCCTCATTAATGTGGCATGTAATCATGTTGTTACATGACACGCATCTTGTTATTATCATGTTTGTACCAGTCACATACCTTTATCATCTATTCACGTACTGTAATACCAAATTTGGTATGTGTGACGCTAGCGGAACGGCCACGAGCGCATCATGAGCGTGGCATGTAGTCATGTCGTTACGTGACAAGCATGTCATGATTTTCATGTTAGGGTCTGTCGCTTGTGTTCGCCATGCAATCATGTCATCTGTTTCATGTTAGGGTCTGTCGCTTGTGTTCGCCATGCAATCATGTCATCTGTGTATCCGCCATGCAATCATGTCGTGCCATACATGCCATGTGAACGAAACCACCACAAGAGCTGCAGGACCATGAAAAGTAAATCACAATATGCATGACATGCATGTCATGATTTTCAAGTTTTGACTAATCAGATACGTTCTTCCTAGGGTCATGTTATGTGCTACCAAGTTTGGTATCGATACCATTATCAAAACGGCCAGTAGAGATAAAAGTCGTAGGCGGCTAGACAGACAGACAGACAGACAGACAGACAGACAGACAGACAGACAGACAGACAGACAGACAGACAGACAGACAGACAGACAGATAGATAGATAGATAGATAGATAGATAGATAGATAGATAGATAGATAGATAGATAGATAGATAGATAGATAGATAGATAGATAGATAGATAGATAGATAGATAGATAGATAGATAGATAGATAGATAGATAGAAGACAGACAGACAGACAGACAGACAGACAGACAGACAGACAGACAGACAGACAGACAGACAGACAGACAGACAGACAGATAGATAGATAGATAGATAGATAGATAGATAGATAGATAGATAGATAGATAGATAGATAGATAGATAGATAGATAGATAGATAGATAGATAGATAGATAGATAGATAGATAGATAGATAGATAGATAGATAGATAGATAGATAGATAGATAGATAGATAGATAGATAGATAGATAGATAGATAGATAGATAGATAGATAGATAGATAGATAGATAGATAGATAGATAGATACGCTCAAAGTCACCAAAGTTCACTAAGAAATACTTCGCATTTAAAATTGTGAACGCAAGGGATTTCGACTTCCCGCTTCTTGAGCAGAGGTATACCTTGCGCAGACTGTGTTCTGTGGTCGCATTTGGTACTTTTCTCACGTGGAGCAACCTCCTTTATGCATCGTGAGATCATTGAAGTCTGCTTTGTGTTCCTTCTTTTGGTCCGGTCGCACTGAGTTGGTTTCTCGCGCGGCTTTAGGACATCAGCGTTCTAAGGGAGGCTTTGCTTTCCCTTCGGTGTCAATACGCTGCCGGCTACTGGCCCTGCGCTTCCTGTTACGCCTCGTACAAGGAGAGGAATCCCCTGTGCGAACTTTGGCATATTAATTTCTAGGCACTAACCTTCAGTATTTAATGCCTGATGTGCACCTCAATTGGGGTGCACAATCAGTATCACTTCAGTAAAACTTGATCTTCTACCCACTCCCTCTGTTCCCTTCAGCGGAGCTCTTCCAGCTGCGTAGCGGCTGTTGCTAAAGAAGGGAGTGGAAGGTTGGTTGCATGGTGTCCGTCTTGTCTTGTCGTGGCTGCTGCTGCTTGTTCGGGGATGGAGGCCAGCACATTTCGAACGTTACAACAACTCGACTTTATGTACAGGAACTTATGTACAAATTTACAAGACTCTTCACCGTTGAAATCGTCGCATGTTGCCTCGGCAGATCCAATAGTGTAGAGCACTCTTTGCGGCGACCAGAACAACCGTGAGGACTCAGGAGCCAGGTTTTAACCCCTCGGTTGCCTCTCCCAATTCTCCTCCCGGCCAACCAAAGCAAATTAGTTCATTTATTGGACAGACTTAACATGCTTGTTGCCGTCCTCTCCTCTCGCTCTCTTTTTACAACACTTGACTTCTCAGTCTGAGAGAGTGAGACGAAAGGACCGGCCTACACAAGACGTTCCGCGAACTGTGCGAACGCACGTGACAGTGGCGCCGTTCCGCTGCAGCCCCATGCCATTAATGCGGGATGACTATGCTGCCCAGCGTGACAGCCGTCCCGTGAACTCTAATCCGGACGGATGGGTCTATACACTGTCCTCACGTCGCCCCTCCGGCAATCCGCTGGCCGGAGATTACCTAGCTGGTTGTTAAAAGCGGCGACCGTCCGTGGTCTTCTTACCAGAATGGTCGTCTTTACCCCAGGATTATCGTCTCCCGAGAATCGGCTCTTTGGGAAGCGCGCCCTTTTGCGACAAAGAAGACTCTACCCCCTTGGCCTGAGACGCCAGACCTTACAACTTCCTTCGTTTTATGCCACAGCTGTCGTATTTTGTCGTCATATCCAGTCGACTTGTAGATGTGTTGGACAATGCTATCGTTGAGACAACAGCCTCTTTGTTGCTCCCGTTAGTTCTTCCGGCGCACCCCGCCATGGTGGTCTAGTGGCTAAGGTACTCGGCTGCTGACCCGCAGGTCGCGGGATCAAATCCCGGCTGTGGCGGCTGCATTTCCGATGGAGGCGGAAATGTTGTAGGCCCGTGTACTCAGATTTGGGTGCACGTTAAAGAACCCCAGGTGGTCAAAATTTCCGGAGCCCTCCACTACGGTGTCTCTCATAATCAAATAGTGGTTTTGGGACGTTAAACCCCACAAATCAATCAATTAGTTCTTCCGGTGCACCACATCCACTCTAGTCATGTGTCTTGGAGCATGATGATGGCATTATTTCTGCATGGCCACCTCTGGGACTTCATGTGGCGGGTGGGGTGTGGTGTTTTTCCTACCACTGACCATCTCGAAAGGTGCAGAATGCTCCAATCGTCAACATGCCTGAACTGCTCCCTACGGGAAACAAATCGGCATCTTTTGAGACAATGCGTCATTGCTCGTGTTTTCTGGAGGGCTGTGCATGCTGTATTTTGTGGCCTCGGAGTAAATCGCTTTGTTTCTTGTGGACGTTGTTTTCGAGGCCACTTCACCTGCCTTCTTATTGTTGCTGGTGCCTACTGTCTTTGGCGCCATTGCTGTGAAACGGTTGCAGCAGGTCGTCGCCACCGCGCTTTATTCCTGATTTTGGAGCGACTGTACTAAGAAGTATGCTATCTGTTTTGTCGTAGGAACTCTTCTTTCTTAGTGAGGAGGAATTCCTTCGACACTAGTCCTGCTCCGCAGACGAGCCCTTTTGTGCTCGTCTGCGAAAGACATTTACCCCGCCAAGGTGGTCTAGTAGCTAAGGTACTCGGCTGCTGACCCGCAGGTCGCGGGATCGAATCCCGCCTGCGGCGGCTGCTTTTCCGATGGAGGCGGAAATGTTGTAGGCCCGTGTGCTAAGATTTGGGTGCACGTTAAAGAACCCCAGGGGGTCGAAATTTCCGGAGCCCTCCACTACGGCGTCTCTCATAATCATATGGTGGTTTTGGGTCGTTAAACTCCACATATATATCAGTGCGGAAGACATGTAAAGCTTGTTTTCAGGCTTGCCTCGTTTTGGCAGGTCAATGTTTGTTTAGCACTCACACAAATACTTTGTAAATACCATGTACCTAACATAGAGATATTTACGTTTCATTTGTGCGTTCTTCATTTACCATGTGATGTACATATGTAAACATATATTTTTGTAAAACTTTTTGGTGTGTCTGTGGATGTTGCATTCTGTGTACGTATGTACACATATGTTTTTTATAAAAATGTGTGGTGTGTTTGTGGATGTTGTGTTACGTCGCGATGTTCTGTTGGATTGTAATTGATGTTCACTGTTCGTGAGAACAAATTTCTCGAAACAAAAAATTGCTGGAGTGGAAGCTCCCGTATGCCTTGCCAGAAAAAGTGAACTCAACTTTTGCCACTGCCAAGATGGCGGGAACATGCTCTTTTCTGGTAGTACCCACTTAAAAATCAAGTGGTTTTGATATGTTAATGTAAATGCTACGTTAGTTCTATATTACAATATGGTTATTCTCGACGAAACAACACAAAGCAACGAATATGGGAAACTGAATTTTCAAACAACCTTGCCTCCAAATAGAGGCTCACTAAGAAAAAGTTGGCCCGAATCAACATGTTACTCTTTATATGTCGTCGAAAGGCGACAGACTTGCGTCTGGAGAGAGGGAACAAAACGTTGTTTTGATGTTCTGTGCAAGAAAATCGGTGAATGGTATTCTGAATGCGCTGCGTTAGAGTGCCTCGAGCGTGTAACGGAGGCGAACAAGCACATCTAGGCACGTTATACACGAGCGCCATCTGGCAGTTATCTTCGAAAACGAAGGCGTGCGCGCCCGTGGAGAAAGATGCGCGCCAGTCTCGGGAGTGATGAGATGTATAACGCAAAGCGACGGGCAGGTGCCACCCCCGTGTCGCCGTAGCAAAGCGTTGGAAACACTTTTTTGAGCGTCGCGTTGAGCTGTCAGCGCAGCGTGATAAACGCTACAGTCGTTGGATTTACTTGTGTGTGCCACTTCTAGTACAAAGGCGGACATAAAAAAAAACATCGACGTGTTGTTATGGCGCTTCAGATATGCGTAATAATATCTTTTAATTGGCAATCGTACAACTATGAACGCTAAATCGTGAGCAATAATGGTGGGTGCTGCGAATGGGATTGGCCGTTTGGTGCCGTTTGAGGTATCGTTAAGGGCGGACAAACAGACAACTGTACAGACAGACAGACAGACCATTTTTTTTTTGTCGAAGGTCCCCAAGAAAGACTATCGTCTTTAAAAAGTTCAAGTGGAAGTCGTCGGCCCACTAAGTGTGTTCGTGAGTGTGTACAGGTTACCGGCGTAAGTACCCGATGACGCAGTCGTCTCAGCTTTGCAGCCTTTCGGCAAAGTTTGTAGTATAACATTTTTTATTATTTTTTATTTCAATATACTGTTAATTTTCTTTAGGGTTTTTACAGGAGCGGGAGCAAAAGATAAAAGCACAAAAAACAGCCACATGAAAAGTAACAATACCAAACAATTTGGTCAGAGCAGCGTTGACGAACAACTACAAGTTAAGACGAAGAAAGTACACGCATGAACAAGGTGACGGCGGATGCATTATTAATTTTATACAATCCTGAAAATGGGTAGAGCAATGTTAACACACTTGTAACAGTTGGTGTAAATGCGAATATAAACAATCAGCCCAATACAAAGGGACAATCGTAAAATGAAAAAGAAAATACACAGTGCATACTATGTTATCAGGTTTATTATCAAATGCTTTGTGTATTTTGCAACATTTCTATAAATTCATCAACTGTACGCTGTTCAGCTACAAGTCGGTCAAGAGCATTCCATTCTCGAATGCATCTAGGAAAAAAAGAATAATAGAATGTGTTGTTGTTGCACGAGTTTTCTTGGAGTGAATGATCATATGTGTGACGTGTTTCTCTTGTCGCCTTGGTTTTCACGTATCTTGCGTGGTCACTCTGCAACGACGTCAGTCTACATTTACCGGTACACGGGTAGTGAAGATGTAAATGGCAAAGCCCGCACTGAACTTCATTTAAATCCATGGACACCACGTTATGTTGGAGTACCATGGCATGCGTCGCGTCTGTGTGCGTTGCAACAACGAAGGCCCCATGGCCGTGGCCTGTGCAACACCTTTTAGATGCGGAGCATCTAATACTCGAGGCTTGTAGTGCGGCGCCGTCCGCAAGCTTCCTCCTCCTTCTTCCACCATCTGTGCATCCCTTCCTCCTCTACACACCGCGCGCGCTTCACTCCTCCACCATCTGTGCACCCTTCCTCCTCTACACACCGCGTGCGCTTCTCCTCTTCACGAACATTCGCTAGCTGTATAATGTAGCGCGCATGCGCTGTCACGCTTCGAGAACATCGGCAGCTGACGCGCGCGCATGCGCCGTCGCGCTTCGAGAACATCGGCAGCTGACGCGCGCGCATGCGCCGTTGCGCTTCTCCCCCTTCTCGAACATTCGACAGCTGACGCGCGCATGCACCGTCACCCACCATCTGTGCCGCGCGCGCTTCTCCCCTTCGAGAACATTCTACACTTCTCCCGATTCTCCAGTGGACACGCATGCGCCGTCGCGCTTCGAGAACATTCAACAGCTGACAGTGCATGCGCCGTCGCGCTGTATATATACTCAAGGTCGGCGCTCGCTCGTTCAGTTGCCGCTCGTCGGTTGGTTTGTACGGCGCGTCGACGTCCAAGGTCGCGGTGAAATGAATTCCAACGAATCCACAAACACAATGATCGACGTCCCTTCGACCAGCGCCGCCCTTTCGCATACGTGTGTACGTGTTCACTCATTTAACACCCCCTCCTACAACCACGTTAACCAATTTAGCCATCGACCCAAGTAAGTCGCAATTTAACACCCGATTTCACAACCACGTTAACCAATTTAGCCATCGACCCAAGTAAGTCGCACTTTAACACCCCGTTAACCAATTATATGCTCCGCATCCTCCTCAGTGTTCCCCCGAGGGAAGTTACGGGCAATTTTTTTTTCTTTGAACAGCTTCCTCGCCTTTAATTGAACAGTGGCATCGCTTTCTTTTATGTCCTTTAATGTTCGCGATTTTCGAAATCTGGTGAAGCAGCAGGCAGTAATTGACCTCGCGTGGCCACATCACGTAGACATGCTCTTCTTGCAGGAGACAAACTTTCGTACTAAGCTTGACGTTGCAGAGTTTCGGGAAAGGTTTCATGTAGAGGCCTTCTTCTCACTCATAGATGCGCGTGCACGTGGCACAGGAGTTGTTTTCGTGAACGCAACGCTGAGGATTGGTGCTCACTGTCTTGTTGACACCGAAGGCCGCATCATAACAGTAGATGTGGTACTTGACTGCAAACTAGTCAGATTTGTCGACGTATATGCACCCGTAACTAGATCAGAAACGAACGGATTCTATAAAGGTGTGAGCAATTTTCTGATCAAGCTGATTTTGTATGGGTTTGTCGGAGATTTCAACTGCGTGCTCGATTCTACACGGGACGTCAGGGGTACCAACCAAGGCGCCAACAATTTTTACGCCAGAGAACTAGAGCAATTAGTTAAAGATCTCAAACTGGCAGATGTGTGGTTAAATTAACATGGAGTCAGGTGCAATGCAACCCACGCTTGTGGTATTCAGCAAAGCCGAATTGATAGAGTTTATGTGCCCGACGACTATTTAGCGAACCTACAAGCATGTGACGTGGTCCAGCTTGCGCCAAGCCAGCAGAAACTGAGTGACTCTTCAACTTTAACGGGAGCCCAACAACGAGAATTCACAAACCATGAAAGATGGATCCAACTATTCTTCATGATAATTAAAGCATTTCCTTGCTTCAAACTAAGCTGGCGGCCTCACTGGCAGAAGGGGGTTGCATAACTCCGACTATATGGGACCGCTTGGAATCTCGCTGGCGCCTCATAGCTCAGTAGGCAGAAAAAGCACGCCACGCTTGCCTCACGGCCAAGATGAATGAGATTCTCCGACGCATTTAAATTATAGAAGAAGGTGGGTCAACTACGTTTACTATGCTCGAATACCTTGAAACACAGAAAGTTAAATATCGAAATCTTTTAAAGCAGAGGTCTCCGGCTACAAGGCTCGCAAGAGAAAAGCACTTATCGACAGATGAACTGGAGAAGGACATATACGCGAAGAAACCATGATCACCGATGTCGGCCCCATTACATCAATGAGGCGCTGAAAGAAGATGGTGCCCTTGTTAATGACCCGGGTGAAGTTCAAGAAGGTTTCCGAGACTACTTTGCAAAACTGTGTACTGCAGACCATGACGCACAGGACGACGAGTTTAGGGCCAAACTCTCTGCGTTTTGCGAAGGTTTCCCGTCGCTAGGCTCAGAAGACGGCTTAGTATTATATGCAGAAACTGATAAAGAAAAGTATGGTAAGTATGGTACGCCCTAAAATCCATGAATGCGTCCACGTCACGAGGCCCAGACGGAATGCTCACGGGAGTTTATCTGCGTTTCTTCGATATCTTGGGAGATGCGATCACCGGTCTCGCGAATATTTTGTTGTGTGATGGCCAAAAACCACAGTCTTTCTGCGAACGAAGGGGGATTCTATTGCTAAAAGAGGGTATGTAGCCGTCAGATCCTAAATCGTGGAGGCCCATTACCCTTCTAAACACAGACTATAAGTTAGTAGCCACGCTGCTATCACGGCGTCTGTGGCCTTTCTTTGAAAAGATTGTGTCCCCCTTGCAGTCATGCGCAGTACCAGGACGTTCCGTCTTCGTACCTCTTACAATCATCAGAGAGCTCTTCAGGACGCATGGAAGCACGCGCGAATAATCATGGCTATTTCAGCTTTCCGGAAAACGCAGCCTGCAGTGACAGCGAAAGCTGGAAGAGCGACATCTTCAGAACCCGTTGCAAATTCCCCTGAGGCTACTAAATAGTACAAGAACGCTTCTACGGTACCCCCTACACCATGAATTGATGCGGTGGCTGACGATGATGAAGTATGGCTGAGCCCTTATAATGTGTTTGAAGCCTTCAACGACCCCACTCACCACACTATTCGTATTGTGCGACGCATGTTTGTTATTTCACTGTTCTACCACGCTATAATACGTATGTTAACGTGAAAGTTTTCCGGCATAACGCTTGTATAGGGTCTTTTTTTTGCTAAAAACTATCGAGAACCAGCGTGGTTCTCTGAAAAATGTATTTGATTATTAAAAGTGATGATGTTTTTCTATATTATAATACAATATTATTGTCTCTGAACAATATTTCGAGGTCCCGGATGGCTGTACGTTACGCCGGGGTTGATACTCGGTGAGTCACTGACTTCGCTTCTTGAATTGCAAAAAATGCAAAATGACGTACGCGACTGGGTACCCCGCATGTGATCACTGTTCCATATGAAACTATTGTACACAGAATGTACTTTCATATTGCCACATAGATTGCTCCTGCTAATTATTTCACATAGCGTCCCGTTGGTCCTCTTTGTAAGATAATTAGTAGGAGCAATCTCTGTGAAATCACTGTTGAAAACTGAAACCCTACAATAAAGAATAAAAGCAAGCGTGGCTTTGGGGTAGAATGATTGGTGTCCATGGAGAGGGCGCCAAGTTCGAACCCCGTTTCATACTGGACGTTTCTTTTTTTATGTTTTTTGTACGATATTGGCTACGTAAACCAGCGTTGACGGAAAACTACGGTGCCTTTTTCTTTATCTAATCACAGCTTTTGCTGTGAAGCTTTACTGCAAGTACGCTATGTGCTCAGTATTCAACAGCCGGACGCAGCTTCGCGGTAGAGGCGTTCTTCAACTTTAAAGCGAAAAGCTAGCAGTGAATTATGCTTACCTAGCGTAAGAGTCTAGCACCCTCGATGAAGCGCGCGCAAAAAAGAAAAAAAAACCTTCTTCGACAACTGCTATTTACGTCGGCAGCCACGAATTTTACCTTAGTTTTGTTGTCAGTATCCTGAAAACCCTCGTACATGCATGTATATAGCTCGCCGACCCCTGTGTTTTCACGTGCTGCACTTCATGAAACGACACTGCTTGCATAAGGAACGAACGAAACCATCCCTCGTTAGCGAACGCAAACACAGCTGTCGCGGCTGAGGCCTGTCGACAGCAGAAGGCGTCTTAACGAACTACTCACCACAAAAACACGCTCACCCAAACCCAAACACACACACACAGACACACACACGCACACGCACACACACGCACACACACACGCACACACACGCACACACACACACACGCGCACGCACACACACACACGCACACACACACACATGCATGCACGCACACACACCCAAGGCCTCAATTTCGGGAGTGCCGTCACCTCTGCCACTCTTTTTAAAATATACACGTTCCCACCCTCCAACTCTGTATTTCCTAACAACTTTGCCTCGTTCAAAACAAGCTCCCCGAGTTCTGGTGGAAGCGCTTGGTCTATCAGAAGATTGTTTTCCCATGTTCGAAAGCATGTTTATATATTGACGGCAATGGGAAATTTCAAGGCGGCAGCTGTCGTATAACTAAATTCGAAGATATATGCGCCAATGGGAAAGTTCAAAAATTCTTTTCTTCCTAAAAGCAAAAAATGTAATGATAAGATTTGCCATATGGAGAAAACTGCTTACTTGCTTTTCATTTAAATATAAAGGTGATTTTTAATTGAACCACCACATGCTGAAAATTGCATCTCGATATGAACAAAAATGACGATTTTTGCGAAATTTGTTATATTTTCTCGTGTAGTTTAGTAGCTTGAGAGGTCTAAAAATATTTTTCCACAAAATATACCTTCTGTAGAGTGAGTAATTAGTACTCAGATATTCTCAGAAAGTGCAGTATTGCAATAGAAAAAATACAAACAAAACACATTTTGGCTAAATTCTTGAAGGCATACGTGCCGGTGAAATCGCACTAATATTACTGAGCTTCTAACACCTTACACAAGCCCCTTTACTTAACACGTAAACAAACTTTGGTATAGAAAGAAGGAGTGGTATTTTCAAAAAAATAAATTTTTCCACAAACAACACTGAAACGGCATTCCAGGAAGTTCAGGAAGCAGCCACGTGACTAAAACAAAATTTTTAAAGTATTCTAGTAGGTCACTGTTTTCAATGCAGTAAATCAGCACATTTTTTAATACACTTGAGATGGTTGCCAAAATGGCTGGAACGTTTGGCGTGGAATGACCCCTAATGAATTATCGCAATGACATCTCAATTCAATTATGAATTCACCGCTCTCTGTGCAGGGGCTGCTGGATCACTGTCCCCATCGTTCGTCAGCCCACAAGGCTGGGGCTGAATTTCTGCTCTTTTCGAGGCCAGCAGTCAGGCCTGTGCGAACGCCTCTACTATTGCAGTGCAATGCTCACGTACGCCTGAGCAAATTTATGGCTCTTTTTCTTCTTCCCTACGCTCCTATCATTCTCATCTTGATATTTGCCTTTCCCCATGCACAGGGTATGGTAGCCAAACGAACGCTTTTTTTTATTAAGTTTGCGTTTCTTTCCTTCCGTCCACAACGGCAAAAGCGTGGATAAATTGAGAGTGAGTGAGGTGAGTGAGTGAGTGAGTGAGTGAGTGAGTGAGTGAGTGAGTGAGTGAGTGAGTGAGTGGAGTCAAAAACTCACACGGTTTCTTACGCATTGACCAAAAACGACTTGAAGTCGAGAGCCAGCATTTCCATCTCGATTGACGCATCGATTCGTCACCGCCCCAACACACCCCTTCCCAGTCTGAAAGCTTCCTGCACTTTCCTCTTGTTTTGCATTGCCTCCCTAATCGGTCCACCTTTGGCCAAGCGATGATGTCACATGATGAGGTCACAACGGCATACGAAATACTGACCACCTGTGACGGTCATGCGGTGTTGTAATCGCATGACGATAATTCTTTTCTTTTTTTCATCACTCTTGTTGAAGCTGCCGATGGTCAATTTTTGTGTTTGATGAAGCATATCCAATGTTTTCACTTTAATATCAAGCTAAGAAAGCAGTGATGAAAACTACTCGCACCATTGTCCAAAACAAGGCTAACCAGCGTAGATGTTAGATAATTTTACACTCACTCGTTACGATGGAGGTATTGACACTCAGTGGTTCACGTTGTGCGCGCACCTAAGAAATATATTGGCTCAACAGAAATGGAAGAGCAACATGTGGACAATGTGCGCCCCTACGCGTAGCCCGCGAAACTGTGGCGGTGCAAACTGCGGCAGCTCAAACGTGCTATGCACGCTATCATGCTACTATCGCAACCGTGTCACGTCGAGCCGAGGCCATTCGAGGTGGAGCACGTGTGTTCGTGGTCCTTCGCGTCGCCACAACAAACAACGACTTCGAAGAAATTGCTTCCAAGACGCGCCATCTGTACGCAATTGCTAACAGTCTGTTCTTGTCCTATAAGTGCAGCTGTATCTTTTCTCTAGCTGCATCTGAGTGTCTGTTGGTCGGGTTATGGTTTGGAGATTCCTTCACGAACGCTGCCCTCTCAAGTCTGAGACGTTTTAGCTGTTTGTTTAGAAAAAGTGGTTAACGGTGTGAAGTACTTATTACTCCACTATGGGAGAGCATAACGCGATCCTGTGGGCCCTTGGACGGCTTCCGGTTTTGTGCCCCGACGCAGCTATAGTAGCACACACGTAGAGCAAAAGCCTCAGCGAGTAGCCCACTCATTTTCAACCCTTTTCTCTCTGTCACTTGGCAAACATTTCAAATTTTCTTTTAGGCTACATCCCACTTTGCAGGACACAATCCTTCACATTAAGTGTCTTCCTTATAGCTGAAAGGCAAAAAAAAAGTTTCTCTTCTAACACAACATGAAAAACAAGCTTTGCTGCTTCAGCGTTCGAGAGCAGTCATTGAAGTGGCCGGAAGTTTCTTGGGAATCAACACATGCTACTGCTGTTGCAGTCTTAAAGAGAGAGAGAAGTAAATAAAAGGAAGAGACATGGAGGTTAACCTAGAAGAACTGGTTTGCTACCCTGTACAGGGGCAGGGAAAAAGGGCCTGAAAGAAGATAGAAATAGAGAGATATAAAATAAATAGAAAAAAATTAACATGCGCACACATTCAGGGAGTTCCGATCACACTCGTTAGGACAGGCCGGTTGAACGCAAGAAGCGCATGAGCGCCTTCACAGCCTTCTTCTGCGACATAAAGTCCTGTCGGCAGCACAGGAGTCTTTCTTCCGAAAGAGGCTGATTGTCCAGTTCATCTAGTGTATTGCAGAGTGACTGTCTCTGCGAGCAGTATTGTGGGCATTCACACAGAATGTGCCAAGTTGTTTCATCACTGCCACAATTGTTGCATGCAGCAGTGTCAGCCATTCCTATGCGGAACGCGTACGCATTGGTAAATGCGACGCCCAACCATAATCTGCACAGCATAGTAGCGTCTCGTCGGCGTAATTCCGGAGGAATTCGAAGACTGAGAGTTGGGTCTAAAGTACCTAACCGTGCATGGAAAAAATGTGACTCGTTCCATTGTGACGTGGTGCGCTTGCAAGCAAGCATGCGGAGTTTCCGTGCAGCGTCGGTTCTGGAAAGCGGAATTGATATTTCATCGCTTTCAGTATGGGCAGAACGCGCAGCTCGATCGGCCCGTTCATTGCCAATTATTCCACAATGACTTGGCAGCCATTGAAAGGCTATTTCATGTCCTTTCTCAATGAATTGGTGAGTCTTTTCTGCAATCTCAAATACCAGTTGTTCGTACGGGCCATGGCGTAAAAGGGATAGAAGGGATTGCAGCGCCGCCTTTGAGTCACTGAAAATTGTCCATTTTTGTGGCTGTTGATCGCTGATGAATTACAATGCGGCACGAAGAGCTGTGAGCTCTGCTCCCGTTGATGTCGTAAGGTGGGAGGTCTTGAATTTTCTTGTCGTGTCTTTTACTGGTATAACAAATGATGCCGTTGAACTCTTTTGTAAAACAGAGCCGTCTGTGTATACGCGTATACAGTCTTGCTACGTCTCGTATAACAAGAGCAGAGCAAGCTGCCTAAGAGCAGGTGACAATATATCTGCTTTTTTCTGGATGCCAGGTATAGTTAGCCTGATGTTAGCCTGAGTCAGGCACCAGGGAGGAGTTGAAGGCCTGGCGGCGGGTGTGAAGCATGTTGGCAAAGAATTGCGATATGTGGTGACCGTCTGGCAAAATGATGAACGTGGTCTGTCTGCTGGTAAAGAGGCTGGGTGGTGGCAGGGTGTCCGAGCAATATGCCTTATATGTGTCCTGAGTGCCTCAACGTCGATATGTGTCGTGATGAGGTGGTCACCGGTGATTGCTATAGTAGCCATTGTCGACGCACTACGAGGCAAGCCGAGACAAATCCGGAGTGCCTGGGACTGAACACTCTGCAACGTTAGTAGGCTTGTTTTGCTTGCATTGGTCAATGCCGGTAAGCTGTGCCGCAGGAAACCGAGAAAAAGTAATGTAACGCTGTAGCATTGCACTGGGAGACATTCCCCAAGTCTTCCCTGCAAAGAACTTCAGTAGATTACATACGTCTATCAACCGTTTTTTCTAGTACGAAACGTGATGGCTCCATGATAGATTCCTGTCAATTATGACGCCCAAAAACTTGTGCGATCGAACGTATGGTACAGTTTGACCGTTGATGCTTATGGTGTACTTGTCCATGGGCTTTCGTGTAAAAGGTACGAGGGCGCATTTCTCGGAAGAAATTTCCAAGCCTCGATTTCGGAGGTAACGTAATGTTTCAGTGGCAGCTTTCCGAATTCTCCCTCGCAACTGCACGCGTGTCACAACCGAAGGCCAAGCGCAGATATCATCTGCATTCATTGATAGCCTAACTGTGCTTGGCAGATGCTCAGTGAGAGCAATTAGCGTAAGATTGAACAGAACAGGGCTGAGTACGCCACCCTGGGGGACACCACGGTGGCTGTAATGTGGAGAGATTTGACCGTCTTCAGGGCTCACAAAGAAGGATCGCATTGACAAATAACTACGGATCCAGCGATACATCCGACCACCTACTCCTACATCTTCGAAAGTGGTGAGAACAGCTTCATGCGTAACGTTGCCATATGCCCCTTTGACGTCTAGGAACAAAGGTGCGCAGAGACACTTACGATTTTTCTCGTGTTGGACGTAAGTGACCAGGTCGACTACGTTTTCAATCGATGATCGACCACGCCGAAATCCTGCCATGGCATCTGAGTAGGTGTTGTTTCACTCCAAGTACCACTCCAGGCGTCACAAGATCATCCTCTCCATAACTTTGCCTACACAACTAGCCAATGCGATCGGGCGATAAGATGAGAGCTCCAACAGTGACTTGCCTGGCTTCAGAAGTGGAACTAGGTGACTTGTATTCCAAATTGTTGGGAGCGTTCCATCTTGCCAGGATTTGTTGTACAACTCCAGGAGCAGGACGGTAGTTATAGCGCGAGAACAAAACGTCGTTTTGTTCTCGCGCTATAACTATCTAACTATCATCATGCCATACCAACTAGCCCAAGCTGCCACACTTCCAGGAGCAGGATTCTCGTGCGTTCACCCAGATGACACAGGGCCCTATAAGAAATTCTATCGGGCCTTGGGGCCGACGTGCGTCCACACAAAGCTAGAGCAGCTCTGAGTTCAACGATGGAAAATGCATATCCATGCAAAAATCCAGTGTTTGTGGACAGTTGGTCGAGGTCAATAGGTTAATGGGCACCGCGAGTGGCCCAGATACTTTGGCACAGAAGTCTTCTGCCACGTCAATGCCGTGTCCCTGTTCAGAAAGTGCGAGAGCCCTGAATGGTGACCACCACTGAGTGGGTTTTGTGCAGAGAGGTGTGAATGCAGAATTTCAGCAACACCATCTCGCGTTGGCGATTTCGATGTGCCTGGGATACCGCAAAGCATGAACTAGCGTCTGCAAAGACCTGTTAACAATATAACAGACCCCAAGCCATGCGCTTCTATAGTTTGTTCAGAAAGTATAAATACGAATGTGTGTTCACGCAAACGGAAAAACAGGGCGAACGAAGTTCTACTCATTACTCACAAATACAGATTTTCTTTTTTTTGGTAGCCTCTCGAGCGAGAACTAAATAGTAATTTGGTTCAGTCATGGAAGACCGTCACCATCGTAAAATATAGTCAGAGACTCAGACAACAAGCTAAACACGTTCACTTAAAACCAAAAAAAAAAAGAAACATCGAGCGCTGTGTGCAAACACACAACTGTCACCGCACGCCGGCACCACATTCATTGGCAGATTGCGCTTACCTCGCACATAATAAGAATGCTAAGCCGGCTTCGTGCATTAATGTGGAGATGAAGACCATATTGTTCCCAACAAATAAAAGGCCTCTTGGTTGAGACTATTCAGGGCAAGCTTGTGCTCGTGTACCTAAGAGAACCACAATACACAAAAATGTTCCTCACTAGCCGGCACGATCCGCTTCGACGTGGCGCTGAGCCGTGCTCCCAATTAGGGCCGCAGAAGTTGCGTCTTTTCCTTTCCTCAACCTTTCTTGCTCCTCGACCTCCTTTTCTCTAATGCAGCCGCCAGCCGCAAGTCTCCCTCCTTTAGTGCGTGGTGTGGGGGCACGCGCAGTCCGCCGGTGCATTGCGCACTTTTGCTTGTCATTTGTTTGGCTGCATTTATAAACGCAGAAAGCAGGGTGAGCCTTCGGAGGATGACGAGCATCATCACTATTATCATGATCATCATCATCAGCTGCACAACGCCCACTGAAGGGAAAAGCCGCCCATGATCCGCCAATCAACCCCAATCTTGCGCATTCTGCTTCCATTTCATACCTGCAAACTTTTTAATCTCATCCGCCCCACTAACTTTTTGTCCCCCCCCCCCTGGAGCGTTGGCCTTCTCATGTAATCCAATCAGTTACCCTTAATGACCAGCGCTTATCTTGCCTACGTGTTACGTGCCCGGCCATGTTCATTTCGTCTTCTTGATTTCGACTATGATATCCATAACCCTGGTTTGTTCCCTCCCACTCTGCTCTGTTCTTGTCTCTTAAGGTTACTCTTATCATTTTCTTTTTCATCACTCACTGCGTGGTCCTCAATTTAAGCTGAACCTTCTTTGTAGGCCTCCAGGTTTCTGCAGCATAGGTAAGTACCGGAAAGATGCAGCTGCTTTATGCTTTCCTCTTGAGCAACCTGTGGCATATATTTTTAAAAACCCCTCGGGCAATATATATCATCAGTATTTTTCAGTCAATGCGTTCGTTTTCGCCAACAATAAGATCACACCTCTCACAGAGAAACATGCCGCCGGCTATTCGGCGCAGCTATGGGGCTGCCACCTGGCGTTCGATCTCTCGGCGTACGTATTCGACTTCACAGCCTGAAACCCGTGGAGGGCCGGTTGTTGGTGTACATTATATGAACGCTAAGGAGAAATGATAAGTCATTGTAGACAGATAAATCATGCTCGAAAATTTCTATTGTTACTTTTATCACAAGTTTATTGATAGGAGAAAATGTCAAGGTCAAATTTTCATTCTATATGCCACGCTGAAGTCACCGCACGAATTTTAAATCATTTTTTTTTGTATTTTAGCGACAATATTTCGACGAAATATCCTGAAACTTGGTCGGTGCTACACCTCTGGTCCCTGCAGAAAGTAATGTGCTGCATATTCTCGGCCTAGTAACTACGTAGGTCTTAGTAGTCGTCAATAAAGTATATGACATCTCGGTCACTGATGCTGGAACTTCAACGTGGCGTCTTGCCGCAAGCGTCTTCTCACAACAAAGCTATAGATATTTTTGTCATGGTGTAAAATACAAACAATCATTTCTGATTTTGGTATTGCGGGAAAAGTAACTTCAAATGCGAGAAAAATTGTTATCTATAGTCTGCTTTTTAAAGAGAGACAATTTCGTCCTTCAACGTCACTTAGGTCAGCCCTCTGATGTTCAGATACGTTAGCATAAGAAGTAATACTAATGAAACGCGAAGAAGTGTGCGCTAAAATGTGTGTCTGTTGCTATAATGCTTACAATATATAGTTAACTTTGAACATGCAAGACAACCAGAACAGGCATAAAGGTGTTTAAAGATTGTGTATGTTGACGTGCCGATCGTTATTTAGTTTTGGTAAGCTGTTCAAGGGGCTCTAGAGGTGAATTATTTCTCTAAACACATTATGCACGTTACTTTAAGCTCTCCCACAGTAGAGTACTCTGTACTCTAAATCATTACACACTTTTTTCTACTCCCCCCCCTTATGCACGTTAGAATTTCTGTTTACAGGTACAAACAGTTCCTGTTCTGCATTTGAATGTAAATTTAAATGTACTGGCAATGTCGTGAAAACGAACAATATGACACATAAATGTCTTCTGTGTATGTATGATTTTTCAGAAATAAAATTCTCTTAAACAGGATTCGCGTGTCCGGGGTCTTGCGCTTCCTGGCAGCAGTGCCGTCAAAGTCACAGCTTTTGCTGACGACATAACGCTGTACCTTTAAAATGAAGATAGTCGTTCACATAGCCTGCATTTATTCTTTCAGTAAGGTGACATTTCAGGTGCCGCACTTCTCTAAATCCCGCTATTTGTTCATCGGCTGTCCAAACTGCAGACTTAGCTACGCATCTCTTATTCAGCTGGCTGCAGCCTCTTCGCATATTAAGAATTCTATATAACCACTACGGCGTTTATAACTTCGTTTGGTCAAACACCCTCATTGAAGTAAAACAAAAAAATGGCAGCATATCCACGGAGTGAATGATGGAGAGTGGGGCGAAGAATTCGTCCGTCCATTCGTTCTTGCTTCCGTCCGTCCATGCGTCCGTCAGTGTGACCGTCCATGCGTCCATCAGCCCGTCCGTGCATGCGTCTGTTCGTGCGTCCGTCCCTGCGTTCGTCCATGCAGCCGCCCCTGCGTCCGTTCATGCGTCCATCCATGCATCTGTCTATGTGTCCGTTCGTCCATCTATTCAACACTCCAAGTACCACCACCTCACATCTTTTCATCATATATTCCCCATATAGAAGCACCGCCATCCAGCAGACATTCCAAGGACTAAACGAGAGGTGGCACACGCACACTTTCTTACGGCTTGCGCTTCGGGTCCACTTCCCACCTTTAACCACCTCGAGTTCATGGTATATACTAGTTCACTGTATTCATGGCACTGCGGCCGAACGCTCGCTAAACCTTTCGAAAACCAAGAAGGTTATGCCCAGCGAGTATGAGGTAGCAAACTTTTTCAGTCAGATAGCTCTCAATGTACATGCCAATGGCTGCTAATGGGAAATGAGAGGCGGAGAATTCGGCTTTTACTTTCTTACGGCTTGCGCTTCGTATCTACTTCTCATTTTTAACCACCTCGAATTCATTCATGGTATATACAAGTTCATTGTATTCATGCCACTGCGGCTCAATGCTCGCTAAACCTTTCTAAAGCTAAGGGGGTTACACCCAGCGAGTATAATGTAGCAATCCTTTCTTGTCTGATAGTGCTCAATGTACATGCCAATGGCCGCTAATGGTGATCGCAGCCTGCGCGTTAACTAAAAGCCGAATGCTCCTGTCTCTCATTCCCCATTAGCAGCCATTGACTTGTACACTGAGCACTATTTTTTATTGTTCAACAACGCACAGAAGTCTCTCACCGGCACCACCTTGGAGGTCAAAATGTTATACTTGTTACATACTACGGGGGACGAACGGGTGCCGCTATAAGGAGTTTCGCCCCTAAAGATTGAGAACACACGGGATTTCGACTTCCCGCTTTGTGTTCTGCGGTCGCGTTTGGTACCTTTCTCACGTGGAGCAGCCGCCTTTACGCATGGTGAGGTTATTGCAGTCTGCTTTGTGTTGTTTCTTTTGGTCTGGTGGCACTGAGTTATGGTTCCTCATGCGGCGTTAGGACAGCAGCGTTCCCAGGGAGGCGTTGCTTTCTCTTCGGTGTCAATACGCTGCCGGCTACTGGCCCTGCGCTTCTTGTTGCGCCTCGTACAAGGAGAGGAATCGCCCGCGTAAACTCTAACTTATTATTTTCTAGGCACTCACTTTCGGTATTTAGTGCCTGATGTGCACCTTAATCGGGGCGCACAATCAGTAACATTTCCTTTTCAGTAATTCTACCGTGGTTCTGGGATGTAAAACCCTGACAATCATTACTATTAGATACCACGCGAGCCCACAATCTCTTTTATCTATGCTTCGCCACTAAAGGGTATTCACTTTGCAAATGAGCGCGCGGGGTGTCTATATTTGTTTCTTTCTATGTGTGGTTCTTCTTTCGGCACGACATTTAATCACTTGACGTCATGCGCAAGGTGCGCTAGCGTCGTTCCAGGGTGCCGCCATCTTGGTAATCTCGGCGGTTCGATGCGCTTGCGGTGGCTGCGGTGACACTAGGGAGCTATCTGTTTTTCTCTGTTTTTTTTTTTGTGCGCCTGTGTACTGCAATAGATTTAAGTGCATACGAAGGTGAGTCAGATAAACGTACGCGATAGCACTACCTGTAGAAAGTGCATCTCTGCGGCGGCGTAGACTTACTCAACTTCAAGACGCTCAACTCCAACGCGATGTTGAACTGCTTGCGTGGATTGAATTCATCGACATAAACAGGACAAGCTTGTTCACGCGGCAAGTTTTGTGTCAAGAGAGCAACTAAAAATTCATGACCCGTGGGTTACAACTATTTTGCGAACGGATGGGTGCAGCAGGCGGGCGAGAAGGTTTTTCCAAACAGTGGTAGCCGGAAAGGTAGCTTCCCTCGTCTACTTATAATCGCGTTTGTGGTGCCGTGCGAGCATTGTGTCAATACTGCAAACAGGGTAGCGGGATGTAATGGGAGGAAAGGGATCACAGCTGTTGCTGCAGTAGCTGTTTTTTTTTTTTCGCAACAACCACTGCGTACCGTGCTCAAGTGTAGCCGAGTGATCGCAGCTCTTAAGTGCAGGTGCGAACTTTCTGCTGTACAGCACGATGGCTATTGTCGGAAATGAAAGCCGACTTCCCGTTTATTTCTAATGTCGTTTCTTCTGTCGTGTTAGCACCGGTGAATCCGGTAACCACTGTCACAGGATGGCTGGGCAGGATGTCTCGGCGGTTAATGCGGCAAAACCACTCCATCCTTCGACGGGCTCTTACATCTGCGGTCTTCTGGCATTCATTTTTCAGCACATTTTGTGGAAAGAAACCTACAGAGGCAACATTCCTATCCATGGGCTTCTTTTTCGCGTGGTTGTTACAGCAAAATACGGCACAGTTCATCATTCGCTGCTGGTTGGCGTGCAACCACGGCACGTACCACCTCTCCGAAAACGCTAATAAGCTCGTTGAAAGACTTTTCACATAATAATTATACGCACCGCGCACAAGACACAGCTGTGTGTGAACTAAGGAGGACGGCTTGCACAGTATAGAGAGCTTCGACACTTCTCTTATGACGATCGGACACTGAAGACAGAGCGCACACAGAACGTAGCCTGGTACTGCGCTCACGATCGGCCGAACCACCAAAATGGCGTCATTGCCCGGCGATGTTATTGCCACTTCACGGATCAAGGTTCAACGCATACCTCCTATAACAAAATGATGGATGGCACCTCTATGAGAGGCGAGGAATATGGTAATGAGCGTGTAAGTAAAGTCGAAATTCATGAGAGAAATCTGTGTAATACAACAAAATTCTAGCAGATAGGCTTTCGTATAGACGGTTTCGGTGTTTGTAAACAAACTAGCTCGCGCTGAATGGCCTTTCCCAGAAGACTTCCGATGCGCCACTTCCGCTAATGCGTTTTTGATAGTCCCGGTGGTATTTTCATGGCGTGTCTGAGTTTCCATGCTCTATTATTTCTGGCGCATTTCTTAGGATGTGTTTAAAGCAACGTCTAGCAGCTACACGAAGGGGCTTTGTGTAGCGTATGGGAGGTACAGGCGTGGCCACTTCTGCAGGTAACACGGCTCGCGTGACCGACAGGCACCGCGCGAAATAACCGTCAAGGAGTTCCAATGAGCGCGGCCCACAGCTGCATGTTACCTCTAACAGTGGCCGACAGAAAATGCACAAACTTCAGGAAAAGTTTGTCAGTGTACTTAATTGGGCCAGTTAGTTCTGAATGTCAATGTTGTGTGTATGCTTCTTTTAGACTCGGAGAGAGAAAAAAAATACTAACAGCGCACACCTGTCTTTCCCTTTGCGCGTCTTCAAAGCGCACCTAAATCATCGATATGCAGGAGAATAGTTCCCGATCCATAGCGAAGTTGTACAATTCAGCTTTTCGGCTGGAACTGAAAACCTGCCTCCTGTTGAACCATGGACATACTTGTCTTTTCGTCTAAGCACAAAACCTCAGGATAAAACACTTATTTCTGTGCCTGTATCACGCCTGGCGCTTTTTATAGAGATCAGTGGCGATCGGAATCACTCGTGATCCGAAATGTTCGGGTAACTGAGAAATTATAAAATGTACTGATTATGTAATGACGTCTATTGCGGCTGGATCACGCTAACTATTATGGCTTACTCACGCGAATGAATCAAACTTTCTGCAGTCCACGTACACACCGAAATATAAATGAGTTAAAATGTGGCGATGTTCATTAGCGGCAGAAAGACAGGCGATGATTCATTTGCTCGCACAGATGAGAGCCCACTCGCTGGCATCACTTTTAAAAAAGAATCTAATGCAACGACAACAAAACGTGGACATCGCGACATACACTGCGCAGCGATTCATGATGAGCGTGGCTACTTAGTGTCCCATGCTGTTTCGAACAGTACACATCACTGCAGATTTGCAGTGTTATCTTTCACGTTGTGCTACCCATTTCATGGTTAAGTCCACACTATCTGCCACGAGTGGAAAACGACAGCGACTAATGTGTTCACAGTAACTTGGGGCCTACGGCTATAGTCTAACGTCTGAATGTCGCATCTGTGCTATTAGTCGGCGCTTAGCTTTACATGGCCTTTAATGAAGTGGGCAGAACAAACCTGCGCACTCTTATTGGGAATCCAGTTTTCTGGAGCGATCGCTGCAACGCAGGCGCCCTTTCTATCGTCATCGGTCAGAAAACAGAACGTTTTCACTGACATATAAAGTTTGTTCAGGCTTGCACACTGCATCCTGGCTTGACACAGCTGTGCTCGAGTTCATCGGAATGATGTTACCTGCATAGAACATCGCAACACAAGCAGCCGCAGTGAACAACGAATGCTGAAACCCCGCAAGCACAAGCTAAACCGCAAATTTTCTGGGGTGTTTTTCGGTGAACGCACTATGTTGCCAGAGGCCAGCAGGCACTGGCGAAACCTTCTATATTAATTACCGAAATAGCTCAAGTACCGTTAACTGATGGGGACAACGCGTCACGAAAGGCTAATGTTTTCAATGTTTTCAATACAATAGTCGGTGTACTTCTTGAAGAGGTTATTTTGCTGCAGTGCGTTGTAAAGCAATATGGCAAGTTTCTGTTGCGGTTCAATTATTTCTAAACTCCGTCACTGTTAAAGGCCAGTAGTCACACCATGTTGATGGTCTTTCACACGCAAAAAAAATGGCATAACCACCGAACTCAAATACAACGTAACTCTCACGTGAGCATCTTTGAGGTTGAACGATAAGTACGCAGCTCAAACAACGCAGCGAAACAGGCATGGCATTTTTAAAAGCCGCGGCTCACGTATGTCCTAAGGCGACGAACACTTTCAGTTGAGAGCACAAATCTCAGTGGTGACGCTCCAGTCAAGTGAAGTTTGTAGGTACGATGCGCCACAGTGGATTTGCGCATTCGAATAGTGAATCGGTGTTCGTACTCATCCAAAGCGCGAACACCCGATCCGATTCGCAACTTTCACTGCCTAGAGAGGGCGCTAGTGCAAGCCCAAAAAAATTTCATCAAGGAAGTGCCTTATACACCTTAAAAGACAAAGATAGATCAAGTGGTGCAGCGGCTTTATATTCACAACGAGAGTGGGAGAGGGCTGAGCATAGGTTCCTAATAGTACATCAACAGGCCCTAACGGCATCCCAATTATGCTGATAAAAGAATTAGGTACCCAGTCTAAGCAGACTTTGAGAGAGGCAGCGAGCAAAACAATAATCGATGGTGAAGTCCCTGATGGGTGGAAACTTAGCATAATGAGCATGATCTATAAATGAAAGAGGGACAAAGCTGACAAACAACTACTGTCCTATAACAGTGACATCAGTGGTTTACAGGCTGGTGATGCAGATTATAAAGGAAAGACTTCAGGCATGAATAGAGGATGAAGCGATGCTGGAGGAACTGCAAAATGGGTTTCGGAAACAAAGTAGGTTGGAAGGCAATGCATCGAAATAGCAGAAAAGGAACACAGCCACCTGTGGCTAGCATTTTTGGATATCAAGGTAGCATACGATAGCGTGGTTCAAGGGGCCTTGTGGGGAATAGTGGACACACTAGGTGTGGAGGATGGAGTCACTAAGCTGTTAAAACATATCTATAAAAATAACAAGGTAGTTATAAAATGGAGAAAACAGGTATCCGAGCGCACAGAAATAAAATGGGGACTTAAGCAGGGCTGTCCTCTGTCACCCTTGTTATTTAGGCCTACAAGGATTAGAGGGAAAATTAGAAGGAAGTGGACTTGGCTTCAACCTCTCTTTCGTCAAACAAAAAAAAATTAATTGAACAGGCACTACCAGCATTGATGTACGCAGATGATAAAGTGCTAATGCCCGACAACAAGGAAGATTTGAAGAGATTGATGGACATGTGCGATAATGAAGACGATAAGTTAGATTTGAGATTCAGTGAGTGAAAATCAGCAGTCATGATTTCTTAATGATAATGAAGGCAGGGAGCTGACAATACAGGCGGTCACGCTAGAGATAACAAATAAATACGAATATCTGGGCGTATGGATAAGCAATGGGACTGAGTACCTAAGGGAACACGAAATATACGTAACGACTAAAGGGAACAGGAATGCAGCGGTGATGAAAAATATGGCACTGTGGAATTGCAATAGGTATGATGTTGTGAGAGGAGTTTGGAAAGATGTCATGGTTCCTGGTCTGATTTCGGCAATGCGGTCTTGCGCATGAGATTAGAGGTGCAAGCAAAATTAGAAATTAAGCGACGTGAAATAGGTAGGCTTGCTTTAGGAGCTCACAGGAATACACCAAATCTGGGAGTATAAGGTGATATGGGATGGACATCATTCGAGGGCAGGAAAGCTAGCAGCATGATAAAATTTGAGGACGATTGAGAGAAATGGGGGAGGAGTGTTGGGCTAGGAAGGTTTTCAGCTATTTGTACATGCGGAATGTCGATACAAAATGGAGGGAGTAAACCATTAAATTGATGGGTAAATGCTTAGAAAAGAGCAGGGGGCCAAACCAAAAAGAACTATCAGTTAAGAAGAAGGTGAGAAAATGGAGACCAACATGTGGAGAATTGGCATGATTAAGAAGTCCGCACTGATGATCTATCGAACTTTTAAGTAGGAAATTGCCAAGGAAAGGATCTATGATAATACTCGGGGTAGTTCTCTACTGTTTGAAGCCAGGACGGGAGTATCGCGAACTATGACTTATCGGGCCAAATACAAAGGGCTAGACACGGTATGCAGTGTGTGTGGAGAGGAGGGAACTGCTGAACCTTTGATGATGTTCTGTAAAGGGCTTCGCCCTGTAGTTCAGGATGATGGCGCAGAGTTTTTCCAAACACTAGGACAGGGAGGGCAAAATAGACTTTAAGCGAGTAGAATTAACTAGAAGGAGGTTATCTGATTGGTGGCTACAATCAAGGTACAAGTGAAAATTAAACTTTTCACTGCAGAGTGCCTGTGCTTAACTTCACCATTCAAAAAAAAGATAAATTTAGTTTTTGTTCAAGTATAACGGCTAGGTGGCGTTAGCCGCCACCCAATCTAAAGGGTACAGCCATATCAATCCATCCATCCATCTATCCATGGCTGTCGTTTGGGGGATCCGCCACCGGTATGCCCGTCACTTCGAAATGCGTAGTATCTTCGGCTGCAGACACCGTGTTGTCAAGGCTTTGCTCAGAAGGTCATTGGCTCTAGCAGGTATTAAATGCGGAGCATTTCCTAGCGAACTTCGGCGACTTTGAGCGTATCTATCTATCTATCTGCCTATATATATATATATATATATATATATATATATATATATATATATATATATATATATATATATATATATATAGAAATTGGCTTGAGCGGACAAAACTGCGAAAACTTTTATTACTCCTACGTTTCGGCCGGGGTCCAGCCTTCGCCAGGGAAGGCTGGACCCCGGCCTTCCCTGGCGCCGGGGTCCAAGCCAGGAAAGCATTGAAGAGGAAACTTGGGATAGGCAAAAGTCGGATGTATGCACTAAGGGACAAAGAAGGCAACATAACTACCAATATGGATAGGATAGTTAAAATAGCGGAGGAGTTTTACAGAGATCTGTACAGTAGCCGAGACAACCACGACCTTAATACTATAAGAACTAGCAGTAACCCAGATTACACCCCACCAGTAATAATTGAAGAAGTCAGAAAAGCTTTGGAGAGCATGCAAAGGGGCAAAGCTGCTGGTGAGGATCAGGTAACATCAGATCTGCTGAAAGATGGAGGACAGATTGTGTTAGAAAAATTAGCCACCCTGTTTACGAGGTGTCTCCTGACGGGAAGAGTACCAGAGTCTTGGAAGAACGCTAACATCATCTTAATACATAAGAAAGGAGATGACAAGGACTTGAATAATTACAGGCCGATCAGCTTGCTCTCTGTAGTATACAAGCTATTTACAAAGGTAATTGCTAACAGAGTAAAGAAAACATTAGAATTCAATCAACCAAAGGAACAAGCAGGATTTCGAACAGGCTACTCAACAATTGACCACATTCATACTATCAATCAGGTAATAGAGAAATGCTCAGAGTATAACCAACCACTATACATAGCCTTCATAGATTACGAGAAGGCGTTTGATTCAGTAGAAATATCAGCCGTCATGCAAACACTGCGGAATCAGGGTGTAGATGAAGTATATATAAACATTCTGGAAGAAATCTACAGGGGATCAACTGCTACCATAGTGCTTCATAAAGAAAGCAACAGAATACCAATCAAGAAGGGTGTAAGGCAGGGGGACACAATTTCCCCAATGCTATTTACCGCGTGCTTACAGGAGGTTTTCAGAAGCCTAGAATGGGAACAGTTAGGGATAAGAGTCAATGGAGAATACCTTAGTAACCTTCGCTTCGCCGATGACATTGCATTGCTGAGTAACTCGGGGGACGAATTGCAACTCATGATTACGGAGTTAGACAAGGAGAGCAGAAAGGTGGGTCTTAAAATTAATCTGCAGAAAACGAAAGTAATGTACAACAACCTCGGCAAGAAGCAGCGCTTCGAGATAGGTAATAGTGCACTTGAAGTTGTAAAAGACTATGTCTACTTAGGGCAGGTAATAACCGCAGAGCCGAACCACGAGATTGAAGTAACTAGAAGAATAAGAATGGGGTGGAGCACATTTGGCAAGCACTCTCAAATTATGACAGGTAGATTGCCACTATCCCTCAAGAGGAAGGTATATAACAGCTGTATCTTGCCGGTACTTAGCTACGGAGCAGAAACCTGGAGACTTACAAAGAGGGTTCAGCTTAAATTAAGGACGACGCAGCGAGCAATGGAAAGAAAAATGGTATGTGTAACCTTAAGAGACAAGAAGAGAGCAGAGTGGATTAGGGAACAAACGGGGGTTAAGGATATCTTAGCTGAAATCAAGAAGAAGAAATGGACATGGGCAGGGCATGTAGCGCGTAGACAGGATAACCGCTGGTCATTAAGGGTAACTGACTGGATTCCCAGAGAAGGGAAGCGGGTTAGAGGGAGACAGAAGGTTAGGTGGGCAGATGAGATTAAGAAGTTTGCGGGTATAAATTGGCAGCAGCAAGCACAGGACCGGTTTAACTGGCGGAACATGGGAGAGGCCTTTGTCCTGCAGTGGACGTAGTCAGGCTGATGATGATGATGATATATATCAAGCGAGTGTCTTCTGTGAATCCAGTGATGAATAGAAATTGGCTTGAGCGCGCAAACGTGCGCAAACTTTTATTACTCCTACGTTTCGGCCGGGGTCCGGCCTTCCCTGGCGAAGGCTGGACCCCGGCCGAAACGTAGGAGTAATAAAGGTTTCGCAGTTTTGTCCGCTCAAGCCAATTTCTATATATATATATATATATATATATATATATATATATATATATATATGGCACACAATGGGAGCGTTGCCAACAAGGATAAATATATTTATTTTCCAACAGTTTCGGGAGGGGTCCTTCCTTCATCAGAGGTTGAGTTATACATATGTTAGTATAACTCATCCCCTGATGAAGGGAGGACCCCTCCCGAAACTGTTGAGAAATAAATATATTTATCCTTGTTGACAACGCTCCCGTTGTGCCATATCTCATACCTTCAAGAATACTAACTGGCCCATTGAATTATTACTCTCACTATATATATATATATATATATATATATATATATATATATATATATATATATATATATATATATATATATATATATATATATATATATATATATATATATATATATCCTCCTAAGACTTTTAGCTCGCCTGGCCGTTTCGATAATGGTGTCGATACGAAACTTGGTATGGCATAACATGACTGCATGAAGAAAATATTTGAGTAGTCATAACATAAAAATCATGACATGTATGGCATTAATGTCATGATTTACTTTTTATGGTCCTGCAGCTCTTGCGGTGGTTTTGTTCACATGGCATGTTGAAAAATTGGTGTGGTATGGCATGATTGCATGGCGAACACAAGCGACAGACCCTAACATGAAAATCATAGCATGCGTGTCATCTAACAACATGACTACATGCCATGCTCATGATGATGCGCTCGCGGCCGTTTCGCTAGCGTCAAGTATATCAATTCTGGCCACACAGTACGTGAATTGTTGACGAAAGTATGTGACTGGCGCCAACATGATAAACATGAGATGCGTGTCACGTAACAAGATGACTACATGCTACGCTCATGATGCGCTCGCGGCCGTTTCGCAATCTTCACATGTACCAAACTCGGTATTACGCGAGGTGAACGGACGACATAGGTAAATGACACATCGAAACATGATAATGACGACATGCGTGTCATGTAACAACATGACTACATGCTATGCTCTTGATGCGCTCGCGGCCGTTTCGCTAGCGTCACATATACCAAATTTGGTATCACAGTACGTGAACGGATGACGAAGGTATGTGACTGGTGCAAACATGATAATCATGAGATGTGTGTCATATGAGAACATGACTACATGCCACAGTTAAGGTGCCATTACATTTCGACGTGACGCGGTGCGCGTGCTCGCCGGCGTTCATTTCGTCGCGTCACGCCGGCGTTGCCAGGCCAGGCCCCAATCCTGCCATATACTCGCAGGCGCGCACCGCGCTGCGTTGCTTTGACGCATGCGCGTTTCAGCGCGTCCGGCGTCCATCCGTCACGAAAAGAGGGAGACGTAGTGTTGTCTGAATATATGACGAAGTATACGGCTGGTGCAAACATGATAATCCTGACACGCGTGGCATGTAAGAACATGACAACATACCACGCTCATGGCGTGCTCGCGGCCGTTTCGCTAGCTCCACATATACTAAATTTGGCATCACGAGACGTGAATAGATGACGAAGCTAAACGACACATCCAAGCATGATAATCATGACACGGAAGTCATGTACGGCATCATTTACCTCCACCTCGTAACGTTGTGCAGATTTTAAAGTGACATATCAACATTTCTCATTCGTGCTTCGCATATCATCGATTCCCACTGTACGTGGGATCTGCCAAATTTTTTTTTATATCTCACACTGCATGTTGAGAAACGCGTGTGCGGCGGCGTATATTGAAGGAAGAGAAGTTTTGAACGCCGGGCCCGTCGTCTGTGGCGGTGTGAAGGAATGCACGTACAGCTTTGTGAACGCTGCTCGTGCCATGGCCGGGGAAGATCGAGTGGCCGTGCTCGTGCAAAGCAGGAAACCTCGCCTTTGACTGCACGGCGTCTTCACAGCGGCATCCAACATATTTCGTGATTCTTCTAGCTCAGCAAGCAAACAAAAAAGAGTAAATCATTGCTGCTGCGACTCGCAGTGCCTGTCCGACTTCAAAAATTCACTACTGAATTCAGAATAACTGTATATAGTTGAAATTGCCAGCAACAAAATATAAAGCATTAACGAACCGCCAAAGTGAGGCCAACTGAACCAACGTTGGACAACGATGGCATATGTTGGCTGCGGGGGCATCACCCAAACGACAGTTACGACGGATGCCGCATGGCGATGCCACCATCTGTGAAAGTTGCGAATACGTGCGATGCGCGCTGACGCGCGTTAAGCCTATTAAGGCTAAGTTATAGGCTCTCGCGCGTTTCTGGTGGTTTCGGTTGTTGAGGATCGGGTAGCCTGATATCTTTTGAATCTATTTGTATCTGTTATCTTGTGCTAGTTTACTTCTAGTGATCATCAAGGGATCGCAGCAATGTCCAGGAATTCTCCTAGGCAAGGCAGTTCGGCATGGTCAGCCTCTCTTCGATCAGATGTGATACCCCTCGATCTATTTCTATATACACAATGGCGTTAGCAGCATTCCCTTGCACTGGTGCTTTTGGGTAATTGATCAATCCGGTTGAACAATTCCTAAGGGGATTCAGGAGCAGCTTCGTTTAATAACCTCTGAGTACGAAAGCATCACCAAGTTACGACAGTTTGGCCGCGGAAGTATCGTGTGCCCGATCACCAGACAAAGATTGTGTAGTGAATCTTCTGAAATGCTCATAATTTGCCTCTATCCCTGTGAGTGCATGTATCCCACCCCATCTTGCACGCACCAAAGGCGTTGTGCGTGGAGTCGACTCACAAATAAGCCCATCTAAGACGCTTGAGAAACTCTCCTTGGCCGGGGTAATAGCTATCTACCAGGTGCAAATGAGTAGTAGATAAGGTGAAGGTAGCCACCGAGTCAGTCATCGCGAATTTCACCGGAACATCGTGCCCATCTAAAATAAAAGCTTGGCCTCTAATATTTAGGGTGTAACCATTAGCACCGCGTCCCTTGCAATGTAAAAATTGTTGGCGTTTTGGCCATAGTGCTGGTGGGTGTAAATCTGGAATATTGTGTTGCATTTGTGGTGAGGGTCACTCACACACTGATTGCAAGGTCCAAGCTGAGAAGCGCTACCTCTGTAAGTGTGCTCATAAAGCATATTATTCCAGTTGTCCCGCTTTCTTTCAAGAGAAGCAACTGTTGGAAGTAATGGACAGGCGACGATGCTCACGGAGAGAAGCAATGGCAGTTATCAAGGAAAAGACACAATGGTATGCTGGGATCGCCAATCGACAAAATGCAGTGGCAGATGCTAGCTCTGCCCAAAGAATTGATGCCGCAGTAGAAAAGGCGGTATCAAAGGCAATGAGCAGGTTATTTACCAGCCTCTCAGAATGTCTGCATGAGATAATGAACGCTCAGTTAACTCAGCTGATGAATAACTCAGCAGGTCCTACTCAGACAAGTTATACAATGACATCTCAGCAGGAGGCAGGATGCAGCATGAGAGGTGATAGGGTGCTCAGAAGACCCTCGGAGCTTTAATAAGCCTATAGAGAGAGAAAGTCACCTCCCTGCTATAGTGTCAACACTGATGTTGAAATCGATTCGCGGGCCCAGAAACGTATACCCGATTTCTCTTAAAAGTTGTTTCGACTGTTGGTATATCCCACCATTGAGCCGTTAAAAGTCTTGCAGCGGAATCGTCATTCTATTTTTACAGCATCCACAGATTTATCTTGTCTCATTGTTGAAAAAAAAACGAATATAATATTGTTACAAGAAACTTGGTTACTTCCAGATCAGTATTTTCATTAAAAAAATTATAGATCATTTCGTCTAGATCGATTGTCGGGAGGGTGCGGGTCACTTACTTTAGTCTCTACCAGATTTTTCCACAAGACAAAAGTAACACTCCAGCTTCTGTCGCCGGAGTACGAAATTTTAGTAATTTCTTTGAGTCTTCCTTCATGCAGAACATTTCACACAGCAAATATATATTATCCGTAAGGGGTTCATGACACAAACCGATTGGATAGTGTAATTTCTATTAGCGGTAATCATGTCCTATTGGCGGAAGACTTCAACTCCCGTCACATAGCTTGGGGCTTAAAAACAGACTCGTGTGGTACGCGCTTATGTGACTGGTCTTAGGGTCTCACTTTTCATAACTCAGGTATCCCCTCGTTTATCAGAGGGATGACATCCTCATCTTCAGACTTGACTTTTTCGGGATCAGGCCTTTGCCTCTCATCTTGGTCTACTGTTGACACTGCGACTTATTGCGATCACATTCCAGTGATGTTTGACATTGTGTGCCCACTAATATATGTTCCTTCTAGAAGACTCACGTGCATAAATTACAGTATTTTTTTAAAAGGAGCTGTCGAGGCTTCATAGAGTCTCTGTCAGAACAACGGTAAAGCAAAAAAGCATTGAGAATTTGTTCAGTTATACAGGAGTCGCATGGCAAAGCAGAATTAGAGGTTAAATCAGTTGAACAAAAACCTGTGTCGTGATGGTGGAATGATAACTGTACTCGGTATTTAAGGCGTAGAAAAGCTGCCTGGAAGAAGCCGTTACCCAATCAGTGTTCAAAAAACTGGTCAGATCATAAAATCATTGCAGGTAATTTTAAACATACGGTAGCTAAAGCAAAGGCAGAGTATGATGAAAGGCATTTTGAATTTCTTTCAAAATCCAATACCAAAAGAGCTCTATTTCGATATCTGAGACATAAGAAACTAATTTCTCAAGCAGTAAATCCTGAGTCTATAGTTTTATCGCCTCAGGAATCGAAGCAGTCATTGGAAAGCATAGCTCAAGGTTTGTAAAGGCGATTTTTGACCAATATTCATTCCCCTTCAGTAATCTCGCGATCAAGTGACAGTTTCACCGAAATATCGATGGAGGAAGTGTCAGAGGTTATGAGAAAACTTCCGACGGCGGCTCCAGGCCCGGGTGAAGTCACTTCAGCAATGCTGAAAATTTTATTCAATGAGTCACGGGAGGATATACTTAATGTAATAAATTATACGATAAGAGAAGCTTGGATTCCATCTGAATGTAAAATGGCGAAAATCATACCTGTTCTAAAAAACCAGCTGAAGGTTACGTTTTAGACAATATCAGGCCAACTGCACTAACGTCCAATTTAGTCAAAGTAATCATGATAAAGAGTAGCGCACGTTCGCCTAATGAAGTTTCTAGACAGAGAAAGGGTTGTTCGTCTATGTCAAATTGGATTCAGGCAAGAATGTCCCATATGGCAAGCGCATATCGACCTAGAGAGTCGCATACATCTAACGCGGCGTCAAAGGCAGTACGCACACTCTTAGAAAAAAGGTTGGTATATTGACTAAGTACTAGCCCGTTACTTGTCGCAGAATCCACCGACCAGCTCGTAAATGTAACCGCAGTGAAAGGCACTACGTCGTTGTGCTCGTAACAAACACTAGCCCAATTACTAACAGGCTGGTTAAAAGCACTACGTCGTTGGGTAGTTAAAATTACTACCAAGTTGGTGAGTGAATAGGGTTGACATGAGTGGTTAGTTCATTACTAAATTGTTCGTAACCCCCGCAAATTGAGGTTTACGCCTGTTTTGTTAAATGTTTGTGTGAGCGGCCATATCACCATTCCATTACAAAAGTATAGGATAAAAAAAACGAATTGCAGTGGCCCTCGTAAATTATTAATGGCTTTCAATTACGTCATGTAACTATACTGGGGTAAGTGCGCATTACAGCAAAATATTTATAAAAAATTGGTGACGTGATCATATGATCAGATCAGATTCACAAATGTATGAATATATGTGAATCTCGTATGCTCATATGAGTCCATATGAGCATATGATTTTCATACTCACGTGATTATATGCTCATATGAGTACAAGAACTCATATGAGCGGATCCCGAGAACACATGCACAAGTAAATCTTCAAAACTTGGACATAGCAGAGTTCTACTATAGCAGCAGCTTGAATACTATATAAACCCCTGCTTTGGAACCACACACCACGTACTGGTTAGCAGTCACAATGTTTATAAGATAATTGTTGTTTTCTATGCATCATCATGTCCCTTTCCATTTACTTATGTGTGGGCCCTTACGTAGCACGAAACTTCTATTCTAATGTAGTCAATAAAATCAGAGCTTGCCCATAGTCCCTCAATACTTTTTTTTGCAGAAAAGTATTGAGGAACTATGGCTTGCCTAAATATTGCTTTAGACGTCACCATTGCGGCAAAATATACTGCGGAATCTACGAAATATCTGGCAATGTATGTGGCTTAGTAGTTGCTTAGTTAAAAACACTAAGAAAGGTTCTCTGATTAGTATAACGGCTAAAGTTACTGGCTGTACTAGCTGGTGGCTAGTAAAAGTATGCCGCGAAGGTAGTAAAATACTCCGGAAACTAGTAAACACAAGCGTTTACTTACTGATTACTAACTTGTTTTCTAACAGTGCAGCTCTAGTTATCTTGGACATAACAGAAACGTATGATGGTGTCGAGCATTGTGTACTAGTCAGTCGTCTTAGAGAAATCAATTTGCCGGATAATTTAAGAGCATAGATTACGAAATCTTTAGGAAATAGAACATTTTACTGTTCGCAAGATGGTGTTACGTCAATACTTATAAACAGGATAAAGGAGTTTCCCAGGGCGCTGTTCTGTCTCCGGCACTATTCAATATTTTAATAAGCTATAGATCCCATGCAATGAGAATGTTCAGACGTATGTATATTCTGATAATATCACGTTTTTTTTTTCGTCAGCTCATGACAGTCACGCCCTCTATCAAAACCTCCAAATGCACTCATCTGAAATAGAGCACTGGCTCGACGTTATTCGTTTATATCCCAACGTCAACAAGTGCGCATTATTAGTATTTCGGATAAAAGACCCAGTACATATATATCTCTCATACAAAACTAATACCCTTCCACAAGTTTAGAACATCAAATATTTGGGAGTGATATACGACAGCTCTCTAGTATGGCGAAACCACATCGAATATATTGCTGCAAAGATAGTTCGGGCAGTCGGCTTATTACGGAGGATAAGCAACAGGAGATCAGGAGTGTGCAGAGCCACGCTATTATCAATATACCGCATGTACGTGAAGCCGGTTCTATAATTTGGATGTGTCTTACACTCCGGGGCACCTGCCTATAAGCTGCGTCCTCTTGTTCTTCTGGAGAAGCAGGCACTGCGCATGTGCTTAGGGCTACCAAAACTTGTAGCGAATAAAGTATTATAATGGAAGCTAGAATTCCCTCACTCCTCACTAGATTTACAATATTGACTGTACAAACGTACTTAAGGGCATTTGAATCTCCTTTAAGGCGTACTGAAGCAGTTTTTATTACGCAACCTGGTTTATTTTTCGATGGTCATTGGCCTAGATTTCACACACCTCAAGTAAAGCTTGTACAGTCTCTTCTCGACCCACTGTCCGCGCAAATTAGGGAGGTTCCGTCAACTTGTAGCTCGACAAGTTCTCTGTCATCAATATACTTTGATGACATTTTCGTTAATAGTGCTAAACACCTGCCGAGTAATTTGTTAAGAGCTACTTTATAGGGCTACCTGCTAGGAATGCAAACACATGTCATAATTGCGACGTGCGCTTCACAGAGAGATGAAAAGAGTGGCATAGGCATATTCTGCCCTGTTCTAGACTGGTCCTTTTTCCTCTGAATCCCAGATTACACACCTATATTTAATGCAGAATTTTTAGCTGTAGTATTGGCCCTTCGAAAGCTGCCAACATCAATGAATTCCGCCGTAATAATAACAGACTCTCTAATTGTCGGTCTGCAGTGCGCTCACGGCATCCGGTGATACGAAAGCATTAGGCAAATTCAACTCCCTAGTAGCGAATCAATTAACCCAGGTGTGATTAGTATGGGTGCCGCGGCATAGCGGCATAACTCTAAATGATCAGCTGATGCCCTAGCGAAAGCGGCGTTAGATGGACCAGCTATCAATATTACCCCTACAACAGCCTTTATAGTAGCTTCTAGATTTCGGAGGCAAATGATGATGTGAGATTTCTCTACACCATCTTTAAAAAATTCTCTGGATTTCAACCATCTAATGACACCCTGGAAAACTTCCTCATGTCATAACCGATGCCTGGATGTTTTAATCACTCGATTACGCTGTCGTGTTCATCCATCAAATTTTTATTTGTTTAGAGCAGGCTTGACTCCCTCCCCACTTTGTTCTTTTTGTCGAGAAGAGGAAACTGTGGAGCGCTTTTAGATCTCTTGTAGAAAGTTTTCGACATTAAGAAGGGTGTCACTAGAAATACCGTTACGAACCCTTGGCTTAGCTTTGACAACGTCAAATTTACTATCCCTAGGTACACATACCCTAGGGCACAGTAACGGGAAAGTGTGCGAGACCGTGCAAGATTTCATTGTACAGTCTAAAAGATTTACTTAATAACCTCAATACCCAAAGGTTCTCAGCTAACCAATGTAGGCTATAGAAAAATTTTCTTCGATATTGTAACGCGTACTGAAAGAGCGAGGAAGAAGAAGAGATCGGACGCGCTCGAGCGATGGTGATTTGGCAGTGACGGTAGAGCGCTGCCATTTTTCATTGTAAATAAACCCATCACATCCGTAACACCTTTGGTGGAGGTGCTGGGTGCTAGGTATCTTTCAGTACGCGTTACAATATCAATCATTTATTGCTCATTCAGTAGGAACTAATTCATCTAATTTTTTTCTCAAGAATAATTTTTAAAAATGAATATTTCTGTTAATTTTTTCGCCAGTATTTAAATATATGCATTTCTTATATATTGTTTTTGTTAAGCTACCCGATTCTTGCCCGATCCCCCAGGATGAGTGTGAGCCACAAGTTTAGGATCTACATCTACATTGGTCATCGGTGGCGCCTCCGAACGGAGAGCGCAATTCAGAGATGGCAGCACCGTCGCATCGGAACAACCGCAGAAAGCTCGACAGTTAGGCCTATTGAGTGTGTGTGTGTCCGTGAGTGTTCTGTTTGTTTATGTGCGACGAAAAACGACAGCCAGATGCCCGATAACACCTGAGCCGCGTGTGGTTGCTTCGGATGTGACTCGTGCGACGGCGTGCTGTCGTGCTGCGTGGACCCACTATGCGGGTCCTGGAGTGATTCATCCCCGGCGAGTGATATCTCCCGGCCGCGGCTGGAATTGACAGAAAAATCAAGATGGCCTCCGAGACTCAATTGCCCCCGGCTGCTGCGCCGGACGCCGATTCGGTGGTTGTGTATAGCACGAACGCGGTGGAAGAACGGGAGACCACCGGTACGTGTCCCCGTGCTGTCACGCCCATCGCTCACGATCGCGTCTCGCTGGCGCCCCTGTCGAGAATCCGGAAACGCCTTCCTCGAAAGCTGTCCCCTGCGGGCTCCGCATGGGTCTGATCGCTGAGTGTTGCTCGTAACTCGCCGGTGTGAACCGTTCCCCCTCGCACGCCCATGAAACCCAGTGCTCTAACGGGCCGGTCACCAGACGCGGGTTTCGAAGCTTCCTGCAGAGCCGCATTCCGCGACTCGTTAAATAGGGCATTCGAAGTCACGGTCGCGACTCTGATGCAAGCACAGCGGGGAACCTATCGTCTGACCTGCCGATCAGATGCAACTTCCCGCGTAGCTGACACCTCCCTATTTGCAGTGCCAGGGAGCGCGCTTTCTGCCGGGCCAACGCGACGTAAATCGCTGTACCGTAAGCCTATGCAATCGCTATGCATGAAAGTGACTAGAACTTCGCTTCGGGTGCATGAATTACTAGTTCCCAAAAGCCCATCTCTTGGTCGATCTTGGACCGTTTTGGATAACTGTTTGAAAAAAAAAAATAATGCTTGTTCTTGGCTACCGCCTGTGTAAGAAACGAGTGAACCTGTGGAATTTCGTTTCCTTCACGCGCTTCGCAGGGCAGGCGCATTCCGTAGGCTGAGTGCTTTGACACCGACGACTAGACGAACAAGAGTCGCATTAGCCGATAAACAAGTGCGTTCGAGGATACCGGAGAACACTATTGTGATATAGAGGGTCGTTCCGCGAGAGGTTTTTTTTATCGGAGTGAACAATTCTCTAGCTGTGCCCCTTTCGAGGGCTCCGTGAAAATTGATGTGCTGTTCCGATGGTTTGCAACTTAGCGTAGTACGTTTTGTTTATCGGACATTACACAATCATCTAAGAGCGTGTGTAACGTGAAGTAACTTCGCCTGTTGAGGGTTCGGCCGTTTTCTTTCTCGCACATCGAGTACATCTCGCACAATGGGCAGACCAGGTAGGTGTCGAAGCACCCCTTGCGCCTAATAAAACAAAAAAAGTGCCGACTAACAAAAAAGTTGCGATTCGCCTTTTGTAAAAATTATGGCTTTGCTGGTTAAAGTATCGCTTTGCTGATGTGACCTTTACTAATCGCTGTTTACTTTCTTCCTTTTCAGTCACTGAGCGGGCACCAAAACCGAAGCCACCGCCTATTGATGTGAGTAAGAGAGTTATACACACACCCATACCTATAGTGAGTTTCGCAGTAGCATCGAATGTGTATCATATTTCATGGAGTTTCTGAAAGATATATTTCAGTGTCGCATAGCTTGCTTCGTGTCTGGGCGCATACTAGCATGTTCTATAAAAATGAACACGAGAAATGTGTGCACCGCCCATAATAATGCAAAAGCTGCTGATCATGTTTCACTCGTTTCTCTGGCTCGGCCATTGCCCTAGTACAGTATGCCCGTAAGGTGTTATTTTGTGAATGCCAAGACCTCGGCTGTTGCCACAAGATACCTTTTTATAACTTGGAAATGGAATTTGCTGCTAGAAATTTACAATGATGAGTAATGCAGAGAGGTGACATGTAAGCAAGATTCGTAGAGAACCAGATGCAGGCAGAACGGAGGGGCCTACGTGATACACTCTGTGCAGTTAGCGCGTGCAAGTGCACAATGTTTTTCTCCTCGAATCGTATATCAAGGCTCAAGCAGAATTGGGAGCCTCGTGATGTGATTCTGTGCTGGGGGGATAAATCGTATGGTAGTGTGTTTTACTGCCATCGCGTTTGACTGCTGCACATTATTCATCATTGATGCTGCATTGTTAGTCTCCAAAGCAGTGCATCTAGTACATCATCAGCTCTCACTGACGTGGCAGCCCATAATCGTTGGTCATAACCAGTATTCAACTATACACAATTAACGTGACCTTCTGTCAAGGCATGAGGTCATGCCATTTTTTATGTATACGCAAGCGCTTTACTAGCGTTATGAAAGGTCTGCATTGCTCAAGGAATGAAACACGTTTATTTAACACTAAGTGAAGCACATACTTTCACTTCCATTACATCAAATTCGTGTCAAATCAGAATAGTGTTGGCTTGTGCCCTTATACTACAGGAATGATCACCTTTACCACTCACATTCGAAGACACACTGTATGGTCATTTGGAGCTGTAGCTTACACCAGTTGTTAAAATTGAAGGCTTGATGCTTCATTTTGGCACTACTCTATAGCTTCATTCATGGCTACGTACAGTTTGTGCTGAGAACTGTAAGCAGCCTATAGCGTAATGTCAACGTAAGCACTCAGTTCAAGATTCAGAAACCATACTTGGTTGTCCGGTTTGTGTGACTTTTTCAAAGATCTTAGATCTTATCACTTCATCTCGAACACTGAGTCTGCACTCGAATATAAAATTCATATATCGGCACAGCATTCAGTCATTCTGGACAGAAATTACAGTCTCTCCGATAATGTGTGCAAGATACTGAGTCCCCTATGTCACAGCATTTCAATTATTTTGCCGAGCGACTGTGTATCGGTGATCATCAGGCTGGCATTTGTGCTATTATGAGCGGAAATATTTTTACCTAAATCGCCGATAGTCTGTTGCAACCACTGCATTGTTAAAATCTTCCAAAATCACCAAAACACTCATGTATGCATGCACACTATTTTTAGGTAGCCACCAAATGAGGTTCAAAATATAAGCATCACCATGGTAATTTACACTATAGCGTTCTTTACGCCCTATGTGTGCATTCCTACTTAACCCTTCTATGAAAATTTAAGGCTGTGCTCGGCTTTCTTCGGTTGGTGATTAAGAATATGCATGCGTATGTGTAGACCTGTCGCATGTGTATACGTGCAAGCAGCCCGTAAGGGCAGGCTTTTCCTCGATCATAAAGAAATATTGACCAGTAGTGTGCATGGTCAGTGTTACCATAGCTTGAGTTTAGGCATGACACCTCTGAAGTGTTTCAGCACCACTTTATCTCAGAGGTGCTGAAAGTGATGTGTGCCCTTATCATGTTTCTCTTCTGGTGAACATTTATGGCAGTGTTCGTACGGTGTTGCGGGAAAATGCGTTGGGATTGATGCCTAGCACCTCCACCACTGAACTGTTACGGTTCAAGGTCGACTGCTTGTTTATAGAATTAGGTCAGGTGATGATGGCATCGATCAATACCATGCAATGAAGTCATCTTTTACAGTAGCTCAATGCTTTTACCACCGTACCATGGGTGCACTCCTTAACAGGCAGAGCAGAACACCTTTCAATATGTTCATTATTCAAGCTTTCAAGGATTAGAATGCTTGGGTCATTTTTCAAAGTATTGATAATTTACTGAAGAACTTTCTTCATCAAAACAAGGGCATTGAGACACTTAACTCACTTCCATGGCACTAGCTGGGTGTTGTCAAGTCGCTTTTATACTGTTTTTTTATCGATGATGATTACTGCCAGTCAATTTTTTATTCTATTTCAGTATTCAAAACAGCTATTTTGCAAGCTTTCAGTGACGATACTGTTAATACTTTAAACATTATATAATTTTTTTGCTTGGAGGCCCCTCAATACAGCAGTTTACCTGTAACTATTATGTTGTGTGCCGCAGAAAGGCATTCTGCAAAGGTTTTTTTTTCTATGTCCTTTGTAGCCATGCCTTATAACAAGCCCTAACCTTCATAAAATAATGTTGTGTAGTTATTCTGTGTTTTCATTTCACCAAAATTGGAATTGTCAAATAGCTTGCTTCATTCATTCTGAACTTTCTTTATGAGGCTATAAATTTTAGGAGACACATTTTTTTTCTGACATCTCTTTCACTTGCTCACAGCTGGTGGCGTCATGTCACGCATGTTTCTCAAGTGACCTTCTTTTTTTTCTGATAAGGTTATTTCCAATTCACATGCTTTGTGAGACTTTTCATTTTATTTTACATTCTGGTCTTTTTATATTTAACATTTGTAAAATGAGGTCAATGCTGTAAAGGTACCTTCTGTTAAGTTTTACATGCAGAGAATTTTGAAGGCAGTTTAATTTCAAAAGTCATGATAATTGTGTGTGCATATTTTTGCCATTCCATTAAAGCCTCGACATCGAGGCAGAATGCTCCTTGCCTCAATAGTTATCACTTTATGAACCCTCTAATATTGTTTATTATGGCCTGTGAGCTTGTGCTGTTCATTTTTTTTTTCTTGCCAGATGTAGTCAGGCTTTGAAGACCTCAAACATTTCAAAAATCAATGTCCTCTATCAAATACGACATTCTCTGACTTTTGAAAACATTACATGGCAGTAAAACTGTGACATTACATTGCTGTGAAACTCTGCTCACATTGACCCTTGCTATCTCATCTGCCAAGGCGGCACCGTCAAGTGTCTGTCACTACGTGATGAATGTAGCTTTAGTAATTAGTTCTCCATTTTCATCTTTAGTTCTTTGCAGCGAGTTGCAGAAGGAAAGATGACACACCAACATTGGGCAATAGGAAAACTTTGGTATGGAGTGGAAACTATGTCCTCGTAAATGATAGCACTTAATGGAGAAGTGTAAATGAGCAAGATAACTGTTAGTTTGTAAAAGCGATAGAAAGAGCCCCAAAGATGGGAAATGCAGTATGTTTCGGCAGATTATTTGATGTTGTAAGATGAGCTTCTTAAGCATATTTGTGGATATACGGTAAGATATTTGAGATAAGCGTTTGTCCTAGCCGTGATGATTGTGTTGGGCATCTGCTAAGGCTAACTTTAAAGTATTGTTGTTGACTTCACTGGTTGGTTTGCAAGGGATGCAGAAGTATATATGAAGCAACCTGTTGACTATTTACAAGCGTATTGTTTTACTTAACAAAATTCGATGCCAGGTAATTTGTTCATGTGTTTAAATAGCAGAGAGTGCAGTTCATAGGACCGAAACAAATACAAATGCAAGGGACAAACACTTGTCCTGTGTTTCATTGTTGAAACCATGCTATCCAGTATTTGCAAATATTCTTTTATGTGGCTATAGAAGATAAACTCTGTACAGGCCACAAATTCAATGTAAACACTTCTTCATTCAGTCGGTCTGGTGCATCTTGTGTATGCACTTCAAGCAATGAATAGTATTTTATACTCTCTAGTGGTGACAAGTATTGTGGCCTGGCTTGCATAAACACATTGGAACTGCTTGTGGGCAAATGTGTTCTAAATTTATAGTTTTTTTTTTGTTCCGAACTCTAAAGCATGGACCAAAGATATGGATGTGACTGACAAAAAGAATTATGCATTTTTTAGTTATGCAGACCTTTCTACATAACCGAGCTTGTGCAGTTGCCATTCATGAAGGTGGGATTTGTATATTTAGCACGATACAGACTTTGGCACTGTACTTCTGCTTGCTTCAAAAGTGCATTATCATAAAGATGACATAGAAAAGTGAAAGATCTGTATGTCGGCCTCGGCATCACTGAGCTTTGACTTTGCAGCTACTAAACCATTACTACTACATTTAAGTGATATATTTTTTCTTAGCAATCACAGCAATATCAGTTATATTTCATTTTAAAATGCAGTTGTCTCCTGAGAAAATTGACAAAATAAAAGAGAAATCTATAATTTTTCGTATCCCTGTAGCACTTTGTTTGGCTATAAACGTTTTAGGAATATTATTAACTGTGACATCGCAAAGGTTATATTGCAATATCATGTGTTGTGCATTGTAAACAGCAAAGAATCTGTCAACAAGAATAGAAATTTCAAATTTACATTTAATGGAACTTTGCCTATTTGTTCAATAGCTCAGCAATCTTAAAATAAAATTTTGTGTTGCTATTGAAATTTTGTAAAAAAAGTTCTTCACAAATAGCTGTTTTCCAATCTTCTGTCCCTCATCCGCCTCGCTCTAAAAAAACTTGCTGTAGATCATGATTCAACTTGCTCACACGAATCTTGCTAAGTTGTAGTGGTGGGTTATGTTCATTTTATTTGCTGAGCAATTATGTCTTCTGCAAGTTTAGTTTTGCTGAATTTCTAGCACCTTCAAAACACATTTTCAAAAGCATTTCAGTAGGTTGCGATACTTAACGCGAAATCTCTTTACGGAAAGGTCAAATGTAAGATCGTGCTTAGCGTAACTGAAGACCATTGAGCCATGGCTGTATTTGTCTTGGAGAACTGCCAGTACCCATAGCATCATACTATTCTGTAACCTGTACATTGGTGCTTCCGCGGAAACCTAGTAGAAGCGTCTACCTTGGTGTTTCAGTGCTTGCAGTGCGCGGCTGCTCACACGAAGGTCACAGGTTCGGTCCCAGCCACGGCAGTGGCATTTGGATAGAGCCAAATGCTTGACGCCTGCTTGCTGTGCATCGTCGGTGCACGCTAGAAAACACTTGATGGTTGAAATTTTTTGGACCCTCCTTGGCATCTTGCCTGATGATCATGTGGTTTTTGCACGTGAAACCCCAAATATTAATTTTTCCTCTAGAGGAAGCTCTGATTCACAAAGCTGATAGGTCGACAGTTTGGCAAACTTGAGAAGGCGCAGACGCCACACACTAACATACAAATCGCAAGACAACCTTTCGCCAGTCTTCCATTCGTTGTATACTTTCAAATGAATTGCTGCCGCCTGGTGTCATTTGTGCAATTCATGTCAGCGTCTTCATTTTGGTGACCGTATCTTTGTGCAGGTTACCGCAGCACAGCAATACCAACAGCCGGACAACAAGACGCCCACGACGGTGCAGCCGCAGACGCCTGGCAGTTCAGCCTACAAGAGCAAGCTGGACAAGGAGAAGAAGATTGGCCACCGGCGTGTCGACGAGGAGGGCCAAATCACTTACAAAAAGGTAGGCATGGACTTGTTTGTCCTTTTTTTTTTTTCTTGCTGCAGTGGCTTTGCAGATCTCAATTGGCACTTATTGGACTACCTGATGAGGGCAAGAGGATGGCATTAAATGCACATGCACTATTTTCCAACGATGAACTTGGACTGTCAGTACGGCATATACAGACAAGAGCTGCATTGCATGTGCAGTAGCTCCTCGCAATATTTAGGAGTAGTTTCACTCAAAAGTTTCCAATAACTGGTGTATCAGTGCAATTTTGATATTTTTTTTTCAAAACCATCTAATCACTGTTTCTCAAAGATCTATCATGATTACAGTCTGACCAAAACTTTTCTGCAGGCTGGGGATGTGTGATGGAGGCAATGCCTTTGCCTTGTTGAGGGTAAACTGTCGCGAGTTAGCAGGCATGTCTTTCGTGTCCTCTTCTTGTTCTTGTCTACCTGCGCGTTTTAATAAAGTTCTTTCTTTTCACATCAACATGCCCAAATAGTCTCTCGAGTCAGCTTAACCGCTTTTGTGTCGTGCGCAAGCTGGACTCGTCCACACGCTTATGGTAAAAACGGCTAAAGACGAGCTCGGCACTACTTCACCACTAACTTCCATACTAGTGCCTTCCATCTTGGTGCTTTGCTGTGCTCTGGCAAGTTGCAGCGCGCATCCTGTTGTGCAGCAAAAATGGCGCTCCCTGCCCACGCAAGTTTGCTTGGGCAGAGTAGTTCAAACACACAAAGAAAAAAAGCATGCCATTTTCGGTGAGAATACTAGGTAACAGTGCCACACAAGTGGCGTCAGGGACAAGTGCTTAGCAATGCAGCTCCTTACATGAATTTATTTTTTCATTTGAGATGTGCTACAGACGTAGACTGTCTGAAATGGCATTGTCATGTGTTCATCTGGAATGAAAACCATAGATGTAGCCCTATTAGCGTTTAAACTGCACATTTGGTTATAAATCGTGCTAGTGAACTATGGGACACTAGTTTTACTGATTGGCTACTGTGGTAAATTTTATGGAACTTGTTTCTTAACCAAACAACAATCTAAACCGAAAAGCATTGGGGGTGGGGTACACCGAGATCACATGTGAAAAGGACTGTGTGTGCTTGCGTAAGCATGTGCGTGTATGCATACATGTATACACAGCGCAGCATTCTTGAAGTGAAGCGTTCTATTCTTTTTCTTCACACAAACACGCATATAGTATGATTATCTGGATTGATAGCCACGGAAGGCTAGTTTCCAGTCCAGAGTTCAAATTCAGAGTTCAGTTGCAAAGTTTTAACAAATCAGCATTCAATCCCATGATAATTAAAACAAACATAATTATCATAAACAAAAAGTTTTCTATAAAGTACATTTAGGTGGTCAATGTAAGTTTGTTAGATATCCTGGTTCGTAATAAAAAACTATTCGCTTGACTGCTTAAAGTTGCGTGCGATCTTAACCTCTAGGGCTAAAATATTCCAGATTTAATTTCCTGTGAATTCAATTAGTTTTTCATCGTTTACATAACACTTTGGTAATTTCAAATTGTCTTTTACAGCGTGTCGTATACTCCGTGTTTGAAAGGAAAATATATAACAAAGAATAGGAAAGTTTGTGCACATAATATTGTTAACTGGAATTGATATTTTGTGATTGTACAAAGCCTTTACCAATAGCACATGCTGTGTTTGCAAAATGTCATGATTTATATTATTGCTACTGTGTTGATTTCTAATCATTTTCAGGACCCTTATCTGTAACTTTTGTAAAGGTTGTATGTTTGCCTGGTAGGTCACGCCCCATGAATCTAAACACTACCCAATATGGCTATGAGAAAATGTGTAGTAAAAGGATTGCAGCATTTTTGGAGGGAAATATTGTGTTGCTTTAATGAGGTAATAACAACCGCACGCGATTTTCTCGCACATGTTCTGAATATGCTCTTGCCAATGTACATGGGTGATTCCACGAGAGATTGACAGGGGTCGGAAAATTGATATTTTAGATTTGATTGTTTATTTTATATTTTGTGCACATACCACCCAGCAGTCTGAAAAGGAACTTTGTTTTTTTATTAACTGCATAGTTTAGGAGGGAAAAAATATTGAACTTATTTTGTACATAAGGACCAATTTCATCCCTTGTTTTTTCAAATGTTAACGACAATATAAAAACACAAATATAAGCTAGGTGAAGACAATTTTTTTTTTTCTGGTAAATGTACGCGTAATGAAGAGCAAAGCAGCATTGCTAGGAAGCTTGTATGCTGAAGCAAACTGTTTCTGAAAAATGTCCAAACAGGTGACATTTTTTAAAAGTTGCTTGATACGAGACTTTTTTCCCTCCTAAGCTAAATCAGCTAGTGCTTCATAACTTGGTGACCTATTACAACTTATTGTTTACAATATTGCCTGTCAATACCGTAGCTGTACCTTAAACACATAATTTAATAATAGGCCTCAAACTTTCAAATTCATCTACAGTAAAGCCTATTGAAAAATCACTATTTAAAAAAATACCATCTTTGATTTGTCTTAAAATAAAACCTTCCTCACAGATGATAGAAAAAGAATATTAAAAATATATCGCATTATTTTATTGTGAGCGGCAATATTACAGGTATATTTTTATAATAGGCCTCAAACTTTCAAATTCATCTACAGTAAAGCCTATTGAAAAATCGCTATTTAAAAAATACCATCTTTGATTTGTCTTAAAATAAAACCTTCCTCATAGATGATAAAAAAAGAATATTTAAAATATATCGCATTATTTTATTATGAGTGGCAATATTACGGGTGGAAGTTCAAGCTTTGCGAGCATGCACATAGGCAATAAACGCATGAGAAATCGGGGGGAAATATTGCATTTTATTTTCCAAAGGGGACTTCTTTTTTGTCTGGTGTGCAGTTGATTCTGCAAGGTTAGATTAGTCTATTTTTTCAGTAAGTTCAGCACAGCTGAGTTTGCTGGCTGAGGAAATTGTTGCCTTTATTTAGACTGAGTCTTAGGAGTAATACTATTTAGTGATGTACATAGTAGAGAAAATAATGGAATTCTCACGACTCTTAGCTGGTGAATCTCAATCAATGATTATGTGTGACAACTCTGTCATTCATGAAATGCTTGCATAAGCAAATAGTATAGCACTGTGATTACTGACATCAGTGTCTACTGAGTAGAAACGAGCTTGTTAAGTGTAGTTCAAAAGTAATACAAAATGATGATTGTCCTTTGTGTATTTTTGCAAGTGCCTTATTTACATCTTTCAAGAATTCAGTGTCTTAGGCTATTGTATCACTCAAATGTGCAATATTAATTTGGTATTTTTATGCTAAAAAGGATGCCCATTGTGTTCATTGTATCCTCCTTGCCTGCCTTTACATCAGTGCCACCGGGCCACTATATGCACTACTTCAAAAAAAAATCTTTTTTTCAATATTTGATAGCTTGAATGTTTATTATTTGTGGAGTGGAGTTGTGGTACCCGCAAAAAATGAACATGCTTGAATAATATGGTCAGTTGTATTTTGAGGCAACCAAGATTAGCATGTAATCAGTGTTGTCTTGTTCTAATACAAATATATCAGTTTATATTTTCAAGTGTATCTGTGTAATAATGGGCATTGGGTGGGATAAAAAATTTGAACAGCTTGCACTGATGTCTAGGGAAACCTTGATTCTTTTTTTGTTTTTTGTTTTTTTTTTGAAAGGGTCCACAGTAGCTAGCACTAAAATGAAAAAAAAAAATCTACCGAAATGAAATGTCTGGAGTCAAAGGTTACGTCTCCTGACCCATTATTCAGGATTGCACCACTGGTACAATGCGAGACCATGTAGCAGTATGGAGTTCCTATTTTTAATGCTTACTATAGCCGTTCCTGTGTAGACTGTATACCAGTAGGATGAATATAATCAATAAGGATGGATGTCATGGCAACACTGCTAAGCAGCACTCTATCATACGTGTTTTCTTCCTTGTTTTGTTTCCTGGGAGAGCTTGTCTGTTTATTTGTGGCATCACTGCAAACAGATGGTATCAGTTCCAATAGATCTTAACATGCCGGACAAATGTTTCTTGAGGGCCGTGCCGCTTATGTTCCATTCAAGGCACGGGTATTTTTTCTCTTTGCGTTTTGCCACTGGAATTTTCCTTTTTTTTTGTTCTACTTTTATTTTTGTGCACTTTCTATTTCAGTTGCTACTTAGTGCTTTTTCTTCAAGCTATAAAAAGCTAGTTTATTTTTGTGGTTTTGCTCATCTGTTTCAGCAGCACTACTTCTATAACTCGATGTTGTCGTGCGACATTGCAGTAGATGGCGCATTTTCGTTTACTCACTTACCTGTCCAGAAGCTGTAGGCTGATATTTTACAGTCTAGTTGGAAAAGAAACTGCCTCAGCTCTTCGTATTGGCCGCAGTTCTGTTAGATAAAAAATCGTTGTACAACCGGCAAACATTGTGTTCATTTAAATGCCAGGATAGATTATTTGTAGAGCTAAACTATTCAACTTGGTTATTTCAGATATAATATACAACTAAATCGTAAACTCTAGTAGGACTTCTGGTTTCAGTGTTTAATAGCTTGGATATCGTGTGATAGATTATGCTGAGATTGCTTTTCTCTTTAATAATGTGGTGAAGTTAACTTGTGTCAGGATAATGGAGCTCGGACGTGTTCCTTGTAAACGAAGGTTTAGGTACCAGAAACGCTGTGTAAGTGTGTACGTGTTTGTCTGTGTACATGTATGTGTGTACGCATGTGTGTGTCTGTGTATGCATGTGTGTATGTGTACATTTTATTGGTGTTGTTTGTTTTCTATAAGCTATGTATTCTTTTCAGGACCAGTTACATGGTAACAGTTATATCTTTTTTTTTTTTTCATTTTCATGCAGGGCAGATATGGCTTTGGTGGCACTGTTCTTGACCTGCTTTTCTTGTTTCTATGCTTTGCTGAATAATAGGAGATAATATTTAATATATGAATTGTGCAAGAGATAGAAGATGAAAAGCTACTGAAAGAACATTTTGCTTGCTTGAAGGTTCCATGTTGCCGCACCTTCCTTTGAGTTGTTCTTGCATTGTGCTGTTCAACATTATCATGTTGAAAACATTGGATGGTGGTGCAGTTTTTACCGTATCAGTGACCTGTATTTTTTTTTCCCTCCCTCTTCTTCAGATTCAAACATCACAAATTATAGGTTCAATTCAACTAGGCATAGGTTACGCTGTTGGCAGTTTGGCGTCGAAACCAGAACGTGATTTATTGATGCAAGACTTTGCCATGGTGGAGTCAATCTTCTTTCCTGGGTAAGCTTTGTTGCTTCTTCTTTCTGTGTATCTCACATTATTGTCTGTGTTTTTCTAGTCTCTGAATTGCTTTTGTTTGAGTGTTTAAGTATATATCCTAAAGATGTTTTCCCACATTTTCTGCAGTTTAATAAGCATTTTTAATGCACACATTTGTCGTTCACTAACCTCTGATGAGATTTTCTTGTATTGTTGGATGACGAATTTTGGTTCAGGACATCGTCACCTCAGCTTTTGTCCATATTTTTACTGGCAAAGATGGGTTGCATTGTGTTCTAAGATAGTGACAGACTGAACCTTACTTGTTTGCAAAAGAATGTGCTTCCATCAGGAATACCTTAACATAAAAGCTCACTATAAAAAAAATACCCCAACACAAGAAAATATTCTGAAATTTATGACATTACATCGTCATACAAGTACGAACGTTTTGCAGTTAAGATAAGTTCAAACTTCTAGTCTTCTTTTTTTTTTCCAGTAATCAACATCTTACTGTAAAATTATCTGGTATAGATCTTTAAAAACATGCTTTATTCATTTAAGCTTATTTGTACCTTGCTTTAGTGTGTTCTCCAAAATGCTTCACAGCACATTTATCTTTCAGTCATAGAGAATTGCAGTAGGCAATCTAAGGCACTCTCGCTGTCGGGCTGTCCACGAAAATTTACGTTTACCTCATAGGATTACCCATATCTGAGCACACGGGGCCTACAGCATTTTCGCCTCCATCGAAAATGCAGCCGCCCCAGCCGGAATTCGATCTCGCGAACTGCAGGTCAGCAGCCGACTACCTTAGCCACTAGACAACTGCAGGATTGGTAGCAGTTGGTGTATTCCTTTAATGTTTTAAAAGGGATGCAACTCAAGCCTGTGGCATAAAGCTTCACAACCTTCAATAATATAAGAGGTCTCTGTACCAAAACCTTGACTGCCGCGAGTTCTCGAGCAGAATTCAGAAAGTACAGAGCAAACATTTATGTTTGCAACAGCAACTGGTACGACCAAGAATTTCGGTGCCGCTACATTGTCAGATTTAACTGTCAGATTTAACAGCTTAACTGCACAAGACATTCAGTTATGATATAGTCATAGGTACTGTGCATTGGCAAGCTCTTTATTGTTCACTACAAGTAGCTGCTACTAAGAAAGGAAAATTGTAATTGAACAAGCAAAGTATCACCAACTGCATCCTTACACTCACAAGTTCATTGGCCGCGGTGCTACACTTCACCTTAGTGGTGTCTGTGTTATGAATTGCGCAACTGCACTGCATTTTGTAGAAGAAAGTGTAGCAAACTTTTGTCCCATAAAAATTTATCAGACGGGAGCAAACTGCTTTTGCTTTGTACTAACAGGAATTTTTCATGAGGCATTGGAGTTTTCATTCTTTCTCTTTGGTCACTTTCCAGGGAGGGGAGCAATCTCACACCAGCACATCACTATAGCGACTTCAAATTTAAGGCGTACGCTCCAGTCGCCTTTCGATACTTTAGGGACCTGTTTAGCATAAAAACTGAAGATTTTTTGGTAAGTGGCCTCCATTATGTCTTTTTCACTTCACACATTGGGTTCTGCCCAAGGCATTTAACGCTTCGTGAATTTTTAAAAAATGTGAATAGTCATTTCGTTATTATGGGGCCCAAAGTCTGTGAGTTCAATGTGTTGTGCATTCATACAGACATCCTAATCTTTAGGCCCATCAGTTATGATGCAGCTGCAGCTCTTTTCTGCTGAACCTTTAGAGTCAGATGTGTTGTTGACTGCAGAAATTTTTCATAATTCTGGAACTTGAAGGTTTAAACTACATTAGACTCGTGATAATTCAAACTATGATAATTCATACCTTTGGTTAATTCAAAGAAATTCAATTTTTTTGGTTGGCCCTCTATTCTTTTAATGTATTTAAAAGCCTCTTTTTTGAAATGCCAACATTGGTTCAATTCACACTTTTTGTGGTTCCATACCAGAAAATATCTACTGCTTTCCCACTACTATTTAAAAATTTTTGTGCTTATGTAATCCTAACAGTCTTAAAAATGAAAAATAAGCACTCCAGGCCTTCAAGGAAAAAGGGTTTGCTAGTAAAAAAATTTTTGAAACAAAGTGCACGGATGGTAAACAGTGTTGCTTCTCAACTGGTGTAGAGAGCTAGGTGCAGAAAGCACATATAGCAAAAAATCAGTTCGCAATTCACGATTTCTTAAAAAGGTCTAATCAGCAGTAAATGGCCGATAAACTTGTGGACCTTACACCTCTGCTTTCTGTTTATTGTGTGCAGTTAGGTCTTACAATCACTTAAATAATTTTTAAATCTGATGGAATCAGTGCCTAATCATAACATGTGATGTCACCTCACCCACAGTCATATAACTTCTGATAATTCAAACTTCTTGATAATTTAAATAAAGTTCAGAAATTCCTTCGAGTTTGAATTAATGTGAGTCAACTGCATTTACTGCATGCTGCCATATTTACGAAGTTATATTTAGTGAGAGTAATTGTAATTACTACATGGTTGCGGGTTTTATGTTCCTGAGCTACAGGAATATTATGAGAGTTTAAGTGTACATTATTATGAAAGCTGCTGTAACTCATTGGTGAAGCGAAGTAAGCATCGCTACACGCAGTGCTTGATCTCTGTGGTTTTACTTGTTACCGTAGTCGTGAAAGGATTTTGTTTGCCCAAACTGTCTAATCTTAAAAGCCTATGCTTTCTTGATGAGCATTTTAACTACTTTCATAGAAAAAAAAAGGAAGTTGTGTATGTTATTTAATATCAACTAATTATTAACCTTCAGTCACTCCAGTCACTGATGCAAGCACTGCTATATTCTGATGTCAAAAGCACTCCTGAAATTATCTAATTTTCATTGCTGCTTTCATCATTTATTTCTTCTTGTGTCCATGCATTCAAAGTTCTTTGATGTTCATTCTACAGTCAACCCTCGTTAGTATGTACCCGCCTTAAGTGTACTAACAGTTGAAACTTAGTTGCGACGAATCCCCGACGGAGTCTCATAGAGACTAATGTATGTATTTGCGGACCACTTAAACCACAGTGTTCGTCGTATGCTTACTGGTTAGTGCGTACTAAATGTGTACTGTGATATAATTTTGAGCCAGAAAATGTTACTGTGCTATTGAGCTTGCAGATGTCACAATGAGCTGTTAACGGTTTTCCATCATGTTACTGAGCTTGACGATCAGTTGATAAGTTATTCTAACTTCCGCGAGATTGCAGCAATGACATTGCGAGTAATCATTGGGAAAAAAAACGAAGGTGAGGTTGCGAACCCCGACAAACGTGCAAGTATGGCTTATCACCGATGAAAAGCCTTATCATATCACCGAAATAATCCTTGGCTATCTGCTCGGGCACATGCATGTGGCGTACACTGCTTTCAGCCTACCGCACGCTTCTATAGGCTCATACCTGAATGCGCTGGGCCGCTGATCGCTGCCGCTTTATTCTGCAAAACCGTGTTCAAGCGTGCATCACTTTGCAGAAACACAAGCAGTTCACTGTTGTAGAGTTTAGCGTTGCGGACTGCGGGCATTGAGAAACCTTGCTGTATCCTGCTAACACGTACATTACAGCCTAAACGCGCCTCTGTCTGCTGCCAGGACTGCCCGAGCATCGCTTGCAGAAAGCGCATCATTGCAGCGTTAACCCAATAGGCTACTCACCTCATCTGTGCATGAACTGAAGCGGAGTGGGCGTACTCCAAAGCAAGCGGATCAGCACTCGCATAGTGCGCCGAGTAGGCGAAGCCCTGCACGCAACTACCCATGCAGTAAACGATTTGGCTATCTGGTACCCTACCGCGTTTTAAAAAACTGCGTCAGTTTTCTCTTAGTAGCATACCGCAGAGCTCGAGTATCGCGAAGAGTCGATTGTGTCCATTCTGTCGCTGTACCATGCTGCGTATCTCAGATCTCGCAGTAGTTTTGACATGTTTTTTGGCGTCGCCACTGCGTGCTATCGGGCTGTTGTGCGAGAGTGACAGAATATTTTCTGCACTTTGGCAGAAAGAAATGGCTTTGTGGTAGGCACTTCAGGCAGTGTTTTTTGTGGCACTGAATTTATTCCTTTGTTGGCTGCAACGGCGCATGTCAAAAAATGCAAATTTGTAGCTGGTGATTAATGTGCAGTTGCTTAGTGCGTAGTTATGCTGCCATCCCTGGCAGTTATGTATTGACGAGGTTTCACTGTAATGGCAGTGGCATTACTAAATATACAATTAACCTTATTGCCACCAATTCTGCAGCATAAAATAATCAAGCACCATAACAAAGTCGCTAGCTGGCAGCCAGCCATGCCAAGCTGCTAACTTAAGTGCTCATGTGTGTCTAGAATTTACCTTTTTAAGTTCACACATGCTGAGTACTTGATATTCTTGCCATTAGAACTGCATTTTGAGTTAAGAAAAGATTCATGTCACTAGTCAATCCCAAATGTATCATGTTTGAAGGGGATCGCGAAATAGTTTGATATATTGATAATTCGAAAGACAAAATATGTGCATTTAAAAACTGAATAAAGCATTTCAGGCCTTTGAAACTGTTACAAGTGCTAGCATAAGGATTTGCCCACACTATAGATGAGAACAATGGGTGAACTACAGGTCATCGCACTTTATTTCGCGTAAAATAGTCCGTAAACTTGTCTTGCCTCTTGTACGCCGTCAAGCTCCCGTCATCCTCAACATCATTGAAGCTTTTCAAAGAGGACTGAATGCTGGGCGAGTTGGTAATACATAACTACAAAAACTGCGCAAGAAGAGACAAGAACACAGAAGGCACACGCACAAGCGCGGACTGGCAAGTGAAAGTTTATTGAAGTAAACACAAATATAAATAGCAAGAAATAACATAAAATATTAGAGGTTGGCAGTTAGATAGCATTAGTTGAATGTGGAAAGAGTACGGTGTATCTCATTTCCTTGTGACGTGGTAAGTACTATATCAAGCAAACAGGAGGTGTTTCAGTAACCGTCTAAAGGATCACAAAGCATACCGAGGAAGGCCCACCCTTCGTCGAATTTGTGCCTACATTGTAGAGATTGCAAGTGTCACTCTTTACTTCGAAAAAACAAAGGTGTTGTCGCAGCACAAAGATAAGACAGCGAGAGGAGTTACTGAGGTTTTTTATATTCAAAAGTATGGCGACACGTGTGTTGCGAAGCCTTCGATCGCATTGCACCAACTACAGATAGACTATCTAGCTGCCAACCTCTAATGACTTACGTCGTTTCTTGCTATTTATATTTGTGTTTCTTTCAATAAACTTTCAGTTGCTAGTTTGTATTTGTGCGTGTACCTTCTGTGTTATCGTCTTTTTTTCGTGCAGTTTTTGTAGTCAAGCTTTTTAAATAAGCGAATTCAGCTCTTTTGGCCACAACAGCATTGATTGACGCAGAATGCCAATGCGAGCTTTGTAGCGCGGCAAAAGGTTGGTTAGTGGTGGCAGCGAGGGTGGTGGCATATTCATGACTACACAGGTACACTTCCACGGCAAGTGAAGCTATGATATCAGCATCGATGCAGGCAGAAACAGCTACGCACCAATGAAGCCACTCTCTACAACATGGTGCCCGGAAACGTCAGATGTCATGACGCACTCTAAGTCATCACCTGACCCGCAAGGACAATTTACAACAATGCTTTACTTGACGTTGCTCCTAGCTCCAATCATGATTTTTATCGCTACGTGCTGGTCAACGTTCTGTTTAACTCATGAATGAGAATTTATCATGAACAATGCGAGAAATACACAAGGCACAAAAGACAGCGCCGAGTTCCTAGCACCGACATGTTGGATATATTTATGTCGCTTGTGGCTTTATTGCTGGCAGCTGCTGCTTTCAGCGGCTTTAATGCGAAAAGCTAGAAAAAGCTTAGCCTCTGAGACATTCTTTTAAAACCGAAAACACTAAACATACATCACGAGGTTGCACATCACGAAGGCCATGCTTTTCAGGCTCGGATGCCCATCGCATGGCGTGCTCACACACGAGGAAGGGAATGCAAACATTGGTACGAGATTGCAGAGTCACTTTGCATTTTTTTTTGGTGTCCTCGGCAATCGGTCTTTTCGATTGCCGAGGACACCAAAACACTGTGCCCATGCGTTAAGATCTGCAGATTGCGTGTCAAACTTACCAGTGCACTTGAAAGCACCATGCAACGAACCAGACCAGTGCGATGGAATAACCCTGCTTTTTCGTCATCTGCGCCCGAAAAGGGATCGGAACTTGTTAGAACACGGCCGAAAATGGATCAATATTTGCTAGGAAAAATGTACTTTTGGGCTTCAGTGCGACGCAGTGTTCAATATAGCGATGTCTCACTGTGCGGTAGTTCGATATACGGGTGCACAGGTCCCATACTTTGGCATGAAAAGCACAAGGGGATTTCCCAACTGTTCGATATAGACAATAATTCGCTATATCTGAGTTTGATATATCAGAGATGAACTGTATCCAAGTTTGATGTATCCGAAATAAACTGTATAGCCAACAGTATTGTCGATGTTCCTACATTAATAATTATTTTAGTTACAGCTGCAAAATACCAATATAAAAATTATTTATTCTTAGGGATATCTTGTACCTGTGTCACCATGTTATGTAATTCATTACTCTGAGGCCGATTTCAGATGTCCTTGTGCCACGAACCGATGAGGGAACTGACGAACCCTGGTGCCAGCGGGAGTGTATTTTACCTCACCAACGACGATGAGTTCATTGTCAAAACAGTTCAGCACAAGGAAGCCGAGTTTTTGCAGAATCTACTTCCAGGTTACTACATGGTGAGTGTGTCAACTTCGAAACCTGAAAGTCTTGCATAACATAGTTGGCAAAAGACTTTGCTGGTATTTGGTATTGAAAACCGAAAATGGATGTGCATATCGCACGGTTAGTGCTCCATGATAGATTGGCTCTCTAATTTCTCACAAATTAGTTTTCCAGTCCTGCCCAAAACACGAAGTGGTGAAAGCTGTTGTATTATTGGAGCACTGTAGTTCCTTAGATATAGTTAAAGAATACACAAATGCCACATGTTTTTACGACACATTACGTGACACATGATAAGACCTGTTGTTACCAACTTGCTGGCGCATTACCTCAATTGGACATTAGATGAACCCAAAGAAAAATCATCAGCTTTTGAAGTTTAAAGTGCACCATCCATTCCTGTTGAATCGTGGCATGCACCACAGTTTGAGCATTTGTATGAATGCTGATGTTTCTCGGTCGTGGCTCTTGTTGTGCCTAATATTAGTTTGGGACATAAAATGTTAGTAATGAAAAGGAAAACGTCCCATCTGCACACATTATATTTTATTTATTTTTTTGTCCAGAACTTGAACCAGAACCCACGAACACTGCTGCCCAAGTTCTATGGCCTCTACTGCTACCAATGTGGCGGCAAGAATGTGCGTGTTGTGCTAATGAACAACCTGCTTCCCTCAGTGGTGCCCATGCACCAGAAATACGACCTGAAGGGCTCCACTTACAAGCGAAAAGCGAACAAGCACGAGCGCAGCAAGCGCTCGCCGACCTTCAAGGACCTCGACTTTCTCGAGCACCATCCTGATGGCATCCTGCTAGAGGCTGACACCTACAATGCTCTCATCAAGACCATCCAACGGGACTGCCGGGTATGGCTACGCTCTCCGTTTCACGGTGACCTGTTTGTTTCTGAGAACTGTTTAAAAAAGCCAGCTGAGAGCCAGCTCGTAGGTCCGATTAACCAAAAAAAGGGAGATTTTTATTTCATTACTAAGACATAATACACACACTCTGAGTAGGCTTGGGCGAATAGTGAATTTTAGGTTCAAAGTGAATTTGCAGTGAATAGTGATTTTCGTCGAATAATTTTGAATCAAATATTATGTATAAAAAATGGGCATATTTTGTACGACCTAATTTTCTTTTATTAAGAGATGGCCTGCACAATTTTTTTTTTCCAAAGAAAGTGGGAACAATTTTTAGTACTAGTAGCAAGATTTGACTTTCGGGAGAATGCAAGTGATCACCTGTAAATTATGTTTTAAAATTTCTATACTTCAAGCCTGTAAACAATTATTAATCGATGTGAGGGCAGTTTGCTTGTTTAACCTTGAAGTGGGGCTTCGTGACAGTCTGTTTTCTTCTGGGTAGGTGTTATCACGGCATAGCATGCCTTTACTACTGTGAAATCATCTTAGCAGGTGGTTACATGTAAATTAATACACTTAGGTGCTTTCACTGCTTAGCACCCCTTCACTGCAATGAAACCACTTTAACAGGGATTATACGCAGACAAATATACAGAAGTTCGTTCATTGCAAATGCTTCGAAATTTTCAATAGTTCAAATTCAAATCGAAGGGAATTCAAATACTTTGGTATTCATTTCAATATTTGCACAAACCTAATGCTGAGGAGTTAAATCCTGCATTGGCAAGCGCGTCGAAGCCATTTAGAAGTGGTACCAAAGCCCCGCCATGGTAATATAGTGGCTAAGTTATTTGGCTGCTGACCTGCAGGTCGCAGGATCGAAACCCAGTTGTGGCGGCTGCATTTTCAATTGAGGCAGAAGTGCTATAGGCTTGTGTGCTCAGATTTGGGTGCATGTTAAAGAACACCAGGTGGTCGAAATTTCCGGAGTCCTCTACTACGATGTCTCTCATAATCATATGGTGGTTTTGGGGCATTAAACGCCCAGGTCAATAGATCAAGTGGCACCAAAGACTGCACCTTCTGACAGATGCAAGGTCCTATTTACATATCGTTTTCCCTCATCACTTTTGGATGTGTATATTTTTTAAAATAAAAAACATAACTAGATTGGTTAAATATATTCATTTCTTACCAGTCTAGTAAGATTTGATTGCAAATTTTCTCAGAATAGGTGCTTTTGTAGTCATTGGTTCATGTTATGAGCACTTTCTGCACATGTTTCTAAACATAAAGGCACGTTTTACCCCCAGTCAGTTTTTTGAAAATTTTTGAAACCTAATTTATCTTTTTTGAAAAACTGTCCAAATAATTTCACTGAAATTTCTTGTGTTATACTTGAATCATTTTCGAATATTATTAACCTAACACATTGAAGAACTGTGTGAGTTATAGCTCTAAAAAAATTATTAATTGGAAAGTCTTTCTTAAAACTGGTGACATGTGAGGACAATATATATATTTTTTTCTTGTGAGACAAAAGTAGGAATTTTTTTTCAAGCTAGGGGTTCACTGCCATGGGTAATTAGCCTCCCCAGGGGTATAACAGCTGCGCCATTTGTGCCACTTTTATACAGTTCCCGATTGTTGCGCCATGCTGCGGCAAAATGCCCAGCCAGCCTCAAAATTTTGTTCAGGTTCTCTAATTTCAGCAAAAAAGGCAGGCTACATTGGCCATTTTCAGCTTGCTCCATCAGTCAAAGCGTGCAGACCTGTACTATAATGCGTAGAATATACTTAAAATATTCTAAGCACCCGCCCTATGCTCGCGAGTCGAGATCAATTAATAGAGTAACAACGCGGTGCGCCCATCAGTCAACTGACTGCAGCGGATACCCATCGGCGGGGCAGCAGAACTTCCAAGACAAAATGTGTTGTTGTAGCCACCAACGCTTCGCGGGAAATGTAAATTTCGTAGCCTGAAAGCGAAGCTATGGCTTGTTAAGGGGAGATGCTACTCGAAGACACTTTTTCTTTAATATTCACCCTAGAGCAATGAAACTTGAGCTGTTTGTGGAACTTTTTATGCTGATTTCACATATATAATTAGTTTTCTTGCAAGTTACACACTTTTAGCTCTGTAACATGACAAAGTGAGAACCTTAACCCTTTTGCCCCCCCTCTTTCATCCCTAAAGTTCTGTAATTTTTTGCCATTCATAATTATAATGCTTCAAATAAAGTGTAGAGTGCAAATAACTAATAAGAAAGCACATACAAAATATGTAATACGTGTGAAAAATAATAGACGTAAAAAGTCCATATTTCACCTACCCCAGTAAAGGTATACATACAATTTTTTTATTATACAATAAAATATTGCAATTTAAAGCAGATAATTGCATTCATCATACTTTGGAAAAAATTTGGGCAAAATTTCATGCAGATCCCAGTACTAGAAGCGCCCGAAAAAGGAGGGGCACATTGGAAAAAATGGCAAAACTTGTGTTTTGAGAAAAACGAGTTGTAAAGTTAAAATTGAGTTTTTATTTATGAAAGATATTATTAAATCAGATGAAATTTGCACGCCAAAAATAACAATCCTTCTTGTAGTGGCCACTGCGACTAAAATACGCCAGCATCGTGAGTTTGTCCCCCTCGGCGTTTTCGAGCCGACTCCTCACAGACATTTCGCTCACAGACAGGACCATGAAACGCTTGCCAAACTTCCGCTCCATCTCGCAGAACCTTGTGCCAACTGCAAGCTAGGAAGAAGTTCGACAGGACTGCGAAATCCAAACTAATTTCAGTGTCATGCCATTTTGCACCCATGTTTGGGCCACATACCGTCGTACATAATGGCAATGTCGTCCCTGCTAAGTTCTCTCACTGTGAGCTCTTTCGACCTCTCAAGATTGGCGCTGGTGTCATCCATTGCCGTATCATGAACTTTCCGGCTGACAGGTGTGAACGACTTTGATGCATTGGCTTTTGCAAGCCAACAACTGCCGCAACTTGGACCAGAGGATCGTAACCTATTCCTACAGAGCTCGCCGCACAACGGCTTTCACTTGCGAGCAATGCCTTTTTTCATTCATAACGGAGATAATTACATGAGAAAAGCATTGTTCAGCTGCGCTGCTCGACATGACATGGACCCTGCAAATAGGTTTCACAACACATACAGGCGCGCAGCGGCCAATGGCGGTCCCCGATTCGTACCATGTGATAAGCCAGTCGCGGCACTCGAAAAACGCGCAGAACAGTGATTCTTTTTATTATTTCTTGCGCTGCATCAGCGAGAGAAACTGTTGTTATGTGAAGAGTGAGGCTCGACTCTTCGACTCATGCGATCAACAATGGCTAGCGGCGGCGCATTATCGGCGGCAAGGTGCTCGAAGACTGCACACTTTCGACCTTTTAACAGGCACCTTGTGCTCTTTAGATGAAGTTTTAAAGCATTTCCAGTTAAGTCTCGACTTGTAATATTTTTTTCATAACAGTAGAGGTACTAATATTATCAAAACAGGCGAAAATAAAAAATCGGTAATTTTGAAAAAAAAAGTTGAGTTTTTCGACCCGCATCTCCCCTTAAGAACTAAAGCTGGAAGCATATGCCGCGTTTTCCTCGCGTGAACAACCTCAACGTGCTGTGAACTCTGGCGTTGTTAGAGACCACGTTGATTGCCTTAGCAGTGGCACATAAAACATTTATTTTTGTCTTTAAGTTGCGTCGTTCCTGCCACGGTCCTGGCGATAAATATCCGGTGCCGTTGGTGGGCCAACGGTGCATGTTGTTGTTACCTTACCTGGTCAAACACGCCTTACAAGGGAGGCGATATGGCACCTAATCTCACAGTGAAAAAAAAAAATTTTTGTAAGTGGGGTGGTGGTGTAGCAGCTAGAAAATTTCTTTGCTTTGGTTCTAATGCTGCTTAAGCCACCTTTGCCATAATACACCAGTGCCCTGCAGAAAAGCCTATTGAGATTAAGAAGGGACTGTTAGCGCTAGTGGGACACTGCACATTTTGCTCAGTTACTCATGCGTTTGTATGCCACACAATTCTGAGTACCAATACAATCACTGATGTCTAAATAAGCTACTGGCAATCATTTGAAGTAGTGTATCACATTTGTCCTTCCCTAAAAATCTATCTAAATTGTGCGTCTGTTTTTTGTTTTTTTCACCACCCCTAGTCCTCAGTTTTACAAATCTCCCATGTTTCAAGGTCGCGAGCTTGGCAGATTGATATTTAAATTCACAGAGTGGGTATATATAGGCAGATTGATAATTTATGACAGAGTCTCTCAAATGTCCTGAAAAGTGCAGCAAACGCTAATATGGAATTTGTTATTGTTTGCTTAGCGGGGTGGTTCAAAATACTACTTTAATTGAAATAGCAGTGCTCATGCTTACACTGCACGATTCCGGTCATGTTGAACCGTTTATACATTTCTTTTTTTGTGTAGATGTATACCTTCTTTTTTATTCTGCTCGAAATTTGCTATTTCATGATAAAATATGCGCTTTTTTTTTAACCTACTCCAAATTTGGAATTTAGTGCTCCAAAAGTAACATTCTGCTGCTCCAGAAATTGCTACAAATTGTATTTTGGCTGTTGCACCCCTGCGTTCTAGATTTCATGGATATGCTGTTATTCATTTTTAAGAAAACGTACATTTAATGTTACTCCTAAGAATAAAACCTCCGTACATAAATACAAAATGGCAACAAAGGTTACGAGGTCACCACACAAAGAGAAGGCGAAAAGCTTTCTTATTGAGCATGCAAAATTTTACATTTAAGGGAGATGTGATTCAAAACAAAAAGCTGCGTTAATCTGTAGTCTAGACTAATGGAATTTTCACTGTATATATAGGCTTTCATGCTGATTTCAAATATGTATTTAGTTTTATAGTAAATTGCACTGTTTTTGTTTTATGACATGACAATGCGTAAAGTATAGCTCTTTTTGGAGAAACTTTTTCTGCCACTAAGCTTCTATGGTTCTGAGGCATTAAGGGCTCATAATGCTCTACATTAACTATAGAATGCAAATAACTATCAACAAAGTTGCACAAGACATATTAATGGATAAAAACAATTCTAATGTGAAAATTCTTATAAAGTTCTCAGCCCATACTAATTGCTTACTATAGGTTTGTGATAATTATACAGGTGATATCAAGTGTTGAAGGGGGTACTTGCAACATTCTCATGTTAAGGAATATGTGGGCAATATTTCATTCCGATCGGGCTTTTAGAAGTACCAAAACAGGATTTCCAAACTCAAGAAATCAGTAGCAAATGCATTTTACGAAAAACTCATACTAAAGGTATACCAAATTGAGAGCTCATCTATGCAGAAAAGATATGTTTGTTAAGAATATTTCTTCCAGGGAGCTTGTTAATTATGATTATTTTGAGCATGTGGCTTTAGGGAAGTCCGCATTCGAAATGCAATGGCAAGGAACCAGTTGACGATTTCCAGGGGGCAATGAGCTCTTAGTTTCTAATAGCAACCTTGTGCTGTTAGAAGTGATTTTAACCTACTTTGAATTTTATCATAATTTGCATTGTTTTTTGTCGTGACAGTAGAAAAGCTAGAATTTTTAGTTTTTTTTTCATTTTGTTTTTCTATTTACATTACATTTACTCCTAGTACCATCCCGTATACTTTCTCTGTCATTACTGTCTGTTAATTCTCATTAATGTTGTTGTCAAATGAAGAAAAACGAGCCCTTAGTTTACACTTTCCTTCATCTCTGTGATAGTTTTTTGCCATGATGAAAGAGGTGAACCGGCTGGTTTTAAATGCGCATATCACGCCACATCATGGGCTGGCTCATCATACCTTTGCATAATTTTGAGTATGTGTTCTTTGTCATATGTGCAGGTCTTGGAGAGCTTCAAAATAATGGACTACAGCCTCCTCGTAGGCATTCACAACATCGACCAGGCGTCGAGAGAACGGACAGTGAGTTTCTTCCGTGATTGTGACGGGTCAAGCTTTCCCCTCGTTAAATTTGTAAAGTGTGAGACAAGGTGGACTAACGCATACGAAAGTTTCCATGAACGGCAGCCTCAGCATTTCCTTCTTAACCATCATTTACTGTCCTGCGTCATCTACTGTTAAGGGGAAATGCGGGTCGAAAAATGCGAGTTTTTTTTTTTTTTTTCAAGATTACCAATTTTTAATTTTTGCCTGTTTTGATAAGGTTAGTACCTCTACTGTTATGAAAAAAAAATACAGGTCGAGACTTGACTGGAAATGCTTTAAAATTGCATCTAAAGAGCACAAGGTGCCTGTTAAAAGGTCGAAAGTGTGCAGTCTTCGAGCATCTAGCCGCCGATAATGCGCCACCACTCGCCATTGTTGATCGCATTAGTCGAAGAGTCGAGCCTCACTCTTCAAGCAACAACAGTTTTCCTCGCTGATGCGGCACAAGAAATAATAAAAAGAAGCACGCTTATGCGCGTTTTTCTAGTGCCACGACTGGCTTATCACGTGGTACGGATCGGGGACCGCCATTGGCCGCTGCGCACCTGTATGTGCTGTGAAGCCTATTTGTGGTGTCCATGTCTTGTCGAGCAGCGCAGCTGAACAATGCTTTTCTCGTGTAATTATCTCCGTTATGAAGGAAAAAAGCATTGCTCGCAAGTGTTGTGACCAATGCATCAAAATCAAACCATCTTGCGATCAATGCCAAACTTGCAGTCAATGCATCAAAATCAAAACCTATGCATCAAAAGTCATTCACACCCGTCAGCCTGAAAGTTCGTGATGCGGCAATGGATGACGTCAGCGCCAATCTTGAGAAATCGAAAGAGCTCGCAGTGAGATAACTTAGCAGGGACGACATTGCCATTATGTATAACGGTATGTGGCACAAACATGGCCGCAAGATGGAATGACACTGGACTTAGTTTGGATTTCGCAGTCCTATCGAACTTTTTTTTAGCTTCCAGTTGGCACAAAGCTCTGCCAGATAAAGCGGAAGTTTGGCAAGCGTTTCATGGCCCTGTCTGTGAGTAAAATGTCTGTGAGGAGTCGGCTCCAAAAAGCCGAGAGGAACAAACTCATGGAGCTAGCGTATTTTAATCACAGTGGCTACTACAAGAAGCATTGTTCTTTTTGGTGTGCGAATCTCATCAGATATAATGATATCTTTCATAAATAAAAACTCAATTTTAACTTAAAAACTCGTTTTTCTCTAAACACAAATTTTACCATTTTTTTCAATGTGCCCCTCCTTTTTCGGGCACTTCTAGTGCTCGGATCTGCATGAAATTTTGCCCAAATTTTTTCTAAACTATAGCGAATGCAATTATGTAGTTTAAATTTCAATATTTTATTGTATAATAAAAAAATGCTATGTAAACCTTTATTAGTGTAGGTGAAATAGGGACTTTTTGCATGAATTATTTTTCACACCTATTACATATTTTGTATGTGCTTTCTAATTAGTTATTTGCATTCTACACTTTATTTCAAACATTATGAACTATGAATGCTAAAAACATTACGGAATTTCAGGGATAAAAAGGGGGGGGGGGAGCAAAAGTGTTAAAGTTTTCACTTTGTCATTTCGCAGAACTAAAAGTAAGCAACTTGCAAGAAAACTAATTATATATTTGAAATCAGCATAAAAAGTTCCATAAACACCTCAAGTTTCGTTGCTCTGGGTAGAATATTAAAAAAAAGTGTCTTCGAGTAGCATCTCCCCTTAAACGTTTTCCTTTATGTAGACCACATAAGTTGCACTTTTTTTTGTCTGTGTCATGTTCATGACTCAAAACAAATATAGCACTTTCTTTCTCAGTGTCATATTCATGGCTCAAGACCTGAATACATAGTAAAGAAAACATGGGAAATGAATTGAAATAATATGTAGCGTTTGTAGTGTTTGCTGTAGTGTTTGAAAATTACCGATGAATGCGGGCATTACCTTCTTTTTAGCTTATTTAGCTTCTTTTTGTGGAGATTAAGTTATGCTGATGATATAGTGATGATTTTCGCATGAAAAAAGAAAAGATAATTCGACGCACTTGGTATCAATGTTTAGTAATATGTCAAGTGCCATAACGATGTAAACAGTGGTGAACCTGAATCGCAGAATCAAATCCCAGCTGCGGTGACTGCATTTTCGATGGAGGCCGTATGCTCAAATTTGGGTGCATGTCAAGGAACCCCAGGTGGTCGAAATTTTCGGAGCCCTCCACTACGGCTTCTCTCATAATCATATGGTGGTTTTTTGACGTTAAACCCTATATATCAATCAATAAAGTGGTGAACTTAAAGGCTTGTTTTTAGTAATGTTAGTGCAATTCACACCAACTATTATGTTCCGCCAATCAACCTGGTCCCGTGGGCAGAAAGTGCAGAACCGGGTTGATTTGCAGAACATAGGAGAGGCCTTTGCCTCCCAGTATGCGTAGGCAGGCTGATGATGATGATGATAATTATGATGTGTTGAAGTGTAGTTGTATATTGAGATTGTTTTTGCGCATTACCTTGATGAGCATCTTGCATGTAGGAGCAGCAGTCTCAGGGTGCAAGGGATGAAGTGAAACTCAATTCAGCTGGCTCGGAAGAAGACTCCAGTTTCAAACCAACAGGTGAGGCCACTTTCAAGTGCTTCCACTTGTTCTTAGCACCTCAGATAAAAAAGAACGAGGATTTTTTTTCTTGATACACTCAAACCTCATTATAAATAAGTTGGATCTTACCCAAAAATAAGTTTGTTAAATCTGAAAGTTTGTTAAAAAGGTGTAATCCTAACGCTGTCTGTTGCAAGACTATTCTTCATTTACTTCACTACACTCAAACCTCGCTATAATGTAACTGTATATAATGAAATAATGGATATAACAAAGTAAATGAAATTCCCCTTGGGAAGTTTTATTGAGAACCATGCATTTTAAACCTCATTGTAATGAAGTAAAATTAACCGATAAATGGATATAATGAACTAAATTAGTCTATCAAGTAGTCTATTACAAAAAGCGACCATTGTGTGCTAAGTATAACGTTTTCTGCGAAGTTTGGCGTGGCTCTTTCAAAACTCCCGCGCTGACCTTACAGCTACGCTACGCACGGCCGAGAAAGCCGTCCTCCTCACACAGCCAGCGTAGCGGATTGAGGAAGCGCTCAGCGGGTCACATGACCGAGAAGCAGCGCCGCTGCGCAAAGCGACACACGATGGGGAAGCTTCAGAAGACCTAAATTTATTCACTAGTCAGACGACATCTGTCATTAATTGAAGCAATCGGTGATGCTCGCCTGCACACGTTTGCCTTGCAGCGAGTCAGTCAACCCAGTTTGCAAAGCATAGTAGCGTGCGGCTAGGTCCAGTGCCAACACTCTCTAAAGACGACAGCAACGACTGCGTCTCCGCTGCTACCCTCTGCACCGAGAAAAGAGGAGCGTCTCCATGCAGAGAGAAGCAGATCAGCATTACAGAGAGAGCCAACGCTCCGCGAAAGCTTTTTTTTTTTTTTCCTCTCTCTCTGCGCACAGGGAGAAGGAGAAGGATCTCTACGTGCAGAGACGGGAAAAGAAGCGTGACACAGGCCTGTCACAGATCGGCATAATACTAGATATAACGAAATAATTGTGGCTCCCCTTCAACTTCGTTATAACAAGGTTCGAGTGTATAACCAATATTTCGTTATGTCCAGGTTCATTATAGCAAGATATGAGTGTATTAATACAAGCTATGGCGTGATTAACCCACCTCGAGGAAATTTACAAGGTAAATGATGCAACTCTTTTGCCTAGCCCACACTTTGTTGTGTAGTAAATTCATGGATACACAAGTCCAGTATGCTTTTAGAAAAATATGCTGTGAACGTTTAGCAGTTTCCAGCTTTCTCATGTAATTTATAGACAATGTTGGCATCAGATTTGTTTCAATAACTGTGTAGCTGCTTGAACTTTCCTAGCACTTTTTATTGCCAATGGAAATGAAGACAAGGTGTACTAGTGTAAAGAAAGAAGCTCGTTAAATGATAACCTTCATTTTTCTTTCTCAACCATCCTTTATTGTTCTTTGCACTTTTTTTTCCCCACTGTAAAATCATAGCTAGATCTCGGTGCTGCTTGTAATGTTTCCTTCCATGTTGATTTAAATATAAATGCATTGATGTTATTGTGTTGCTCTATGTGAATAAAATGATGCTCAGGAGAAGCATCAGACCTGTCTGGGCAGTTATAATACTTTTTACAAGCATTATTTGCTTTACCTCGGGGGTAGAAAATTGGAATGATAGTGGTAATCAGTGCAAGAGTTGAAGGAGGAAATTTTTCAAGTATTGTAGCCTGAGCCAGAGGCTGTGTTGTCAGTGCGCAATTGAGGATTATGTAACGTAATGGCGTAGTGGGTAGTGTAATGGATTATGTGATGGCGAGACTTGGCTTTTCTCTGCAGCAATGATGTGGTTATGGCGCTCGGCTGATAACTTGCAGCTGTGGAGCTGCATTTTGGATGGAGGCGGAAATGTTTGAGGCTGGTGTGCTTAGATTTAGGTGCACCTTAGAGAACCTGTTTTAGATTCACCTGCTTATTTGTAGTCTAAGCTAGCATTGCTATAGTAATACGGTGTTATTCTGTATTGTTACCATCTTTGTGTATTGCTTATTGATATATGGTATTTTATTGTTTGTAAATTTTTGTTCACCTTTTTATGCACGTGTATTTATTTTATTTTCACTTGTTTTCTTCTGCAGTTGTCGTGCTGGAAATATATTTAGCGCTATGTATATGAACTACGACATTCTATTTAAATTGTCTTACTTTTTGCTTTGCTCATCACTGCATGAAACTGCTTGTCGTTACTGCCCTGTATAATTTTTGTATAATTTAGTATAGTCTGGTCGTTGGGTCTCGTCAAGCTACTTATGTAGCTTTTAACCCAACAGAACCATCCAGCATGTAAAAATTAGAAAAATAAAAATTGAAATTGAATTGAACCCCAGGCTGAAATCTGCGAAGCCCTCCACTACGGCATCTCTCACAATGATATGGTGGTTTTGGGACGTTAAACCCCACATATTGTTGTTAGGACTTGGCTTTTATTTGTATGTATGAAATTGTCTGGCCCATAGCATACTTCAAAAATAGTGTACAATGAATGCTCATTCCATCTCAAGTTTACAACGAGATGGAAGCAAAAAAGATTGAAACTAGGTGGATCGTTTGCTTCTCGGCGTGCGCAGACATGTGCAAGCGTTGGATTGGCTTGGCTAGCATGTTGGCTAGGCTAGCTTCGGCATTTGTTTTGTGGTTGCTAGACGGCTGTGGCCACTTCCGCCGTTCATGGATTTTGTGCGTTTCAGTTTCACTTAACCAATATCAGCGAAAAAAAATGTTCTAATTACCCAAAACTTTTTATCATTAAATATATAAGAGACCAACCGAATGTGCCTAGATAGTTTCATTTATGCGACTTTTCTGTTTAAGCGAGATTTGTTTAATGGGAGTCCACTGTATAACGTGCAGCGCCTCGCTGTTTACCGTTGCTTGGTCGTGTTGATTTCCAGGATGTGGCATTTTTGTGCACAAGAGTAGGTGGGCCAGTTCTAGCCCCTCACAAGAGTAGGTGGGCCATTCCCTCAGGCCAGTTCTATCCTGAGTGTGTCACCATTGCCAAAAACAGTTAGCATCTGGGTTTTTTTTCCTCTCCCCCCATAGCAGTCTGTAGGAGAATCCATTTTTAATCTTTGGTGACAACCGACCACCATTATGTTTCATAGGTTTCATAGGTTTCAAATGTTTCATAGGTTTAATTTTGTGCCCACATCTAACCGCCGCTCCATTTCATGCAAGATGGCTTGATCTGATCATGTTCTTTGTGAGCTAGACACTGAAAAACAGCTTATAATTTCATTTATATATTCAGTACTGTTGGTCTTTTCTGACCCATGCAGGCATGAAATTGATGTGATAAAAGAATATGGATTGATGTGATAAGAAATACAGTGAGGTTTGCTGTCATTATTCATTGGCAACTAATGCTCTTGGCTAGTGTTGAGCCGCTTGCATGGTTCGCCTAAAAACTTTTTTTAGCCGACACGGTGTCATGGAAGGGAAATACCTCTGCAGAAAACATGCTGCCGATGTGTTGTTCCGGAAGAACATATGTGCGCATTTTGCACTTGACTGGAAATGCGTGTAGCATGCTGTTCACAGCTTCAACCATGCAACGCTGTAGCAAAAGAGACTGGGTGTAAACTACGTAGACAAGATTGGCCGAAAAATTGTCTACTTCAGCTGATGGCCGGCTATTTCCAGGTCCAATGAAAGTGAAACTGGTCACATATAAGCACCTCAAACAGAAAGGTAATTAGTTGACAGGGGAAACATTGGGTCATGGAAATTTCGAGGAACAATTCTTAGCACTGGCATGCAAGAGCATGAGGTTGATGAAATTTTTCTAAACTGGTCACAGGATCTGGGCTGACGCGGAGTAAGTCCGTAAACCGGCAACGGCTGGCGAACTTCTCCACTGCCATGGAATCAATCCAGGCTGATGTAGAGCCCATTGATCATGACGAGGATGTTCCGTAAGTCCACCTTATCCTTATTTTTTGTTGGTTTGAGACCCTGCAGACACTTACTGACATGAAAGCCCTGCATCACCAAATACCTAAAATTGTTTTATGATAGTCTTCTCATATATGTATTTTTTGTTGCTACTGTTCTTGTTGGGGGTGTTGGGAGATAATTTTCATTACAAGGCTGCTTTTTGAATGTTTTACCCACTTTTGGGCTAAAACCCTTCTAAATTCTCATGGCTACTGTAGATTCGTAAAGAGGCCGCTTCTAAATTGACGATGCAGAACCATTGACGATGCAGAACCAATTAGTGCGTGTCGGCATCGACAAGCACTAATTAGGTAACGTCAGCATAAGTAGAGTAGACCTGCATGAACTTTGCCTATCAAGGAATGCGGAACTCAACTGTACTTAAAGGGGCCCCGCATCGCTTTTTGAGTATGGTCATAAAACGCTGCCAATCAATAGTAGAGGCTCCCGAAAACATGCAAGCCAAATATCAGAGCACAGCACGCGACCTGGAATTCACAATAAATTATCAAAGTCGGCTAAAAATTGCTTTCTCTTCTGTTGACAAATCACGGAATATGCCCAAGAAACACAGGAATTACCCATCTATCAGCCATTGGCTGATTTGAACATGGCGTGCGCGCTCGTTACAGTGATCGCTGCGGGAGGCCGCTACTTGTCCATGCGTGCGCGCACGATCACTCTGAAAAAGTGGCACATTCGAAGAAAAAAAAAAGTGCTCTAGGTCACGAGGCGCGTGGAACGTTTTTCTGTGGCCCTGCCATCCCTCCCTGCTTAGCTTCCAGCACTTTATCGGGACGAGAGAAGAGAGAACGCAACTGCGGCATGCGACAAACCTTTGCAACTTCACTCGCACTGTACGGATTCATAAAATTTTTTTGGCGTTGAATTCATGAGGCAATAAGGTTTTCCAGTGAATTCATTTCGTGGTTACTTAAAGAAGCATTTCAGGGCCCCTTTAAGAGTGCGCAAGTTTGGAACACCCATCGGCGTCTTTGCCGTACACAATCCGTGCCAACTTGAATTCTGCAGCTTACGCGATATCAAGCAGCGCTCTTGTGAGATGTGGATTGCGTGTAACAAAGACACCGATGAATGTCCCTTGCGCGTGCGCAGATGCTGTGGAGTTCCGTGATCCTCAAAAGGCAAAGTGTCCATGCAGGCCTACTCGAGCTGATGTGGCCTAGCTAGCAGGTGTGGCTGCCAGCGGTGCCAAATTGTCTTTTCCACAACCCCTTTAATGCATAGTTTACACTGTTCGCTAAAGTCTGAGGGACTAGCCTATTTTCTCCTTACCTCTTTATAGAACCGGTGGCATCCCAGCGAGGAACTCCAAAGGAGAGCGACTACTCTTGTTCATTGGAGTCATCGACATATTGCAAAGCTACCGGCTCAAGAAAAAGCTTGAGCACACGTGGAAGTCCATGTTTCATGATGGGGTGAGAACCACTTCCTTGTGGAGGTGCTGTTAATAATTTGTGTGCCTACGTCATGATTTTAGTATTTACCAGGTTGTGTCACGGCATCTAACATTTCTTGCGCATATCAACGCAGCAAATGAAAGCCTATTTGTTGACTGTCATTATTCACCTATTCACTGAAGTGTGGAATGTTTTGGCTATATCAGTGATTCCACTCCTGCGCCAACTGTGCCAAAGTGTGCCAAATCAGATTTACTGCACCATCCTGATATTATCAAAGGAAAGTGAACCAAACAGTGCCAAAGTCGGATTTGGGAGCCTCTATCGCCAGCAGTAGCCATGCCGGCACGTCATAGCATGTGTAACTTGTTCTTGGGGCCACCAAAGTCACAATCATCTACCTAAAATTATTCTCCTGAATAAACAGCGGTTGCACGGGCGTCCTAAGTAATCAACGATGCTATGTTTGGTGCCCACGCAACTTCTGTTGTGCGAGTTCGCTTAATGGCGAAACGCGTTCTTTGCACGAGCTTGGGATGTCTAGTCCTATGGTAGCGTGAAACTGTGGCAGCGATTCATTGGAAAGCGTGGTCTATGCCAGGAACACTGCTGGTAGCTCGTTTGAAGAGTTGCACGGCACGTAATTAAAGCAATTTTTTCTATTAACTGCACGCGAGCTGCAAGAATGTCTGTCACGTCTACTTCTAGACGCCGCAATCGAATTTTTCGTGCTTAGCGTCCGCAGAAAAACATGTTAACGGTGGACACGCGTTCACGCTTCGTCTTTAATATACTTTCTACATGGATCTTCTTTGAAAAGGGCTTTTTGGTAATTCCTTCCACCAGCACATCCGCATTTGTAACTGCCATTGCAGTAAAAGCCACTAAAAGACCCTTCCCTTTTGAACTCGAGATTGCTAGGGTACGAATTCAAAATTTTTGCATGCATTCTTTTTTTTTATTCTCATCTTGATAATAAAACCATGCCTCCTGGTCGGAGCAGCCGTAATTCAGTTTAAATACGGGAAGCTTTCAGCAGTGAGCCCATCACTGGAGCGGCTCTGGTGTCGGCTGTGAAGAGCGGCTACGCCTTGCTATATGTTCGTCTTTTGCTTTCTAAGGTGAATAGCTGACAATTGAAAGAAAGTTCATTGTGTTGTTTTGGGTGGGGGGAAAGCTGCATCGCTTAAATGGTGCAGTCGCTGGTGCGCGCTAACTCGAGGCATATTGAGACGGCTCGTAAACTTTCTGTGCTACTAGCCTCTGCTTCGCGCTTAAATAACTAACAGCATGAAAACCGCTTTGGCACTTAGAATGGTGATAGTCTTTTAAGCAACGTTTTGTTTAGTTACGCAATGTTGAGTCCAAAAGATACAGTTTGATAGTTTCACTTAAGCTCTTGGCAACAAATTCTATATCAACAAATTGTATTGGTATACCAAATAATAAAGCTTGACAACATCCGCGAGGCACGTTAGCGGCAGGGTTGCCATTTCGAAAATCCGCGCTCTCGCTGCACTCGCAAAAACTTGCTGCATGTGTGGTGTTCGATATTCGTACAAACGTTTATAGAACCAGCGACTTGGATTACTGAGACTCCCAGAACACCTCTTGTACGCCGATGCACACACAGATGGAATCATACTTGTCTAGCGCACCCAGCTGACCGCTCCAGCTGCCGTTTTCTTCAGAAATATGTAAAGAGAGACACTGTAATGATGCCAGACATGGTCATAACGCGTGTTAGGCCCTTGTGCTATAATGTAAGCATCAATGGAAGTTTGTAGCTAACGTAAGATTTAAGCTGCAGCCAACAATAGTGTCGACAGGCACGCGCTCCACTGCACTAGATACAGCATGAATAGCGTGCATAAAGGGACCTCCAAAATGGTGTGACGATGGTGTGGCTTCCTTGCAAAGCTGTGTGTATACCCTTATATGGCCGCTCTAGGAAGCGAAGCACTTTTAGCATAGTCTGTTCACGTTGAGAGTGCACAGTAGAAGGGTCTTTAATGCCAGCCAAAATAGTGCGCGGGTCAGCTATCAATCCCTAAAGTGAAAGTTCATAACAATGCCCCCCCCCCCCCACCTCCCCCCGCCTCTGCTTTTTTAGTTCGTTCCTGCTTTTTGAAGATGGGCAGTGCGTTCCTCTCTGCTTGAGTTATCGATTGGGACATTACACAAAGCACACATTGGGGGAAGGGAGCGTGATCCCTTCCCCCAATTTTTTTCGCCATGGCATATTCGCGGCGAGATCGGGCTATAGGTGGCAGCACCGTCTCCATGCAGGTGTGGATAGGCGGTCGGCGACACGTATACAAATGCACGCAGCGGCGCTTCGTTGCGTGCGGTCTGAACTGATTGTCGGCGGATAAAATGCGTTGACTACAGTGTACTATTAATATCTACGCTCTTCTCAACTGAATCGGTGCACAACGCCTATGCAACATTAACATTACCCACGAGTAAAGCACATTTTACCTTTCCTTGGGATGCTCGCCCTGGGTGACTCTCTTCACGCTTTCGCAGTAAATCATGCCTTTGCTGTGTTGTTTGTACGTGGTTAACTTGTGTTCCGCCTGCTTCGCACTGCTGTAGCCTGACTGAACTACTTATTTACATATTTGGTATCTGCATACTACAAAAAAGAGAGAAATAAAGATCGTAGAAAGCCAACATATCTGTGCGATTCGTTCAGTACCACCGCTCGCACATTATACACGTATAATTTTTTTTCTCTCATTCTGTTCTCCTAGAAATGTGGGACAGTCGATAAGTCTAGTCAGAAAGTTTAGTGGCTGGCGGCGTTTTGCACTACACTGCGTTTAGCGTGTGTACGCACATGTTCTTGCACTAGTAAAAATCTTATGTAAGGGTTCAGCAGAAAGCTTTCATCGATGGATTACATGCATGACGATGCTACAACAATGGCCTGGTTAATGGGACAAGCATGTTTGTTTTTTTTTTTTAGACAGAGAAGTTACCACTGCCTTCCGTCGGTCATTAACAATGCCACACAAACGCTAAAAATAATGTTTAAAAAAGATGAAACTTTCAGTGAAACTATGCGACATTATATTAAGGTATGCCGTTTGAATCAATTTTCAACGTCGGGGCTCTTTAGCACATGGTTGCGCACGCTAACCCCCGAATGCAAGGATGTTACTTGACTCCCGCCTTCGACTTGACTCGAGTAAGTTGGCGTGAGCAAGCAGCGGACTTCAAAACGCCCAACTCGGCCTTCGCGTTTCATAGATGCTCAGGCTGTCTTGCTTGGTCAAGTCAAGAACGAGCTTTAAAAGAGAAATGCGTTGCTTGTCTGGTGACGAGGTTAATAATGAAGTTGTTCGCGTAAGGCACGTGTTACAGCAAAAAAGAAGATCGACCGTACATTTTAATATAACTGTAAAAATAAAGTGCCACAAGCATATTTTTACCATTTTACGACTAACGAGCGACACGTGTGTCCGCCCCCGCAGCGATGCGCTGTGTTGCTTCTGTAAAGCCTCTGTTGCCTGCTGGTTTTAGTGCCCAACCAAGTACAGTGGGTTTCTCCCCGTTTGCTTGTTTGGAGGTGAAACAAGCATCGCGTTGGGTCCTTTCATCTTTTTTTTTTTCCAATCGAACGCCGCAGCGTGTATTTGTGCTGACCTGGCTCGCGAGGTAACGGGATTTTAAAGGTATTCGCCTTTCTATTCGCCTGTAGACATGCTTCTAGCGGGCTAGGTCGCAGTTATATATGACAAAATAAAAAAAAAACAAGTTTTGGGAACAAAAGTGATTCGTATCCTTTTGCTGAGCTTGGTAAACAAGAGAAAAAGTGGGGATCAGGACATTGCCCTCGACAGAATTTTGTCTTGCGGGGTGCAGCACTGTCTCGCTGCATGATGGTGAAGGGGGAGGCACATAGTCAGGAAACCCATGATAGGAGCACCTCTTCTTTTAAGTGCATGTGTGTGTGTGAAATTTTTCGCAGCGTTGTGCAGCAAGCGATGTCTGTCTGAGCGAGAAACAGGGCCCTAGACAGGACGAAAGGATAGAAGAGGCACACAGACACAGCGCTTAGTCAATTTTGTACCGAAAGAGACGAAAACGACAGAAAGGGTCATCGTTAGAAAAAAGCAGAAATAGTTTTTGCGGTTACAGAACATTCTGGCGGAGTCACCATCGGGGATGTTAATAGGCACATAAGTGCAGTCGACACATCCTGTAACGTCGAAAAATTCAACCACTTCACAAAAGTCAGTCCCACATAACTATAGGATGTACTGGCGGCTTCGGAAAGCGCATCAGCATAGCGTACAGGTGCTTTGCGATGAGTAGCGTAACTTTTCCAACTGCACAGCACACTATCGACTATGGAATGCGAACGAGATTCCCTGTGACTGTTTGGAATGCGCCAGTGCCGTAAAACATTGGAGGCACAGGCGTCTTCGGTTGTCCCCACCTTCGCGAAGTGGCAACATAGTCAGCAGCTCTCACACAGCATTCTTCGTGAATCTGTATCGAGCTTCCTCGTCGTACAACTCCATCGTATTTCCTTGATCACGTAAAACGGGTTGAGGAATTTTTGGCAGGCAGTGAGCCTTACAAAATGCTATGTCTATGACGTGGCAAGCAAACTCAACAATGGCCAACCTCCGCGCAACGTTCACTCAAGAGGCGGCCATGTTAGAATAATACATAAAGTCGCTTTCAAGCTAGCTCCACAGCTGACTTGAAACTTGTTCTGACTTCGACCAAACCAAGTCGCCTTCAGGTTGTCCGCAAGTTCGAGAACGATTTATGGCGAGCGGCAAGGCTGTCTTGAGTCAAGAACGAGTCAAATACGAGTCAAGTAAGATCTCTGCATTCAGGGGTAACTCTGTTTTAAGTACAGTGTAAGTATTGAAGTCTCACAGTTTATGTGATAGAGTAATGTTTCTATGTAGTGGTACCACGACTAGATAAACACAACTAAGGCTCCTTGCATGATCGATAAACTACAGTGCCGTTTTTGTACACCTACCAACAGCGTGCAAGTGCATGACCTGAAGCGTGTATATTTTTTTTTTACAACCAAGTCTATAAAATGCTGCATTCATACAGCATTTAATAGTCCTCATGTTTGGGAGGATGCCAAGAGCATTTTGCGATAAGCTTGAAACAGAAAGCGGCACTCACTCTAAAATTGTTTGGTGAATGGAGAGTATGACAACAATCAACATCACTCTCGAAAGTTGCACTCGCCGATCGTATTGCAATGCATTAGCAGCCGGGCAAGATTAAATGCTCTCGTACGTCGTTTCAAGCATATGTAGAAACAGTTACACTCGCGCTGACAAGACCGGACAAACCACACTTTGAGGACGTGCATGACGTACGCGCACCTAAAAACACGGCGCGGCTAGCAGACGACGCGAGGAGCAATCCACAATTCACCGTTCTGGCCAGTTGCCGCCAGGCGGCGACTCTGCTTGGTCTCGCGGGCAATATGTATAGCTCAAAATGACCATTTGCCGGCGTGGCCCCCATTCAAAACAAGAGGTATCCCCCACCTCCCCCAAACAATTGTGCCTTCGCCCCTGGTGACGGCAAAAACCATTTGAGGATGTCCATATATCGTAACGAAAACTTTCTTTTAAACTTTTCTGACTGTCCCCTTCAGGTCATCTAAGGCGTGTGCATAAGTTACCCTGTCAGGTTTTTTTTTTCTATGTATATGCTGCTGTGTAAAGAACATTATTGTTTATTGATGTTGTTTTATTTTTCAGTGCAGACAACGTTCTGGTCATATAAGACATTGCTGCAAAAGGAAAATGAAGTTTGTTGAATCATGTAGTTTCAGCACAAAGATATGAGTGCCAGAGAAGTTTGGCTTTATGAGACTAACTAAATGATGCCATGTTACGCCCAGCCATATAATTGGTTGTGAAGAAAAAGAACCTTTCTTTATCCTTGAAGTCATCTTAGGGAAATGCAGTTGGGACCGTGTGAGGCTTTAGCGTTATAATATGTCTGAGCTTTTGACTGCCATATTAGCTGATAACTGCATTAATGTATTTAGAATGTTATTTCATGAAGTACAATTTTATTCAACCAGTATTCTCTTTATTTGTCATAAAAATAATCACTGAACAAGTTTTTTCAGAATTCTCAAGAGCATGACTCCATTTATTTTGCATCATGAACTGAAATAAAGAGTGGGAGTGCTCCTAACACAATTGGCTCTGTGAGATTTGTAATGAATCGAAATATTTCTAGCTTTTCACAAGAGCCGCAAAATAGTTATTCATATCCTTGAATGCAAACGCAAGTTGCTTTTCCTCCAGCATGCGAAGTTAGCTGCTCCCGATTCCTCCGAAATGGAAAGTATTGCTGCTCCAAAATGAAAATTTTGCTGCTTCAAATATTTTTGAAAAATTGCTATATACTAAACTGTTGTTCTGGCAACATGTCTACTACATTTCGAAGCAGTGCAAGAGACGAAGGGCACAGAGGAAAATTTCACAACGTTGTGCCCGTGTTCACAAGTCTTCGGTGTCTGTCGTGTTTTGTGCTGCTTCAAAATGACCCCAAATCAACTAGCCCAACTCTCCTTTCTATATCCACTACGGTCCCACGTAGAGGCAGTAGATGCACCGGGGTCCAATTATAGTGTAATAACATAAAATACTGTGGCTTGCAGTACTCAAGATTATGGTGGCTAGTCGTGCATCAAACTTCAGTCTTCGTCTCTGGATTTACCCCAACGCAATTCATGAAACTGAGAGATATTGTTCTGAATAAGTGTCGTGTGGTCTCAGATTTCTGACTTGCAGATTTTTTTTATCCTACCTATATACATGAAACATTGATAGGGCCAAGTTCACAGTTGTTAATCAGCTCAAGGCATTTTATGTTACTGTGATATAACTACATATGTCTACTATTTTAATCCAGTACAGTTATACATTTAAACACTGAGATTTAGCTGTATCAAAAAGAGTAGGCGATAAACAGGCTGTTCCTAGAAATAGTTCCTGGCTATTTAAACAAGGACATGCTATGGCACTCAAGGTTTTGCTTGTGGTGCAGCAGCATTTCTTAATCATTTTCTTTTTCTTCTTCTTTGTGTGTTTGTGTGTGTGTATTTATCTGTCACTCAATACAGACTCAAGTAAATGTCTTGTAAAATTGTTCAGTCTGTGCTAAACATTAAAAAAGCTAGGCTAAAAATCAACGGGTTAGAAAATTCGTTTGAAGCACGTCGAAAAGACAAGAACAGAAGAGGGTGTTTGTTACTCTCTGCTTCGTTGCACACGCGTGAAGAACAATGAATCCACTTTCAGTACCTTTTTCTGATTAAAGGGACACTAAGGGAACTATTAAGTCAACGTTGGTTGTTGAAATGGCGGTCCAGAAACCTCGTAGTGTTACTTTTGTGCCAAGGAAGGGCCTATTTTGAAATAAAATCACATTTTAGTGGTCTGCATCGGGTTAGTGCACTTCAAATTACCTGCCTCTAGAAGCGGACCGGCCGGACCGGCTCACGTCACTGTTGCTGTGCACAGCGTTGCCCGGCTTTACTGTGCTTGTAGCGGCAGACCGAAAGCAGCTGGAGCCACAGCAGCAACAAGGGCCTTTGGTCGATTTCCCGCCACTGGCTACGAGATTGCAAACGTTTTTGTTTCAACTGCACCTCGCTAAATAGCACCACCTGTCCCGTGTAACCACACGAAAATTGAATTTTTGAACCACTCGCGCCATTCCCGATAGTAATGTCTCAACAGTTTTTTTTTCCATGAATCAAATAAACGAACAAGCAGCATTTTATTGTGTCTCTTGATGCAGTTAGTGCAGTTAGATTTATTACTAGTAAATAAATTGTAGGCGGTCCGTCTAATGTCATCGGGATCATTTTGAATATGTCCTACTGCGGGGTTGTGTTCTTGTGCGTTTACCTTAATTTCTGAGTAAGTAGGGCACTGTTATTGATAACGTTGTCGTTTCACATGTTGTCATACATTGAGCTTTTATTCTGACATAAATGTTTATTTGGCTTTAGTGTCCCTTGAATGAAAGTTCAGTTGTGAGAGTAAATGCTGTCCTGTCAGCCTCTTCTGTCCGTGTCTTTTCGGTGCGCTTCAACCAAATTTTCAAACATGAACATAATCCAACTGGCCCAACTTGTTATCTTGCTAGAAATCAACCCTTGCAAACAGTACCACATTGCTATTTGGTTAAGACCTACTCGTGAATTAATTGCAAGTCCTTGCCGTGCAAAGTAGCTGCACTTTGAAACATCAGGCGAGACCTCATTTAGTTTTGTGTCTTCGTTCTTCCTCTGCTTGTGCAGGACTCTGTTTCAGTGCACAGGCCCAGCTTCTATGCACAACGGTTTCAGGACTTCATGGCCAAAAGGGTCTTCAAGAAGATTCCTTCTCGTGAGTAGGGCCGTCACCACCAGAGGTGGTCGTGCAGCCGCCAGTCTGTTGCCCTCTGCCTTCTCCTCCACCACTGAGGGTCTTCTCTGTTACACTCTCACTGCCCATCCTGCTGCGGCTAGCCTTGTGCACAGCTGGCGTTCCTTTTTGCAGTGCAAAGTTCCGCAAAAGATACCGGGAAAAGTTCCGGCCGTGCTTTGCCTTGCACGTTCTTTGCTAGCACTCGTTTAGACAGATAGCTGGGGTATTCATTATTCGAAATCATATAATCTGCCAAATATTCAAACAAGCTTCAATTTTGGTTGGTTTTGCCCGTTCTAAATTCACATTTCCAAACAGCTTAAATGTAAACAAGCCAGTTAAACTTGTGTTTTTTTTTATGCTTAGACGGGGTTATGACGATTATCATGTGTTTGCTAAGCTGGTATGGTTTTCCTAACAGCTGTGCTTCGAAGTGGCAGTGCACCTCCCTCTCTCTCCCCTCCTCCTTCCGTCGGTGCAAAGCTTTGCACTGCAGAATGGAGTCTCTGCACCATTCCAGATTCTCAAGAGTCATGGCCACGGGGAGTCTCAAAGGCAGGGCACTCCCTCCACACTTTGCCACCACTCATCTCATGCATTTTGCTCCTTGTTGCCAACCGCATCACGCATTGCACTGTATTTCTCCTCTTTTCTGCACCTGCTGACCTTTGCCCTCTGTCATATACCTTATGGGACCTGTTCCTATTTAAAGTTCGTCAAGATGTACCGAAAGGCGGCTCATGAGCCCGAAACTAGTCGCGCAGTGCCACGCTCGCCACTTGGAGTGAAAAGACTAGAAGAAGCTGTTTTTTGCTCGTGCTTAAGCATCTTGGAGTGCCACCTTTCACTTAACTACCGCATACCTTCTGGCAGGCATTGTTTGTGTGCAACAGTCAAACAGTAGAGCTTTAAGATAAGTTATGGAAATATGGCGTGCTCTTACGCTATCATATGATGGTACAGCTCCTCCTTTCCCGTTCGCTGATCTTTTGCCGGTGAAAGCACCCCAACAATGCCAAGGCTTTTTCCGAAAGTCACTATGGTATAGTCACGCCTCATTGTTGCCTGTGAGCCCACATATTGTTAACAAGACTGGACACGCTATCGTTGGAACAGGGAATGGCAAAAGCACAATGATTGAGAAAGGAGGAATGCTACGGTACTGTCTTACTGTATTTGCGTACCGTATTTTCATAACTTGCAAAATCTCTCTATTAGCTTTTGTGTCTTAGACGCCTCCTGAATTTCAAATGCAGCTCAAAACTTGGCCCACAATATGCAGCTGGTATTAGCAATAAAGCGTGCCCATCAGAAACTGTGAGCACTGGCACCTACCACTACCATCATGAAGTTTGGGGACAAATGTAAATGCATGCATTTTGAAACTGGGTTCATCCCCTGTGTTTTTTTTTTTTTTTCAAAGGATTTTCTCGGTTTTGTTTTTCCTCTGCTGTGGTAAGTGCATCTACTGAATGGTGACAAAATTCATTGAAATTATTCAGAAGATATGCGATTATGCAACTAAGCTATTCAAAAATCTAGAGCATCTACAAAGGTGTCATTTTTAGTAGAGCATTTCTAGAATGAGAGAGCATACACCATGTGCTAAGAATGTCGTCTCACTTTGTGATAGTACCGGATTAAAAGCCAGTCGTCCGGCCGCTGCACTAGATTCTTCTTGAGGTGTTTGAGATGAAGTGAGACGTGATATCGTCCAGTTTATTGCATGAGATCGATGACATTTCATTAATAGGGCTGACAGTTTTATCATTTTTTCAGTATGGATATCTACTATAATATATTGTAACATGTAGCATGACAGACTCTGGCTGTAGAGTCAGTACCAGTCACCCTTAGCCCAATTTCTTAGATAACTTATCACATTTTCTCATTTTGACATTCTCACGGCTCATGAAAGATTTCGGCATATGTAATCATTTACAACCTAAATGGCTACTGCATTCTTGCGGCTAGGCTTCAGTGGCAGGCAGATTTGCTTTTGTGTCCTGTTAGCTTGGAAGTTTTATCTGCAACCATATTGCTCTTAGTACAGGAACGTTGAACCTTACTTTGTAGCAACAACCAATCGGCACTAGAGTTACTTATCACTGCTTTTGACAACCCCTCATCCTGAAGTTTTTAAGAAGGGCTTGGGCAGTTACAAGCTATTTGCTTGAAACTTGAAACAGTCATGACAGCTGCCAGATGTACCCTATATATGGTAAGGTCTGTAGCCGTGCTGGTTACCAACCCGAAGTCAGAAGCGAAACAGATGCTCCGTGTAACAGCTAGCCCTCAAGCTTTCTGGCCCTAGTGGTATCAGTCATAGTGTGCTCAAGACAAGGGGGTCGTAACAGTTCTTAGTACAGTCTCCTGGGAAAGAACCACACGGTTGTGTTGACCACACGCCAAAAGTCGCCAAGTTCTTTGCAGGGCAGTCGTAATGGGCCTTGTGCAGTACCTTGTGTAGTCCTTTGCATTCTGAAAGTATCACTGTGTAAACGGTGACCGTGGTTCAGCTTTTAATTTCGAAGTGGTTTTCAGAGGGATTAGTCTTGAAATTTCAAATTATCTCTTGCCATATTAAGGTTTCTCAACTTTTCATATTAGTACCACAGCCTTTAAACATCCGTTTGATGGATGTAGTTCACAAGCAATGTTTACGTGTTACCAAAGGCAAGAAAGCTTGTGCCGGATATGCATCATAATCCAGCAGTTTTGTATGTTCATCAGAACTCTCAAGTGGCGAATACTATATTGCATCTTACAGCACACTCGCCCAGTTGCTTTAGGCAATAATTTAACCTATATTAGAGAGCCAGTTTACATGAGTACATTCTGATTGCCTTGCTCCTAAGGGAGGATATTCAACTTCTTCAGTGGCAGCCTAAAGAAAAATTCTTGTAGCATTGTGATTGCAGCCCGAATTCATTATTATCATTAGAATCACTGTAATAAAAGTTTGCCAGGGGTGCAGTCTTTACTGTTTGTATGTTAACGGTGCAGGCTTATTGCTTATTACAATGTGTGGCCTGTACTGGCTGCTCTGTCACCGGGAATCAATCATTGTCATGGATCGGCTGCGTTGTACCGATGACCACATTCTGCATAGCCTCCTTGCTTGGTTTAACCACTTAGTCATTAGCATCTTGACAGCACTGTGTGTTGTCCATGTATTTAATTATGTTATACAAAATTGAAACACATTTAGTAGGCAGCATGATAAAGGCATATAGGCTAACAATTAGCACTATGAGTGCTTTCAGATTCTAGCAAACAGTGATCAGCATTTTTGAGCAGTGCTTTAATTTCACGAAATCCCGAGAAATGGCCCAGCCCCATATTTAGCCTAATCTCAACTCCCATCTCTCTTTTTTTTTTTTCAGTTTGCAAAAAAGCTAAAAGGTGACTTAGTAACGTACATTTCAGTTTTGAAAAGGCCCAGATGATTTCAGCGAAAATGAGAACAAAGGGACATTAGTCACGTTAAGACAACAACCAAACAAATCTTGACAACTGATCCTACAGTAACAGTTGGAACGTGTTGTTCCTTGTTTTGAGCTGCTTGTTTCCACAACTTGTCGCTTAACTGCCAGTAGTCTAGGCAATAAGAAAGCATCGCTGATTAAGAAGATTGGTAAACAGTAGCAGCAGTAAAAAAATTAGGCTTTTGACACATTTTTGCAATAATATCTATCTGCTGAGTGCAGCATTAGCTGGTTTTAGCTGCTCAGGAAAAGATGTCAAGCTTTTGAATCACATAATTTGCTCGTTATTTTAACTTGGCTACCTTTTGGGACATTTTCTATAACTGCAGGCAATAATCTAGTCATCGTTTCATTTTAATGCTGTTCGGAACAATCCAACAACCTGTCTATAAGTTGATGATGTTGTGCTTCTGCTGCCTAACCTACTTTTCAACCACCTTTGCTACTTTCAATGGATGATGTTTCAATCCATGTTGCATTTCCGATTCCCGCTGTCTACCTTTGTTCTTGCAATGCTCAAAAGCATAGCCTTAGATATCTGTATTAATGAGCAGAAAGGGGCAAACTATTGTTAGGATGCGAGTTTGGACACTGCCTATAGAAGCACACAAGTCTTATATCATTCCATAGTGCAGTTACCTGTCAGGCTATGTCAATCATAAGTGGTTGTGTTCTAGTGATGTAGCTATACTGATAAGGTATATCACCAGGCTAGTATGAGAAAATCCCACTGATATCACAGCTCATGTCTTATACATTTACCTTAATATCTCTATTATTAAACCATTGTTATCAATGATATAGACATTTTAAATGCTCTGAACACCAATTCATCACTGAAGTCTAAGGTTTCATTTGGCTTTATTGCCTCTTTAAGCTATGCTCTACTTGACACCAACACTAAAGTAGATTTGGCTAATGAAGTTTGACGTAATAAGACATTTTATGTATGCAGAGCAGTTATATGAAGGTATACCTAGCATTGCTGTATGCTATAATCAAAAGTCTACTCCTAATATAACTTTCCCTGTGTGCTGTAATCTCTCACAAGACACCTGTTTTAACCAGTTGCAATATACTAAAAGCTTGTTACAAGTTAACTGTTGCTATGACTAGTCAGATTGAGTTGCTTGGCTTTTTTAACATATTTTGCAAGTGTTCGTACTCCTACTATAAGCAGCAACATGCATTTAATGAAAGCATTGTAAGGAAAATGCATTTTAGGGCATCACTTTGTAATTTTCACTTTCAAGTTGTCTTAATACAAGCAGGAACATAGCAAATGTAGTTTATATTAAAATAGGGGCAGATTGCGACATCCCAACTTTGTCACATTTTCGATCTGCTGTTACCCCTTAACCTCTTGCTTTCTTTTAACTGACGCACATGCTGCTACACACGATGAGAAGTGCTGCTTGGTCTCACCGTGCGAGCTTCTTCGTTGGCATAAAGGCCTTGACGTCGTCATCATTATCTCCTAAATAACAGAACCAGCTTCATCCACTCCACATTCTTTCACGTTGAAATTGGTTTTGTTTTCTTTTTATTATGTATTAATGTATTTGCTATTCCTCAAGGGCTCCGTACAACCGGTATCGATTGCGTGAACAGTGTCCATCAGTGTTCACCGCTGGGCATGATCATCCTTGTCAGCTTGTTTATTTTGGCAAAACTACTGAGCGTAATTGTGACTGCATGCAACAAGAGCGGGCCAGAAGCAAAGATGCAGATATTTGCATACTACTCCACTACTTTCTAAACAGCCACACACTACCACCTTTTTTTTACATTTTTTTTTTCTTTTTTAACCTCCTGCCTTGTTTTTCGTCCTCCCAGCGTGTTTGCCTTTTTTCCTTCGTCGTCGTGCTCACTGTGGACGTGTGGTGTGTGCGTGCTGCCCCCTCCTCATTTTTTGAATGGTGTGGGAGAATGTGAAAAATCTTGTTGCACCCTGTGCTTTTTAATTGCACCATGCACTCGCATGCTGTGGCCATGGTGGTGGTTTTGGTGACATTGTAAAAAGCATTGGCAATATTTTTCCTGGTGGTAACCGCGTACTTCTTTTCTCTATTTTGGCTTTGACAATATTAATGCCCTCGTGGCTTCTAATGGCTTTGCTTCTGTTTGCTTTTGATTTATGTCAGCATCATCCTTTCAACATTAAGAGTTATAGCTTTTCAAATGGTGTTGAGCAGCCAGAATAAACATGTCCTCCTTCTTGAGAACCATATCTCTTTCAGTTTTGCATATGTAGATTCTTCTCATTTTTCTCTTTTACTGTTGCTTTAGTAAGGCGTTTAAAGACAAAGCTAGCAGTTTTGAACCTTTGCCGGTGTCACTTTTGTTCAGAGGCGCTGCAGTCTGAGCTTTTTGAAATTCTTTGTAGCAGGTTTTGCTGTGATGACATGATCACTTAGTCATAATACTCTCACACAAACCGAACCAAACAGTTTTAAGTGGGCTTTAGTCATTCCTTTTATCGTTGTTTGAAAAAAAAAACAAAAAAAGCAGCTTTCAGCGTCCTGAATTTTAAGATTTACTTGCTGCCTTGTTGCTTTTAGCTATTGTGTTCACCATGGTCGAGTGGTCCTAGCTTTTTCTAAGACCATTCGGCTAACGCGATTTGTTAACATGACCACCGCTTGAGTTTTGCCTAAATGCAGCTACAAAATGCCCTCACAGCTATCACTTATCCACACACCTATTTGGCAGTACATGGATTCACCTAAACCTCTTTCAGACCTTGATTTCTAGCCTCTTAATGGAGAACATATAGAAATGATTCCTCAGAATAGAAATTGTAGTATGGTGGCAATTATCACCACCTAGGTTCCATCTAAGTATCATGATTTGTTTATTTGTGTAATATTGTGTAGTATTATTAAGCAGTTTGTTGCATGAAGCTCATTACTCTTCTCAAAGATCAACTCTAAAGATTTTTTTACCACGTCTTGGTAGTTGCGATTCCATGTTCCAGAGACACTATGTGTGGGATTGTAGAAATGGTGAGAAAATGCTAGTTTAAGACCAAATAATATGCTAGTCTTGCTTCAGTGAAATTTATAGCCCGTCACAGTCTAAGAATAAATATAAGCTCTGATTACGTGGCCGCATTGCCCATATTTTTCATGCTTCCGCCCTGTTGCTACGTCAGGCTGCAAAAAGGACAAAACGGAATAAAGCGTTGCCAAACACTCCGAGCTGCTGCCGCTTTGGTGCACGTCAAACGCCGCGCAATCACAAAGTTCAGCTGTTTCGATTGATGAATGGCGAGGATGATGTTGTGTCCGTGTGGATAAGAGTTGAATTTTATATTGGTTCGTCTTAACCATTATGTCATAGCAAACGGCAGCCCTAGTTGAATGTTCATAACACAAATAGATATTAGTACACTTTATTTTCCATTCTTAGCTTGTCACAAACTGTAATGCTATCACAGTACCTAAACAAGCAATTCTGCTACACATAACTTTCATCGAATCTCTTCGTCACACTGGTATGACCAACCGTACATTCTAAACAGTGAGATGGTGACTGTATATATTATGTGGGGTCGTGTCTGCTTATTTATCATTCTTTGTACTTCTTCTGCACCAACAGTTTTGTGTTTGATAAAACTAGACATAGATTACGACCTTGCAGATATGGTATCTCATTTCTCAACTGCATAGTTTTCTCTCAGAAACTTCAGTGCTGATTCTGACACAGTTGGTATCCGTATGAGGCAGTGTTTATGGTGATTTTTGGATAGGGCCACCACTTGTTGCCAGCTAGATACAAGAAGCGAATAGTGCACTTCAGAAGCTATGTAACGAGTCAGCTTAACATGAGAAAATGTTTCCGTTTGGACATGTAGTCACCTTTAATTCATAAAAGTGCTCGCTGGCGAGCAAGACTCGCAGCCCTAGAGGATGGCAACAGACCAATGTTAACAGTGCACTGTGTGGCTGCTTTTCACAATTTAGTATTGCATTGTACAAAAGGAAAAAACGGGAAAATGAAAAACATTGTGCTATAAGAGCCGTTCCATGCAACTTAAGGTTCAGGTAACATTGATTGTGAGCCGATTCGAGAACTCGATGGCTGTGCTCGGCTTTACCACGGCTAATGCAATTGAAATGGGCTCAAACTGCACACGTGGCTGGCAGTGGCTGGTGTGCAGGGTTTCCCACATGTGAGGTGAACATCTCCTTAATATTCAAGACCTCCTAGAGGCTGATGTTCATTAAGGTAAATTGAAAAATTATTGCAATGTATACATTGATAAGACTTGGAATAAATTATCTAGTTTTAAATTTTGAATACTAATGAGTTGTGCACTGTAGGTGTGGTCGACCCTGTAGAGATGGTTCACACTTAGGGGAAACACTCTGAGTGTGCGCCGTTGTGATGCTGCAAGCGCTGGAGTCAGGCAGCTCGCACACGCTCAGGCACTTGAGAACGGAATATCAAACAGCATCTGCTGCTGCAGTGCATGGTGGCCACATTTTCTGGAAGCATGCTACTCAAAGGGGCGGGGAGTTTGTGGATTTCCTTGTTACTGAGAGGACTTAGCTGATAATCTCCTCTAAACGTTGTAAAACGTGAACATGTGATCCTTCACTGGCAAAACAGGGGTTCTACAAACTTTTTTGGAAAGCATGCTTTGTTTGTTCTTTCTAAAGACTAGCATACTGAGAGCATGCACATATACTATTTCTTCACTGCATGTGCATCCGTAATGCACAATACCAAGAAAGGCAAAATCTGCTCGAAACGTGCTCAGTCTCCTAGCACAGCCACAAAATGTAACCCACTTCCCAACAAAGCAGCCATTGTAACCCACTTCCCAACAGGGCACACCATTGCAGCAGACAACGGGGCTCAACGGTATGCATTTCGAGCGTTTGCGCCAGCGCGAGCTGCTCTTGGCGCACGACTGCTGTGCTTGCTGCACCACAATGCCACGCGCTCCAAGATTTCTTCTAAACGTGAAACAACCTGCACATGCAGCCAACAATGCAACATCACTGCCCATCCCATGATTGTCCTCATGGAAAGTAATTTCTAGTGGCAGCATCGTGCAGCATCAGAACACTAGCTCAGAAACGTCCCACTCATGCTGCCGGATACCTGCACTGGCATCTGTTATACACTCCCATCATTCTTGACACGTGGCTTCATGTAGTACATGATACATAATGGGGAAGTGAGGTGTGGCTGGCATGAGGTAATCATTAATGTTCACGGGTAAAGAATGCGTGCGTCTTTTAAGCTCATTGTTTTTCATAGTGATAAAAGTGTGCTGAGTAATGTGCCCTGCAAGATTGTAGATTCTGATCCCACCGACGCAAAGTGTGATTTTTCGTCCACTTTGATTACTTTCAATTTAAGTCAAAATCATTACGCTACAGTCTAAGAAACTAGAGATAATGCCTCTTATGCTTCTCTTGCCATAATTATCTGTTGATTTAATTAGTTTTGCTCTGTAAGTGTCATTGAGATCTATTGTCCTCAAAAAAATTGCCAGAGTTTGTCTTTGACACGTGAGAGCAGCAAGCAGCAGTGAAAAAAGTCGCTTTTTGCTGTCTCATAAAATCCATGTACTACTAAAGGTTCTCATGGGTAATCAACATAAAGACTTTTAAGTTCTCATGCAGTAATCATACAATTGATTAGTATACAATCACCACTGCAGCAAATCATTTGTTAGCATCTTTTCTGAAGCATGACAGGTACACATTGAACTTGAGTCATGAGCTGAAGGTTGCCATTGGTACTGGCATTCACTTTAAGACAATTTAAGTTTTTTTTTACTTGAATTAGCTAACCCAACTCACCATCTCTTCACTGTCATCACAGAGTTTTCACATTAACACGCTCACTGTGGCTGAGCCACCAATGTGTCACAGGCTGTGCTTCTCCTATGCGGTCACGATGTTACGACCATGCATCTGCTTGCTAATGCGATGACTTCATCAAACATGAATGCATAGATACGATTGTTGGTTCAAAAAGTAATTTTTTTCTGGTGTTAGATGCCATGACTCATCGGTGACGTACCGGAGGGTCACAGCACACCTGGAAAATATACCGAGTGGCCCACCAGTGCGTAACTCTGCACATAAAATGAGACCTCAAGAAAGCTTGCCACAGTGAAGGTGTTAAGGCACTCTGAATTTAACACATTGAGGCATATTAAGGAAAATTTCAAAGCCTTAATTAAATGTGCTCATATGTATAAGGGCAAAAGGTTCGGGCTTTATATACTCTGCTAGTTACTTATTTAGACCACTAAACTGCTTGTGTTTATGTGTCAGTTTATTCTTTATAGTACATCTCTCTGCCAATGATAGTTTGTTCATTTTCTTGCATAATGAAGAAGCCCGGGTGCAGCAATCGTAATTATATGTGGGTTTTTTGTTTTGTTTTCGAAATGTTTATGTAATGAATGTTTCCCTGCAACCTCGCAACCTACATGGTGAATGGTTACGTGTATCTGTGCAGCTAACCATACACAAAAAGTTTAATGGTGCCCAGTTCTTGTAGCCTGATATTGCTGTTTTAGATAGCTTATATATTTTTTTCGAAAGTACATACTGGCAAAATCATCATTGTCACTATTACCCGCCAACATTACCATAAACATGATTTGCCGCTGTAGCACATGGTAGCATACTAGTTGTGCACCTTTAGTTTCATAACTAGTTTGTTCCATTGATGTACGTGCAGATAGTTATCAAATAGTTTGAACGTATGAAAGGCATGCTAATAAGAATATGTATAACTGGCACCTATTGTGTTGTCTTCATGCCCAGGAACCACAGAATGCCTAAATGCTTTTACACCTGTTTCTGCTTGCACAGATACATGTACTTTCTTTGTGAAGTGTTAGCTTTCTAACATATCTGTATACCTCTGTCATAGACTGACTAAACCACTGCAGTAGAAGATTACTAAGAAAACCCATAGTAAATAATGGTACATTGAAGCTTCTCTGTTCTTCACAGCACCTTGTGCTCTTGAACGTCGGAGTATCGAATACTTTTCACTGGTGTGATAAACCACCAGTGCAGCCATTAAAAACATGCCACTGACTTTACATTCGCAACGAAAAAGGCAGATATCGCTCTGCATTCACTGTTGTGCCTTTAGAGGGAACAGCAAACTAGTGAACTAACTGATGGGTTTCAATACAGCAAAGAAAAAGAATGGGAGTGAGTCAGTTGCGAGCAGTGCCCAGAAGGTGCAGGTTGGCAAAGATTGTCTCTCTGGTGAAGTTAAGCATTTAAAAAAAAAGGTAAAAATATGAAGGAAAAAACCTGCGTGCAAATGTGGAAAGCTTCTTTGTATTGGCCTTTCCTTGCAGTTTCACCATTTAGCTTCAGACAGCAGTGGGCAAGTGGAACTGCTTTGCGAAGTGTGTGCCTTTTCGTAACCCTTATGTGCAAATGCTGTGTTGTCACTGTGGTGACCTGTGGTCACTGTGTTTCTACACTCGTTGTCGTTGTTGTCACTGCTTTGGCGACCATCTTGAAATTGAAATCCTTTTTTTTTTCTTTCCCCTCTCTTTCTGTCTTTCTCTCATCTTGCATCCGCCTCACACGTTTTTTCCCACTTTGGCTTTCTTCCTCCTCCACCTTTCCTCAACACTGCCTCCCTATTTCTTTTCCCATGAAATCCTCGAAACTAGTGGATCTCCCTGAAATCAAGGGCCCTCATCGCAAATTTAGAGCCCTGGTCTCTAGTGTCTTAGGTAGGCTTCACGAGATTTTTTTACTTACACCCCTTTTCCCTGCTCCCTTCTCTTACGCTTGCGCCTTTGCTTGCTGCCGGGGCTTTGCCTGTGACAGGTACTGGTTAGTTAGCGCTACCTTGCCGACCACGGTCGAGCGAGGTCTTACTCTGGCGCTAGAAATTTGCACTTCGCTCTTGGTCTCTCTTGTCAAAGCCACTCACTCACATCGGGCCTGCTGGGCTTATCTCTCCCTCTCTCTTGTCTTGGAACGCAGGCTTTGCGTCCTGGCTTGAGCCTTGTATGCAGGGGCATGCGAGTTATTTTTTTCGATGCTTTCACAGTAGCTTTCTCTCGCCTGCTTGTTGTTGGCGGTGCTATTATCACTATGCTTCTGTCTCAACTTTCAGTTACTTGGCCTTTCCTTTGTGTTTGTGGAGTTCCTGCTAGTGGTAATGGGTTCTCCTTTCTTTGTGTGTGTGCTTGGCCAGTTGTGTGCTCATAGAATGATTGTACTTAACCATTTGCCCAATGGAGGATGTTTGATGTGCTTAGTTGCCATATGAAGATGGCTTTAGAAAGCTACTGCCGCATTGGCTTATGTGTGGAGTGGAGTGGCTGCATGTTATGAGACAGTTGTACAAAATTTAGTACTTGGTTTATATAGTCAGGGAAAATGACAGTCGTTTAGTGTCTTGTGTTCTGGTAGCACCTCATGTGCATAATTGTTGTGGATGAATAACTTTATTTTAAGATAATAATAAAGGTTATTGTTGAATGCTACTACCTCTGTAGCCACCTAACATGCTCCGTTTTCATAGGTCTGCATTAACTATTTGAGTGTATCAATTCACGAGTATTATTTAGAACTTCTCGCTAAGTCCAGTAATACAGCATATTAAGTTTCACTGAAAGATTTGAAAGAGACGAAGTTGTTCAAGCTTGTTTACATTTAACTTGAAAGCATCGGTTTTACAAAATTAAATACTGGGGAAAGGCACTTTTGTGTAGCATAGACTAAATGGCATTAAAAGGGTAGTGCAACACTTTTCTAACCAAGCATCATCTGGCTTCATTATTGGAGTTTATAGCCTCGCAAATTGACTGCCTTTAACATTTTTAGGATCGGTCAGTGGCAAACGGATTTACATTGATTTGCCACCACAACTGTAATTGATTTCTCTCTTTTCTTGTCGCTACAAGCACGCAGCAAACCAAGCAGGGAGGAATGTTGAAGGATCGCTGACAGCAAAAGTTTTGTTTGCGGCTTTTTTACAGTGATTTGTAGTTTTGCGTATGGTAATGCCGAAATTGAATCGTAAATGCTATAACGCATCATATAATTTATGCTAGCATCATCAATTCGTAACGGTTTTGCGTCAGTTCAAAACGGCCACCTGAATACGATAAGAAACTAGCACCGTCCCACAGCGAGGCAGTGCCTGAGACTACCTGCGCTCAACCTTCGGTGACGCTGAACGCGCTGTTTTGAAATAGGGGGACCCACGGGTAGTGGAGAATGAAAGGATGTGGATGCTTTGAGCTTTGCGCCCTCAGAAAAAAAGAAAAGCCCGACAACCTAGCGAGACGGGTGACGAACAATAGTCTCTGCCGGGTGCAAGTTGGAGTATTGTGTGCGCCGTACAAATGTTCTTTGACACCAAAAATACTTGCTTTTCCTGTGCAACGTCCTGAGGGGACCCCCTGTCTACGTCAAACCACTGAAAATGAATAATTGGATGAGCGTGCACCCTTACTTCAAAACCAAAATAAATTATTTTATAGCCAACGCTCGTCGCTAATAATCGGCAAGAGGTGCCCCCCGCATGGAAGACTCAAACAACACAAGCATCTCAAGTTCCCAAATTTGGTGTCAGGGGTCCTTTAAGGGGGAAAGAAGTTACGTCCCATGTGCCTCGTGACGTTGGGCACTTTTTTTTTTTTTTTACACAGGGCTTGCTTTAAATATGGCCGCGAGTGCACACACAGGAACGTAGTGGCCTTCCACGGAGGTCTCGATGACTATACTCACTGTGTTCAAATCAGTCAACGTTCGTGAATTTTGGTATATGATGCTATCATTCGGGCATATGGCATCATTTGTAGAAAATAGGGGGAATGATTTGTAGCTGGCTTGCAAAAGTGATTGTTAATTCCAGGTCGCATGTTCTCAGAAGCGTCGACTACCAAGCAGCTGTGTTTTCTGATCATGCTGAAAAAATGTCACAGGGCCCCTTTAAAGCAACTCTCCCATCATCGCCAGCAGTTACAGTATTGTTTCTTGCTGTAAGAGTTCGCGGCGCTATTCCCTCAATGTGAAATTAAGAAGTCACGCTTCGGGCTCAGCTGTCATTGGTCCATTCCAATTATTTTGGCTAATCGACAGCTTTTTAACAGCTTGTAAGTTATGAAAGAAACAGAAAGAACAGGAACAAGTCAAATCTACAGTATGCTATAATTTTAAGTTTGGGGCAGCCCAGTGCACTTATCTGATAACGCTTATGAGAGCTGCAAGTACAGTGCATCTGGCAAAACAGAACATAATTATTGTTCCTCAATGTGGCAAGGTGGAAGGCGAAATACAAGCTGTACCATTCGCTATGAATAGTAGGCGTGCAGTGGGCGAGACAGTTTGAAGCAAGTAATGGTCAGGTCGATTGCAAAGACATTATTTTTCACTTCTGTATCTACTGTGGTCACAAGGGAACACAGGGATGCTGCAGTCAAATACAAAACCAACTAAAACAGAGGCATATGATAGGGAATGCAATTCCGTTCAAGTGATTCCCAATTACAAATATTCTTCTGTATTTGGACATAATTTGGAACAAGCAAAGAGCTGTTTGATGTTTTAAGTTCATGCTTTTACCAGCTGCAGACTTGCAGTAAGTGGCACTTGTGGCTGCTTTTTCATAGCATTCTGCTTATTCATTATAAGTTAATTAGGCTACTTAGCTCATTACATGCAACAAGTTAATTAATGCAAAAAAGGAGCCTGCGAAGCTGTCTAATATCCCTGTCACACAGCAAATCTAATGTCATTTGCAACGAATTACATCAAGCGAACCTAATGTCCTTTTACCTGCGTGCTGTCACACGACAAAAAACAAACGTCATTTTGAAATAATGACTATGACCTTTGCCGTCCGGAGCTGTGGATTTTGGGAGAAATAAGAATATACTAAAACTTGCATGTAACATGTGTATATCCACAAAAATAATTTTTATGGACAAAAAGGTGCTCTTAGAATGTAAACGCGCTCGTTTTACACAACTTGCCACAGCTGCGTAACACACTCGAAAACACAACATGGTCGACGATATGACCAGGCGTGAGTGCAGTGAACTGAAGCGGAGAGCATGACCGACTTCCCAGCTACAGAAATTAGACTGCAGCAGCGAGTTTGTGTTGTCACCACCTGGGACACCACAACACATGCAATCGTATGATCAAGATATGCGATAGAGGCAACAACGACTACAGAGAAAAAATGAAACGAGGCCGGCGTCCAGCCGCTGTAGTTGAGAGTATCTCTACTTTTTTTATTATTATTATTAAAGAAACTTTCATGAGTGCTATTATGTCATGAAACCAGTGATATGTTGATCTAGTAAAGAATAAGTTATTTCCAAATAATAAATGTTTTGTATGCACAAGTTAACACTCATCTCCCAAAAAAGTCCCTGGTGTCGTGACTACTAATAGAGTCCGAAATCGAATGCGAATGTGTTTCAGGAACTCATTCGACAGAAAATGTCGTTTTCATCAAATGGCATTAGTTTCTCTGTGTGACAGCAAACAAATGACATTACAAATAAATGACATTTGCCGTGTGACTGGGGTATTAGTCTGTTGCTTTTTAAAGATAAAAACTTATGTGTGACAGATGTGTACTATGAAGCACACATGAACTGCTATGTGCCTTGGAATTGTAAGGATGTTCGTACATTCACACATGAGCATGCCTAATGGCATTGAAAACCTAACATCATTTACCACAAAATGCATTTTCACAATTCAGTCAAGCATTGAGTCTGTACTTTCGCTACCGAATGAGCAGTTGTAGCTGTATGCAAAATAACATTCTGAAGTTTATTGAAATCTACACAAAAAGCGCATATCAATGTTTTAGTTGTGTTTTGTGAACATTTTCCTGCAATTTAAAAACATGTTTACTGCTTTCAATGCTATCACAACATTTAATGTTAAAAATGGGCATGGCCAGAGGACACCAACTTGAGATATGCTGACAGCAAGCAATTTATTCAAGTTAAATAGTCATTAGCACAGTCACCTGAAATGCAGTAAGTGCAGTAAAACATATTGGGAAACAAAAATGTCACTAAAATTTTTGTACCTCTAGGGGTGTTAATGTCATTAGGTGCGGATGTCATTTGCTGCAGCAAATACTATTCGACCTGTGGTTGTGCTACACAGAAAAAGGTAATGTCATTTGTTGATGATATCAATATGATAAGAGGTCCCCCCGACAGTTTTTACTTTGGAACCTCCTCATGTACTCCGCTTATCTGTTCATTTATATCTATGCTTTGATTGATTGAATATGTGGGGTTTAACGTCTCAAAACCACCATATGATTATGAGAGACGCCATAGTGGAGGGCTCCGGAAATTTAGACCACCTGGGGTTCTTTAACCTGCACTCAAATCTGAGCACACGAGCCTACATTTCCGCCTCCATGAGAAATGCAGCCGCCGCAGCCGGGATTCTATCCCGCGACCTGCGAGTCAGCAGCCGAGTACCTTAGCCACTAGACCACCGTGGCGGGGCTATATGTATGCTTACCCTTCAATAAACTTCAAACTTCAATGTCGATTATTAAAGAAAATGGCCAGAAAAGTTGCGGAAGGTTGCTGTAGAGTGGTAGAAAAGTGAAGTTATTTATTTTAAAAGACTCGCTGGAAGTCGCTTTGCTAAATAAACGTGCAGAAATTTTATATCGCAGAATATATGGCTGACATAAGCCGAGACAATCTGCTTAGCCAGTTGTCACAGCTCATAGAATGGGCACTAGTACTATAAACACAAGCAACAGGGCTGACATCGCAGAGCCACTGAACAACGACGCTAAGCTGCAACAAGTAATGCATTTAGTGGCTTTGTTGTTGACAATGCAAAAAGTGTGCACTAGCCAGACGAAGATTTGATCCTGGGATCAGTGAAAAAGCAAGATGCATTTGTTGCATTAGTTGAGGCATTCACAGCGTGATTGGGAGAGGAGGGGGCAGGAAAAGAAACATCGCATCTGTTGAGGTCTTCTGGAACGTGAAGTAACAGACGCACACGTGCAGTGTGACCACACACATATAAAAGCCCAGAGCGCTCCGCATTTGTGCACTTTGAAATATGGTCTTGCAGATGTCCATGGGGGAAAATAGATTGCAACAGAACTGCCATAGCCTTATGAGAGCAAACATCTCCACCAGGGTTCGTTCCACTCATGGATCAAATGCTATTGCTCCATATACATGCATAGATGTGCACAGAGATACAAAAGCAACTGTCTATTTACATTCTGGCCTATAACTCCGGCAGCCAGTGGCCACTGAAGTGGAAAGTAAAAGCATTTCAGGACAGCTTTGCGTACACTTGTTCTTGTTAAAATGAGTGATGCCTTAAAATATTAACACTAGTAGCATGTTTGCATGAATGCGGATCAAACTGAGAAAGCCAAATGCCACCCTTTAAGTAGTCTCTGGAGCAGAGTGTGCTACATTCAGTTTGACTGTGACGGCAAACATGTTTCGCGAATTCATTCGATTGCTTAAGTACAATGAACTCTCAGTAAACAGAAATCTGTTAGACGGAATTGCTACGTAAATATAATAACTGCCTTTTATATTATTTGTTTCTGACTTGAATGCTGCAACCCAGTTGTTCTCTCAGTAAAAGAAACTCCTGTTAAATGTAACACATTTTTCCGGTCCCTTCAGGGTCCATTCAATGAGAGGCCACTGTATTTTCATTTTAATGACATCATATATCGCTGTGTATCAGCTGCATAATGTCATTAGATGCTAATAGCATCCAGGCGAATGACATTAAAATGGCCATTGTGACAGGGATATCACATTTGAAACAGTGCTACAAAGTAGAAAAATCACCAGAACTCGCTTCTACACATTTAAGTTATGTGTCAGTGACAGTACTGCAGGTCATAACAATAGCAAATGAAATAAATGCTGGGTTTTACGGCTAACAGGGTAGGTATTTATTTAGATTACGATGAATTCTGTTCAGCTTCACTTTCATATAGCATTGTCCAATGGTTAATCTTGATGCTTCTGCATTCATATCGCATTGGTAACTGTCAACTCTTTCAACCCTTGGGTGGCTGTTTGGGTGGCTGCTACGTAGCAGTAACATCTATGCTTATCATGTGCATTTCAGTGTATGTTTCGTGTACTTCATTCCACGTGCAACAATTAACGTTATGGAGGCTAAATGCTTCCATGACTGCTTGCGCTGGCAACCAAGTAGTAGTCCATAAAATCAGATTTTTCTTTATGAAGTTTACTTTGTATTCGAATGTAACGTGAAACATAATAGTAACACGAAGTTTCAATACACTTTCATTGTGAAATGTGATATGATCACGGCATAGAAGGTTATCTCGGTCTTATTACCTCCTAACTTGGGGAGTGATACATTCGCACGAGTAGCAGCCTACCTGGAGGTCATGAAAAAGTGATAATCTCTGCCAGCTTGCATTTTGGAAGGCTGCACCAAGTGCATAGAAATTTTTTTTGTTCATGCCTTCCTGTAGCAGATGTGTATCAGACAGGGAGGCCTTTCGTATTATCGAAGCAATCTGGCTGTCCTCTATTCGACAAGGAAGGTCACCATTCAGATCTATTCTGAATGGGAAAGAGAAAAGCTTCAACCCAAACCTATTTGAAATCTCAGCATCATGGAGCTTGACTCGCTTTTTCTCTAATCGTTAAAATGGCATGAGGTTTTCCGCTGCTGTTATGTGCTCTTGTCACCTTGAAAAATGTGTAGACAGGTTCTCACAAATGTTCCCATTGAAAGATCGATTTTACCCAGTGTCAGAAACACCACAGTTCTATCCTTTCTTAGGTTTTTTTTTTTTTCTACACTTCATATTACTGCAGTGAAGTATATCCAAGCAAGCTTTGAAGTGTGCTTGTAGGGCATAGCGTTTAGTATATCAAATGTAGAGGTGATTAGGAATTCAATATACATGTAGCACAGGCCTACTTGTGCTTGCTATTTCCCAGGGGACTTAACAGCTCTTTAATATAGCGAATAATTATGTATTCAACTGCGTTCAGTTAATGTATAGGCTAACATATTAGGACAGTCATTTCTGCAGCATTTTCACACTTCTGACACTTAAGCGTGGAAAAATATGATAGGTTGGAGGTTATGCTAGAGGCACAGGAACACATCGTGTGAGCGAGCACTTCACGAATGAAAGAAAGCAAACCTAACATTCAGCTTAGAAGGTTGGCAGATTGGGCTAGTTGGTACTAAGATTCAAGACTAGGGTGTGGTTCTAACGTTAAAGATGAATAAATCCTTTTTATTCGGTGTTGTGGTGAGCCACAAAAACAAGTTTTTTTGTGTGTGATCAAGAAAAGGTAGCTTGTTCGTTGGACATTTTATCGCAAGATTTGCACGTTGATGCATGTGCCACGCTGCATGACTAGATGCTCTTTTGAGTGGTTCACTGCAGAGTAATTTGTATTTTGCGGAACAAGCTAATGTCTGCGTAGTTTGAGTCTTGTTTGTGCCATTGTAATATGGCAGCCTTGCCCATATCAGCAATTATATAGTGAAGCATAGTCTAGAGTGATCTTGATTACTACTCTGCATTTGCTGAGTGTACATTTTCTCACATGATCTCGTCGACTTTAGTGGCACCAAGTGTCTCAGCAGAGATATGTCTGTTTTGGTAAAAACAAAAACACCGTCTCACGACACGTGTTTAAAGGGGGACCTGGCAGCATCGTGTAATATTATGCCCCAGTGGGATTTTTTTTTCTCTGGTTCTAAGGTAACTGTGAAAGGTAATTTAAAGAATAGGTTAAGCCCATAAAAGAGAGAGAGAGAAAGAAAAGGCCTATTTTCATATCATAATTATTTATAAACTTCTTCATTTAGTTGGGATCATTTGGAAAGATTTTTGTCCTGCAGTGGATGTAAAATAAACCAAGGATTACAATTATCATTGCAATTGTTGCTTCCGATGCATTTGGGAAGCTACGGCAGATTGTTAGAACATTATTTTTGCCATTATTGTTCTATGCGTCCTTGTCTACTCATGCTCACTCTTTTTGTATGAGTTGTCAGTATTTATTGTTTAGGCATAATAAATCACGTGATAAAATTGCTACAGGAAATACTGCATCAAAGCTGTGTGCTACATATAATATTGTGTGAGGTGTGCAACCATTTGGAGGAGCCTGAATTGATGGCAAGCCTAGCATGATATCAAGTGAAGAGCTTGCTTTGTGTAAACTATTGGACCACCCACCTCTGGTGTTGATCTTAAAATGCTGTTCACTTGCAGTGCAAGAATCTGAGACCTATGAGTAGCTTTAAAAAGTTTAAAAGATGTGTTTGTTTGTGAAGTGCTCACTATGCACTACATATGCCTCACCTGTGCTGATGAAAATGCAGCAGGTTAAAATATCAAGGTACCCCATAGTTTTCACTACATCTGAATTATTACCAGGTCGTGTGATGAGCAGACATGAAACGAATACATAACATGCATAAAGGCCCCTTTTTGTTAAAAATTTGTCAATGATTAAGAGCGAAACGCTAGTTGTGCTTGTGAAATAGAGCTCGGAAATGAATGGGCAGCACTGAATCACGGAAGATCTTTATAAAAGAAAGGAGCGTATTTCGAACGGCAGCCTAATTTTGCTCATTAAAGTCGGCTTTCGTGAAGAAAAAAATTTAGCTTGAATTTCAGTTAGTTTCAGTCCAATCCGATCCCTGAAATCCATACAAAATTGTAGGGATTGGGTTTGCTGCTTGCTGTCTTTGATTTGAAGTGTCACCTTTCTGTTTGCATGCAAGAGGTCTGTTGTACTAACTACTAGTAGCGAGGGAACTTGGGGAAACCTTCTGCTGAAAGCTGTGTGTAGTCTTTCATGTTTAATTGTGCAGTTATGCTGTCTCTTGCATTGTAGCGTGTCCGTCCAGCTGACACTTTTGTCTCAAAAGACCCGTTCTGCTTTTTACATGCTGGTGGACCAAGAAGTTTCATAACTGCCATGTCTTGTGAGCTCCACTTTCGATAGTTTTTTTTGCCCTCTCTTCTTGGCCAAAGGTTTATTCGAAAACTTTCTGGAGCATCGTTCCTAGTGCGTAGAAGGCTGCACGAAAGCCTGCTCTGTTGTTCTTCTTCTTGCTTCTGCTTGGGAATTCCATATTCACCTATCCACAAGCTTTTCTTCTTTCTCTTCCTTTGTTTCTATCTTCGTTTACTTGCTTGTTCCCTTCTTTACTTGTAGGGGCATCCTGTTTGTTCGTGTGGTTTCTCTGATCAATGTTTCTCTCCCATTTTTTTCGCACAGCACTGAAGCACTCGCCTTCAAAAAGGAAAGGAGCTCCAGGGAGAACACGTCAGGTTTCAGCCAACGAACAAGATGTCATCAAGGAGGAAACGGAAGCGGACACATCACCAGGCAAAGATCAAGGTATTTATCCAAAACCAATTTTCTCTTATAGGTGACTCCCTTTGCTGTATCGCTAACTGAAGTTAATGCGCAAAATTGGTAATGAATTTTTCAATGTTTACTTTGTGGCCTCAATGTTTAGTTTGTGCTGGGAATAGTGGTGCCGAGCTTTCCTAAAGCTGCTGACAATAGCAGCATTAGGTGTCGGGCCTTGTATAGAACGTGTGACCCGGAAAGTGCAAAAACCACACTCTGGCCTTTTATTATTATTATTATTATTATTATTATTATTATTATTATTATTATTATTATTATTATTATTATTATTATTATTATATTAATTTTGTATGTGTGTGAAAAGATCACAAATTAAAGAACACTGCCCATACAGAAAGCTTGTTGTTCTTGCAAAAGTGAAGGCACTCTTCGATACAGAATGGTTTGACATTGTTTTGTCCAGTTATGCTCGGTCTTGGCAAATAAAAACAGAGCGCTTGCATTGTTAGAGATCTCGAAGAATCAGACGCATTTGTTTGTTCAGGGGCAGCCCCATATTTTCTAGAACATTAACTCTGTGTTCTGTTTTTAGTTGCAAAGATGCCCCCGCATTGCTACGGTCATATTTGTTAGAGTGCATTTTATGTGTGGTCGGGAAGCGTTCTGGCCCTTCATGGTTGTGCATCGATTGTGGCACGCGTGAAGCTCGCAAGAGAAGCAGCCTGATCGTGCTTGACGAATGGAGGCGACAGCAGCAGCCTTAGCAGCAGTCCCCGGAAAGCTGCAGCGGACAACGCCAAGCCATGGCGAGGGCCACAGCCGTAGCTGATGCCGCCGCCGCCCCCGACTGCTAAGTCTGCGATTTGACCGAGATCCCGGGCCCACTCTCGTCGCTCGTTGGGAAGAGCTGCGCCACGTGATATGCTTTCCTGTGGACTCTATTTTCAATATCTCCTGTTACCTCTCGCCGCAACTTGTTTGGCCATTGCTGCCAGTTGCGGACGCAGTTTGTACCAGTTTGCCGTTTACAGATAGGTCGGCTTCATGGAACAGAAATGTCTCAGCATATTTTTATGCAAGCTTCGCAGTGCGTAAGTTGTGCATAGCCCAGCACAGCTTATGCTTGTGTAAACGTGTAGCGATGTGTGGTATCCGATTTAAGACTTCGGCTTTAGCGCTATATGCGTCCGCCGAGATAGTAGGCCAACAAAAACTTAGGCCAAATCTCGATATTCAAAGAATTTTCCATTTTACCTGTATTTCTTAGTAACATATCATGTCATTACGCTATGTTCTGAATATTTGAATGCTTATCTGTTTTTGTCTTGCCTGTGAGGATAAGCTGTTGTGTACTTATGTACTTCTTTTAGATGTTCATATCAGTCCAGGTTTTTAAGTGTGTGATGCACCTAAAGCAAACAATTAGTCTAGGGTATGTGAAATTGTACAATATTACATAACGGGCTTTGAGCTCAACAGCCTACATTTAGCTGGTAGATATTACAGGGGGAAAAGTTATGACTCATGTCCCCACTTAGAGTTTGTGTTCCCAATACATAGGGGCAATTACAGTTAGTGTTACTATACATATGAAAAGTTTTGCTGGCCATGCTGTGGCTTATTTTCTAGAAATAGTTGTCTTAAGAAACAACTATTTTGTGCAAGGTCACATTGTTTTACAGTACTATAACATTTAAATGTGCAATCGCTGTTCATGTTACTCACTTATTCTCTTTGTTCATGCTTGGTAGTGCGTGTTCTAGTATGTCATTCTACTGTTGTGGAATTGATTTTTTGCATTTATATATATGCTTAGGAAGCATTGTAACTCTTATAGTGTGCAAATTATTACTTAAAGCTGCGAAACGTCCTTGCTATGATGTTGGTACTTTATGTTATTATCACCAATGTTGACTACACCAATGAAATAATGCCTACAGTAGGTGCCAACTGAAAGTACTGCCGTGTGCCTAATCTTATCACGACACACAGTAAGGTCTTCGTAATTCAAGATCATGTTATCTCAAATTACGTGTGAATTGCATGATTCAGGCAGTTTTTGTTATTTGACATGGAAAGAATGATTGACAATTCGAACAGCTGTAGCATATTTTTACCTTGGCCTGTAATTTCGAAAGCTAGGTCATTCTAACTGCTCTTGAAGTTTTTCTCACCAGCACATGTTTAAGTGCACCTCAGTAACAGTGTCAGACTCGGTTGAGACTTCCCAACAGCTCTGAAATTCATGACCATAAAAATTGCAAAAAAACTGTTCCTGCTGTCCATTCCGTATGACAGGTTAGCCGAGCTATTGATCGGGCAGCTGTCAATTTGAAACATACTGGCTGGAGGATACGACATGTTTCTCGACAAATCTCACGTTGCCTTGGAAGCACACAGCCCACGCAGTGTCCTTACGCAAAGAAATTGGTGACGAGGACATTGACTTGGCGGCCCATATAGGTACTCATTATTGGCCTCTTGGTGTTTGGCCAATCTGGTTTAGCCAATAAGGGTGAAGATGATTTTGATATCGATGTAATTTGGATGCATCAAGCCTGGTCAAAAATCAGGAGTGCCCATGCTGCAATATGATTGTGGAACATGATTCTGGAATATAAGTTCAAAAATATGGCCCTGATCACTGCAAGCCATCCAACCAAGCATTTTCTCAATTGCAAGTGCTTTAAACAGAACGGTTTATAAACAGGCACTGCTTATATATGTGCCTGTACAACAAAGTTTCATGTGTTTTATCCCTAAGTTAATATTTAATTGGAATATATTCTTGTGCTACAGCATTTATTGAATTATCGAGGTTTTACTGTATTGTCACTTATGTATCACATAATGTGTGCACACATGCCACCTATTTACTTAAGGTAGATTTGTCTGCGTAGACATTATTTTCGTTTAGAGAAGTGGCCACTCAGACACATACAAAGTGATACAGTGTCCATATCTAGACAGATTTCGTCCAACAATGTGAAGTCAGTTCCAGAGCAACCTGCAATACACACCGTCTCACTTGGCACGAGTGACTATGACAAAGGAGGACGGACAGGGTCGTTTACTAAGCTTAGTGTTGTCAGGAAATTCATATAATTTTATTTACATTGCATGTAGTGGTTGGTTTCAGAAACTGAAAATGCCGAGTGACGTGCTGCTTCTTGGCATTGGCAATCACACGAGCTTCTGAGCAATTGCTTCCTTGCTTCAAATCATAATTTCAACGTGCATTTATGAAACTTGATTTGTTTGTATAATTATTTGAACAGTACGAACTTATAGCTGTTAAATCCATGTGCTTTTATTTGGTGTGTTATGTATATTTGACGTGCCGTTTCACATGGCAGCATCCTGTGATGATTGATGGCACGAAGACTTGTTAGCGTACTGTGCGTTTAAGCCACAAGGTTTGTGGTTCTCGTGCAGAAGTGTCCTTACATGTGTATAATTGTAACAGTCACAATGCATTTATTTTGGACGTGTCACGATCTTTCCGCTTCATTTGTCAGTGTGAACTGGCAAGTTTTATTTGGAAGTCTTTTAACCTATTTTGCTTTTTTTTTAACTATTTATGAACATTTCGAAGTAAGTATTTACTCACAATTCAAGGAATTTGTTGATGCCACATTTTGAGTCAGATTTAAGCATGAGTCTGTTTCTAGTTTTCTCTTTGATTTCTCAAGTTCAAGCATTCTGCATAGACAGACAGTTCTCATTGCAATGTTTGCCTTTTATTTGTAAGATTACTTTGCAAGTCCTTAATAAAGCTGTTTTCTACACTTCAAAAGATGCACTGTCCATTGCTTCAATCTTCGTGTTGAACACTAATGGACTTCATTGAAGCAAAATGCATCAGTTCAGAGCAGATTAATTCCAGTCCGGTGCTATTTTATGCTATAACTTTTTCAACTCCTACACATTCCCAGCAGCCTTGTTACATTTTATAGTAAGCACAATACTAGTCCCCAGAGGCACAGTTGACTATAAAACTAAGTGAGCTTAGTAGAGGTGTGTGTGTGTTTGGTTTTTTTCTGTTTGTATTTTTAAGGACAAGTTGAAAGTGGAAGATGTTCTTGGATGTGTGAAGGCTTTTTTAAAGCAAATTTTTTATTGTCTCATGCTCTCGATTTGTGGATGCGTGTTTGAAGGCCTTTTTAAAGCAAAATTTTGATTGTCTCATGTTCCGATTTGCAGAGGCTGTTTTGCAAAATTGCGCAGTCACTGGGTGTATACCCTGACAGGCAACTTGAGCCAGTAAACATGGGATACTTGTAATAATAGCATTTTTTCTCATCATATTATAGATCAAGAAAGATTGCGTATTAATTGCATCATTATAATTATGTTTATATGAGTTTACATTTCAATTACATCACTTTGTACAAATCTTTCCATCCTTAGCTTTAAATTTCCTTTAAAGGAGCCCTGCAATGCTTTTTTGACATTGTCAGAAAACCCTGCCAATAGGTAGTTGAGGCTCCTGAGGACGCTTGAACAAAACATAGCACATCACGCAGCCTGTATTTTACAATTAGTTTTGAAAGTTAGGTAGAAATCACTCTATCTTCACTCTTCAAATGATGCCATAAGCATGAAGTCCACGGCCACTGCATGATCTGAGCACCATGAGCTACCATAGCCGCTGCAGGGTGCCACCATGTGTCTATGTGCTCTAGCAATCACACTGAAAGTAAGCCAAGCGTTCAGTGAGAAAAAAAAAGTGCTCAAGGCCATGATACACACTGACGAATGGACATAACTTCTTAACTTCTTACCTTTAGTCAGTCCCCCCTCCCTTCTCTGCGTAGCTTTCAGTGTGCTCTCTGGTACGAAAGGAGAAAAACGCTTGAGGCGCACGACAAATCTATTTATTTCCGCTCGTGCTTTCGACATAATCTAAAAATTTGCGGCAGTCGATTCATGTAGCAATAAACTACTTTAACAAAGCCATTTGATGGTTATTTTGAAAAGTTTTGTAGAGCCCCTTAACATTTACAAGAACGTTGCTTTACTCTTGACTCTCACATAAGCATGTGACCTGCCAAATTTTTTTGCAGTTTTCTTTGATAGCATGGATCACATGCAGAAGCATGTGATTGCGCTATATAATGAATAAAATTCCATTGGAAAAGTGTTTTGGGGCATTTTTTCTCGCAAGGTATGTGGCAGTTCTAAGTGATGAGGTAGAATTCAAGACATGCTTAGGTGCTTTGCTGTCCACATCAAATCATTCTACCTTAAGGTATGTTTCATAGAAGAAATAACAGTGGCATTTATAATACAGGTTAATTAACCGTGATGGCTACAGATATTGGTTAATTGCCCTGCTTGCTTTATCCCAGTGCCTGTAGCATAGTGAACAAGCCTATATATTAGATGCATGCATGAATCCATTATTCTACCACATTTGCACTACTCCCGCAGTTGTATAAAAGGGTGTTGCTGAAGACTGTGATAATGTGGAATTCTGCCTTTGCCCCCCATTCCTGTTTATTCCAAACAGACTCGGACTTGCCAGCATCAGAGAAGAACTTTGTGTTCAAGTTCAGCGATGCAGAAACGGCAGCCATGATGAAAGAAGCCTTGAGCTTGTCTTCGCACCCCGCTGGCACAGAGCGGAGCAAATCTAACTCGGAACATGTGCCAAAGTCGGTTGTGCTACGTTCGCCCGCCACTGTTGTCACCATACGAGCCTCCGAAACAGTCAGGTAGTGGGTCCATTCTCTTCTATATTTAGCTTTTGGGGCATTTTTAGCTTTGTTTCATGCATAGCAGGCAACGCTGTAGAGGCTAGCTCTCCGACTCTCCCTGGAGTTTAGGGGTAGCTTATTTTGTCTATAAGATGGAGGGCAAGCCCTCTGGTATCCCAAAGCTAGCGACAGCATTCTTTCAAGTCTCTTGAAATCGAGACTCTTTCCTAGATACCAACCTTCCCAAAGCCCGTGTATCAGGCACTGTGCGCACATCAAGGAAACTCGGGTGGTCGAAATTGACGTGGTGTCCATCACTGCAGCATGCGTTGCAATCAGATTATGGTTTTCGCATGCCTCGGGAGGCTGAAATGATGAGCATTAGCCGCGTCGAAATTGTCGCATCAAGTGTTGACATGACGACATGTGCAGCATACAGAAACATATTTCATAGAATGTGCCAATACAGTGTGTTGGCACACATGCCACCTAGTGTGTCTGCTCAGCAACTCACTCAAGAAGATTATTGCCTCCAAGACAGGCTGTGTGCACAGCCATATCTTGAATGTCATGACCAACCATACGGCGAACTGCTTTGATAGCCACATTTCGCATTTGCTGCACACGGTACAATTAACTATGTGTTCCCAAGCATCTTCATGTAAATTGAATGAAACCAACAGACATTTAAGCCAAGGAAAATGCAGGGGGCTGTATTGTTTTTACTGTAGCGTAATGATTTGGACCTCAATTGAAACGGCTGCATTTCAGTGGAGGTGAAATGGTAGAGACCCATGTAAGGTTCAATGTCACAGCGCATAGAAGAGCACCAGGTGGTCAAAGTTTCTAGAGCCCTTGACTATGGTGTCCCTCATAATTATATCTTGGTTTTGGGATGTAAAACCCCAGATATTATTATTACTTCAATTGAAAAGAATTAAAAAGGGTAGAAACCACTCTCTCTGTCTGTGGGATATAAATCCACTGTTCACAACCTTCGAGCGTGTTTGTGGGTTCCGAATTCAGCAAGGAAAGAATGATTGTCTTTCTTGAAATTTATTTGGACTGAGGTCAATATTATTACATTGTAGCTAAAAAAGAAACTACAGATAACGTCCCCTATATTCTACTTGGCTTAATTATCTGTTGTTTTCATTATTTATATCTAACAAATAAGCAAGCATTTCGAACAATTTCACTTCTTTCGTACTTACATGTAAATCTACCGATAGGCCCCTGGCACGGACATCAGCTTTAAGTTTGGTTATCCTACCAAAAGCATAAACGATAAAAAATAACTACTCTTATAAAAAACAGTCAAGGTAAGACATTGACAGCCATGCTACCTGAGTAGTCTGCGTCATTGTCTGCTGTAATGGTGAGGCGGCGAAGATGTGGGGCTCTAGCTGTGTGTAACACCTGGTGTTGTGCAATGTGGCAGCGTGAGCTCCCTGGGGCCATCTGCCGTGCGAAACCTGACGTGGACTCCCCCCCACAGTGTGGAAGGCTCTACCCCCACGCACACGGAAGGCACACCTTCATTTACCGAGTCCAGTTCCAGCGGAGACATCGGTGAGTACTCAAGCCGTACCTCGCTGTCTACCTCATGCTTGCCACACTATCTTGCTCACCTCCTGTTGTAACTCTGTCTTCTTCTTCTTCTTCTTCTTCTTCTTCTTCTTCTTCTTCTTCTCTTCTTCTTCTTCTTCTTCTTCTTCTCTCTCTCTCTCTCTCTCTCTCTTTTATAAGATATGAATCGTGTGCTATATTGTTTGACCAGTATAGATTGTTATAAGTAGAGTGCTCGAGCACTTTTTGATCCATGAAAATCTGTACAATTCATTCATCAGACACAGACAGACAGCAAACTTTAATAGAATTGGAGGAGTTACTGCAGGACCCTCTAATGAGGGGCCGTTGTAACCGCTTGCCGCGCCTATGTAGAGGACAGAACGCCATGACGCTCGGCCCTCTGGACTGCCTGGATTTGCCTGAGAGTTTTATACTTCTTATGGCCTCCTCCCATTCGGCTTCGCTTGAGAGGTGGTTGTTAGGCAGCGCGGGACATCGCCAGAGCATGTTAGCCATAGAGCAGGAGGCTTTATTGCAGTCAGGGCAGCTAGGGTCAACGTCCGCATATATTTTACTTGGGAATCTCCGCGACGGGAAAGACCCTGTCTGCAACATTCTCAAGGTAGTTGACTGTGCTCTGCTGAGCTTCGCCTGAGGAAGAGGATAGAATCATCTGCCAAATTGGTAATACGTGCTTATTTCATTGAATGGGAGTAGTGCATCGTTCTGCTGAGTCCCTTCCTGCCGCCCCTCCATAGCCTCCAGACCGTCACAGCACGTAAGTTCTCGTGCACAATCATGGGCCAGCTCGTTGAGGTTTGGGAAGTCTTCGAGAACGTTCTTCCCCATGTGTGCGGCTAACCAAGTTATAACATGATAACCTGTATAAGCCCTCTTTTCTAGAATGGAGGCTGCCTCTCGAGTGAGGTTGCTCAATTGGTAAGCTCTAATTGTGCCTCTTGAGTCGATGTAAATGTACGCTCTGGGTCGGACAAGGCCAGCGCAACCGCGATTTGCAGTGGCAGAAAAATTGCTATATTTGTCAAACAAAACAGGTTTGTTTTGCTACTCGTCAGCCCAAGACTTCGTAGTGCTTAACTACATCATATGCAGTTAATGCTGTACTTTTAGTCCTTTCATATGCTGCATTCTATACACAGTAGACTCTCAGTAAACAAAACCCGAAAGAACCAGGAAAACATGTTCCATTTCAGTTTACTGAGAGGTTCCGTTTACTGAGAGGTGAGCATGGGTGCAGAATGCAAGCCTGAAACCAAGCATTGCAGGGGCAGCAGTTCCATTTACTGAGCATCTACTGTATAGGTCATCTATACTCTCTATTCTATTCAGCTCATGTTGTTGTATACTGTGTATCCTCTTTGGATGCCAGTCATATGCAGTGGGCAACAGCTTGCACACAGGATGTGTTTGCTTGTCATTTTGTGGCTGCCATTCAATGTCAACTCAGCTATTTTGTGAAAACTGTCGTGTCGCTCTTGTTCAGCTATGTTGCTGAAAGAGAGTGTGGAAACTTTTCACTTGTATTAGCTGTGACCCTATTCGAACATGTTAACCCGCACTCACATTTCGTTAGGAAGGTGATATGTTCACAAATGGAGCTAAGTGCTTGATAAATCAGCCAGATTAATTCATTCTACACAGGGGCTGATCAATTGAAGTTATTTGCATCTTGCAGCTTGCCCAACGACGCCCCTTAAAAACTGGATGAACAAGGGGTCGCAGCCTTCACTCGGTGACTCACAACAAGGGCTACACGACAGTGAAACGGTGAGTTTTCAGCCATCGTTCTTACACACATCCCTGCTGTTTTACAGTGACTGCACCTTGCTGTGTCATGCTGAATGGCATTTTGAAAAATGTGCGCTGTATTTCTCCATCGTATGGCAGACTGCCCAGCTTTTGTGGATGCAGTGTAATGTCATTATAAAAGCCTTGATTTAGGTTCACTTGGCTGTGTTAGGAAGGAATCGTATCAGGAATAAAGAAATAAATTATCTGCAGTTCTGTTGTAGAGGTTCATTCAAGTGAACTTTTTTCAGCCAAGGTAGATTAAGCTTTTGGCATTGGAATCTCACTTTTAATGCCAACTTTCTAAGTCTCATCTCCATCAGCAGAAAAAGAAAGCTGACACGAACTTTGTAATTCTCAATGTTGACAAACACGAGTTCCAAGGTATTGGACGGGCCTGGCATAACGTCCGCGAACGTTTGGCATGAAGTGGTGTCTCTGTTCTGACGTACACTTGCAAGTCTTCCAGTCTCGTGCTGTGAATGTCGACTTTATGCATTTCACCGAGCCATCTGTAGTGGGTGATGTGTATCTTGCAACATGGCAGCATGGATAAGGTTTATGCCTGGTCTCTGCTGTGCTACATTTTTGTATGCCTTTTATTGTTGCGTTTGTGACACGTGTAGTGTGAAAAGTAAGGCACGGCACGTTTGCAACTGTGCGTATTTCAGGGTATTGAATAGTTAGTTTCCCCTGAAGAGCTACCTCAATTCCTCATTCGCTGCTGTTTCATTTCAGAAGCTTTATGCCTTTTTCTTGAACCTTAAATATACATACTGTGAGCAATACGTACCAGCCTTCTGGGCATGTCTTTAGGTGTGAGATGGAGTCTTATTTGCAAGTTGTAAATGTATAGAAGGCACCACAAAAGCGGTGCGTACGTTGTTTTTTTCGTACATTATGTGCCGTGACGTCTTGAAACAGCATTTAAAAGGCGTGCCTTCAATTCCCTGAGCTAAAATCTTTTTACGGGGAATCATCTCCTGGCTCAGAATCTGCAGTAGACAGCATGCTCACACATATCTTGTTTAAATTGTTGCTCTTTGTATTTGCTGAAACGTGGCTTATTCTTTTATTTCTAATAGTGGGAATCTAGTATTTTTTACATTGACTTCCCCACGCCTGTGGAGCATTTATGTAATATTCGTTCAAATAGCATTGCAAAGTAAGCTTTTAGGAAATTCTTGCAATAGCCGTCCTTCACATATTCCTGCTGTTGATGTGGCAAGCTTTCAATGCATAGTATCGGGGCTATTAAGTGCAGCCTTGTCGGTGTGACTAAGGCTATTACTAAGAAGTGTTTTCGCTTCTGTCTTGAACAGTGGCATGTGAGTACGAAATCGAGGCTACTTACTTTTGCCTTGGATTTTTTTTTTTGTATGGTCACGATGTGCTGCTTAACTGTATCCTACTTCAGCTACATAATTTCTGTAATGCTGTCATGTCTTCGAGCAAATTTATAATGTACATCATAGCCCATTCATAATTACGCTGCCAGCAAAGTTTCGTTTTGCATTGGATGAGCATTTCTCTAGCTAGTTCTCAGTTTGTATCGGATGCCAGCTTCAGTGTTGTGTCTGGCTATAAATTGTTAGCCATTGCTTTTGGCTATAAATTAAATTTTATGCTTAGCTGATGGCCTAAGTGTCGAGAGGCAATGTAGAAACACTTGTGGCTGTGTACCTTCTGCGACTGTTTTCTGTACTGAATCATAAATTGATGACTATCGTGGAGAACCGTGTCGTGTATGTAGTTTGTAGTGCTAGTGGGGCATGTACTGATGTAAAATCTGCAAGGAAACCTTTAAGAACAAAACATGTAAGGCTGCTGTTTCTTTATGTCTGACCCCTGTAGGCTTGCTGCTTTCCCCTTGTGTTATAAAACTCAAGTTATGCTGTTTGTAATAAATGTACATGAATAACCTTCAGCTTGTGTAGCTAGCAGAATTTCTAGCTTGTGAAAGTGCACCTGGGTACAATTTGCCATCCAGGAACCATGCCATAGTTGTAATGTAGGTTCAACTGGCCATCTTGCTATACAAAATGTTATAAAAATGTTATATAATGTTACGTATAAAAAAAGATCAAGAACTGCTTTAGGATAACCAGTGCTCTTGTTTTATTTGGTAAATTTTCTGGTGCCAGCACCTAAATAAGTCGGAAGTTTCTCTCTTAAGAAGTTTCATAGCAGTTACGTGACTTCAGTATTCAATTGCTTTCTTTCTATTTTTCAAGGAGTACTTCAACGTAACAACTTAGTAGCATTTAAATAACTGCAAACTCTCTACCGAGGCATCGAGCTTTAGCTTAAGAACACAAATGTCTTCTTTCATATTCTCACTTGACTATTTGATGTGATCTCTTCTCCTGCTGTTTTTTTTTTTTTTTCGTCTTAAACCTCACTAAGCCGAATAGCTAAACTGCACTTAACCGAAAACGTAGTTCAGGCATAGCAGCCTTCTTCCAGCGTAGTCACATCTTCCTGAGCAGTCTCATACACCTCTTTCGGTGGCACTGCCTCAACGTATTAACTGCATGTGCTTTGTGATGTTACTAGTCTTTTCACGGGGCAAGTTGCTTGAATAAAAGTTTCAGTTATACTACAAATGGCGATGTGTGCCCAATTGTGTAGTTAGAAAGTGCCATGAAGTAGTTAGTTCATGTTTTGTCTTGTAAATTCTTGTAGCAAAGCAGCAGATATTTTCTGGTATAAAACCGCAAAAAGAATATAAATTAACCGAATGATGGAGTTTGAATTAAGAGGCTTTTAAATACATTGAAAGAATAGAGGGCCAGCCGAAAAATTGAATTTTGTTTATTAGAGTTTTGTTTATTGGAGTAATTATTAGAGTTTCAATTATAGCGAATCTACTGTATCTTAATGTCACCGACGTCATGAGAAATCGAAAAGAGAGACCGAAAGAGAAAAAGTGCCACATTCTCATATGCACTCGCCCAAAGTGACTCGATTGCCAAAGCCATCTATTACTTCTCACTCAATTTCACTGGTCCTTCCTGAGTAATGATCCCTAGGATGTGAGGTGAACTGTTTTTCTCTTTTATGTCCCTTTAGAGGAGGCGTTCCCATAACGAACTGAAGCACATAAGCACTTCGTACTTTTCACTCGTTTGGAGGCTGACTCTACTTCCCTCAATTGGTACCAAGCAGTGCTGGCAGCAAGCAGCCAACACCGCTCACTTCGCAGCCCGCCATGAAATTAAGCCATGCTCACATTTGTCCATCAAGAAACAACTACGTCGGTGGCGGTGTGACTTGATACTTTACGGGTGCTTGAACAGCTTTGTGTGCCCCAAGCGGCATCTCAAATCGAGTGGTGGCGATTCAAGGTGTAAAATGCTAACACTCATGTCAGCAGTCCTTGCGTAGCAGTTACTGACTATGCTGTGGCCACACTGCCAGAAACCAAACTTGCTATGTCATACCTTTGTACCATGAAATCGTGTCATCTGTTTTGTTTCACTCGACGCATGTTAACATTTGAATCAAAATTAGAGGTCACTAGTAAGAGAAAAGGGGCTAGTGCGCAGAAATGCTCTGTTAACAGCAGAACCGTGTTGTGCAGTAATACAGTGGGCTGCTCAGATTAGTCTGTTTGCGGCATACTGCGCAATCGCCACCAATCACCCTGACATCACTTTTATACAAAGTCACGCTGCATCTAGTTTGGGTTATGTGAAGACCTTTCTTTTTTCTCATTTCTTGCCAGTGGAGCATGCATTGAGCAGTTTAAAAAGGTAGATTTAACACATGGACTTATCTCGGCAAAGCCTTAAAGTCTGTACGTGCAATACATGCTAAAAATTTTTGGCCACATGAGGCTGGTAGCTGTGTCCCTAAGGAAACACCACGCACATTTTTCATCCCAAAGCTTTTGTTCAAGCAGCTTGCCTCTGGCAATTCTAATTGCTTTAGCTGGTGTTGGTCATTTGACACTGTTGCCAATAGACACTGTGGTTAATTGCCTCTGTTGTCTCCTCCACTTGCTTTAGCCACAGGGTGGACCACTCGTTGTCATGGAAACATCAGTGTGACTGATACACTCAGGCCAGTACAAAAGCAAAAACCTTGAGCATTGCCAGGCTTTCGCTGCCTTTGCACATGGTGGCTGTGCAGCCATTTTGGTTGGTAGCACAGGCCTTACCTTTTTTTTTCTACACGCGTACATGATATGCTTGTTGTTTATTTTTTTTCTGCGTGCACTTGCGTACATAATATAACCTTGCATCTGGACCTGCGGACTGTTTTATTTACATATAGTCATGTATGAAGCAGCTGCTTTGGAGCAGCTGCTTCATACATGGCACATAAGTAGAGCACTAAATGTTGAGGGCTGACACTGCAGTGTGGCTTTTTTTTTTTTAACTTGACTGTATAATCAGGCTTTAGCCGTTAGAAATGCACTTCTAACAAATTTAGCACAGAAATTGCTGTGCAGGAATGCTGCTCAAAATGTTCTCAACGTATTTGCCGAACATCCGTAGTAACATTCTAGCTGCTGTAAATGTGTGGTTGTTACATGACGTAGGATAAGCGCACTAAGTCCAGTAGGGTGATATGCTAGGCACGAAGCATTATATTCTTGTAGCATTGATTGAATAAATTTAACAATATTAAAATCAGAATCGATTTCCTAATGCCAGTAAATAGGGATAATTACATGATATGTATACATAGAAGCTCCCATGGTCAGAACTGAATAGTACGTCCTTTGCATAATGGCAGTTGTTAACTTATAACACAACTTTGGAAGCAGGTAAGTTTAAGAATAATATATAGTAATTTAGCGAACATGACATAAAATTATCATAATTAACATAAAGTAACATTAGCAACACATAAATGTATATAAACTGCATGGCAACTGTAATGTAATGGGCCCCGTTAAGCAGGTTCTCTTTATTACTACACTGAAACCTCGTTATAACAAAATATCGATTATAAAGAAGTAAATAAGAAATAGTTTTGCAATAGACCTAGTGTTAGAAATAAACCTTTATAACTCATTTTCGTGTAAGGTGCACCTTTGTTATGATGAGGTTTGAGTGTACTGTCATACAATGTTATAGAATACCTTTGACATTTATGCAATACTTTCACTTACTTTAAACATGAAAGGCATACAAGACCCGGAATAGTTCTCGGTTGATTTCATCTCGGCACTTACATGCAAATCTCACTATATCGCACCTCCTATGTAATATTGTCACTCATGCTTCTTTTTATATTGCACATGCCCGAGCTAGAGGATTGCCCTTAACTGGCAGAAATTATTATGCTTAACACAGATGGCTTAAATGAATTTGTGCACATTCATTGCATGTTGTGCACCTGTTCCTTTCTTCCACTTTTTCTCCCCTTATGTGGCTGTCTTTTCATTTTCACATTTCTGTGTGACTGTCCACTTTTATTTATTTATTGTTTTATTTTACTGTTCTATGTACTTGTTCTAAACAGAGGTTATGGCACCTTGGTTTCTGCATCTGCTTCGTTGTCTTTGACTTGTTCCAGTTGCTCTGTAGTGTCGGGCTACTTTTCCACTACTTGTTGTTTTTATTGTTTTTATGCATGCACGTTTGTTTGTGTCTGTGCATTTCAGTGAGCTGTGGTAAAATAAAAATTGCCGAAAGTTACCTAAACTTTGCTCTAAATAATTGAAGGGTGCAAATACTACTGCTGCTGCTCAAGTATATTTTGTTCATGAGGGAAGTACTTCTTTGCAAACCAAAAAAAAAAAAAGTATCCTGAACATATGCTATAAAGCTCCGGTGATGTGGGGCGGCTCAGGCATCCACCAAGTCCCACACAGTCACACATCAAGATAATGAATAATATGAAAATAGGCAAATATCAGGTGTCATGAATATTGCAATGTTTTGAAATATTAAATCTCATTATGTGTCACTCAGCCAATCACTCTGGCACTGTTCATTGCCCCATTGACCTCACCCTTAAGACTGATGCGAGGGTGTAACCACAGCTCACTGTACTGCAGTTGTCCTTTGTGTTTGCTGTCTGTTTTTCATTTTTAGTAGTCACCTGTACCAATGTCGGTCTCTTGTCAACGGTGTTTGTCACTTTGTTGGTTCTGTTGGTTTCACCTTGGTTCTGCATTTACCATTCGTTTCTGTGTGTGTGTTCCTTTGACATGCTGTCTGTTTCTTTTTCTTTTCAATTGTTGTAATTTGTGTAATATTAAATGTTTGGCTCAGCTACTCTGACACTTTTTAGATGTTTGTAATGCCAGGAGATTGACTAACATGAATAGCAAACTTGAGGGAATACACGAATTGAAAGTTTCACTCTTTTCAGTAGATCAGGGAAATTACTTTTCTTTCTAATAACAGCGCAGTGATTCCCAAAAGGCACGCAGCTTTTGCAAATGTTTTGCTGTTGCTTTAGCCTTAGCTATTGAGTATACTTCTTCACAGAGGATCGTTTATGGTTACTACTTATTGAACCAGCTCATCTGACTTGCAAGTATGTGAAAGTAGCTGCAATAGACAGCTGGCAATTATATAAAGAAAATGCCTTTTTCAAGCTATCTCGGTATGCCCCGCTGGTGCCCAGAGCACTATGGGAAAAGTGTGTATGTACAGCAAGCCAGCTGTTCAATTGTTTTCTGATAATCGACGCCTCGTGAGCACGAATGCGAAGAGCTTATCTCTGTTTCTTCGCTGTTCTGGCAATACTACGCATGAAAGGTGAAAGGCGCAATGCAATCAGGATAGGTATTACCGAGTGGATGCTTATCTGGTGTAGCAGCTAAACAAAGTGCCTGTAATTGCATTCCAATACTGTCAGTATGCACTATCATGAGCAGTGTCAGCTGGAACACTGAATCGGTGTTTATTTAACAATTACTGGTAAGGTACTGATATGAATTTGATTTACGGAATATCGAAAGATACCTTTCTGCCTAAGCATTTTGTGCCATAAACACCATGATGCCTGCCAACTGTGCTCAACCGTTGTGGCCTTGATTTTTATGCTCCGTCTCGTGCTTCTCGCAGCTACACATATCTACGGTATGGTGACATGGGAGCCAAGACGTGAAAGTGGCCGCTTGGCTGCAGTCGTAAAATGCAACACCCATAGTCAGTGCCATTGAAGGGTGACAGTAGCTTACGATTTGTTGCCCAGGGTGTGAGCAACACGCGTTCTCTAATCCATGTGCCTTATTTTACTAAATGCTGAATATACTCTCTCACATACCCTTTGAATATCATAACTTCACCTTGCATTTGTTGGCAGGATGTTGATTCGTGTGACAGCTTGGACGAGTTATACTATACGTTATGCTATAGGTATAAAAGTAAAGATATTTGACAGAGACTTCTGGCTAGATAAAATTACCTGAATAAACACTTTCCAGCTGTGTTTAGTCTACAGTTTTCAGTATTTATAATTGGCCTCATGTTTCAACACCCATTCGCCCTGTTCTACAGCACATGACTGTTTGGCCAGCTCCATCCAAGTCTTGCCTTTTGCAAGCAGTCGTCTCCATTATTTTCTCGAATGGAATGGTTCTAGAGACCTTGCTCATACATGCTTGGCAGAGTCCCAGTTTACTGATTAAAATGTAACTCTAGTTGTTTTAATATTAAAAAGTAAAGACTAGACGTGTCCGGAGTAGTCTGTTTATTCATAGACATTAGAGTATTTACTATTCTATATCAGCATTGCCTGACGGAAAGCCACAAATTTCAGTTAAAAAGTCAAACAAAATTTTCACTGTCAGAGGTATCACTCTCTTTTTATTTTGTTTATTTGATAAGTTATTTGTCTTTTTCGTTAATGACACTTCAGTGCCGCTCAGTTGGCTCAACAGTGACATGTTGAAACGCTAGATAGATAAAAATCATTGAGGGGCTAATCGCAGCTTAACACAATTTGGATATTTATATACACAGTAATATATTGCACCTCGCTGAATTCACCTGATCTATGAGGTGCTGGCATGGCGCAGGCAGAAAACCAAAACGCGAGGCCCATGTGCACAGGTTACAGCGGCCGCTGCTGCGGCATACACACTTTTCTCAGTATTAGTGTAGTAAAGTTGTGCTCGCACAAGTTTACTATATTCGCCATAGTGTAACATACTTCTAAGATAGGGAAAAAACATCACAAATAACCATATGTACTTGTCACGTTGCCTGGTAGTACAGTTTCAACAGGCTAGCTTAGGATGAAGAGGAAAACACAGTAGTATTCACCAACCTACTGGGTTGGATTCACCAACCTGCTGGGTTGGGACCCAGGTGGATCTTAAAGAGACTAGTGGCACGTGATTCTGTGGCCACCGTACGGCTGCTGGTCGCCTCACTCCTGAGGAATGTACTAGCATCCTGCAACATTCAGTACGACCTGCAGCATGCAAGTTGCACACAAGCATTACTTTGCACCGGATAGTCGTACTGCTCATCATTGGGCAATCACATTTAAATAGGGGTTTCTCACATTTTAATCACATTTGAATAGTGGTATAAATATAAATTAAGAATATCTCACAGTTTCGTTGTACACACTAACGTACTTCAGGTGTTGGCGTACATATAACAAATACGCTATGATCAACGAAAGATCAAGGGGCCTGTTTTTGTTACACAACCACGAGAAGCCAAGGAAAGCATTAGAGGTGTGAACTTCGGCAATTGTGCGTTGAAATAAAGGTGAACAATTAGATTGATTCCAGTGGAGATGGAGCTCGCAGTCTCTGCATGTATACAGGGCATTGTCTATTTTTCATCCATCTTTATTTCGCTTTATCTCATAGTTACTGCACCGTGAGTAACCGTGCGTAACTAGGCGTGAGTAATGACCTTTACGCTTTCTTTGGCTTGGTTATCTGCTAGCTTGATGTAGACGCTGTAGTCAAGTAATTCCCATAGAAGTTCTGAGACTGGTAGTGATTCTTATAATGGCAGATGTATTAGTCACTTGCTTGTTTCATAAAGTACCTATTAAAATTCAGTATGAACGAGGAAAAATAATGCTCAAAGAAGGAAAAGCACGGATAACGTGAGAACTGTTCTCCAATTGAAGGGGACTGAAAAATACATTTTCAAATACTAATGTACTCTGTGATTCCCTAAGACAGCAAATTTAAACAGGCAAAACCCCAAGTGAAGTGACGCACCATAGGGCAAACCAACAAGAAGGCTTTATTTGCAATGCTTTATACAATCAATGCAGCACTATGCCGAATGAACTGTTTGACTCTTGGTGTCTCTCATAATCCTATGGTGGTTTTGGGATGTTAAACCCTAACAATCATTTAACTGTTTGACGGTATACACCAGCACAGTTATTGAGGAAAATTCACTCCTGCTAAAAACCTAAACATGTGGTGTTCATGACACATGTCCATAGTCGACAACAACTTCTCTTGGCAGCGGAGAGACCGTTACGGAGGGGGGCATCGACAGATATGTGTAACTGCACAACTATTTTGGCAGCTTGCAGTCGATTTCAGTTTGTTTTTGGTTTTGCTCGCTCGCAGCATCTCACAACAATTCAGGCTTGTGGCGACTCACCTTAGCGCAGACATTGCAGATAATTTGCTTGGTCTGTTACGACAGCCACTTTCTGTCCGGACATTAAGACATGAGTATTTCGGAACGTGCAAGTTGGGCGAAGTTGCAGACTTCGGCATTTTTATTGAACCTCAAAACGGGCTTCGGGGTGCACTTGGATGTTGCAGGTCATACCGAGTGGCATAGTATACGGTACACCCAATCTGTTTTAAACAGTTGCTGAGCGTTCATTTAGCATTGCCATAAGCACTTGAGAGCCATTGGCTGTTTCAGCCTTGTTATGCTCTACGGTTACAGTAGCTGATGGCCCCTTTCATGTTTTCTTTTTTTTTTATAAACACAGTGTGTTGCACAGCTTGGGCACTCACAATGCTTAATTAAGGGCATTTTCTAGCTGGCATCTCAATGTCAAAACAGTAGCTTCTAGTGCATTCAGCTCATTGTAGCACTGTCCAGCCTGTGTATTTCTAATAGTCTTGACTGGCTCTTCATGTTGCTGTTTGGCCAGCCCTGTGCACCATTTTGTAATAGCCTTTCTTTTTATGCATGATTGCCTACGTGGGACTGTCTTAATTTTGTAATATCCACCATGTCAAATCTTATATACGAGCTACTCACTCTTTGTATTGGTCCATGTGTAACTCAGCAACACCGTTAAACAAAAGTAAGGCATATTGACATAGCAAAAATAAACAGTTTTATTACCTCTTTTTCTTGTTCACACATCTTTTCTCTTTGTGTGGCATCTGTATGGTCAGGGCAATACAGAAATAATGAGACAGTTTAGGGCTGTAGGAATACATTTTTTCTGCGGGCTGTACGTCAAAAATATTTAAGGTGTTCAAGTTTGCCCTAGTGCTCACACAGTGACGATATATATATAGGCAGGTGGATGATGAAAACTGTGTTAAGGGCGTTAAATATGCTTTGTGACATTTTATTTTACATTTCAGTTATCACTACAGGTAATCATGATTAACAAAATGTCTTTATAAGTCTTTGTGTTCCTAGTGGTGTTTTTTTTTTATTGAACACTTTAATGTCTGCATTGATTATCGTGTTGTGCAATTTGCACTAGAACCTGTGCATGTTTGTCAAACTTTTGCCATGTACTGGTGTTTATGTTACAAAGCATGCAAATAGCTATTGAATATAAGTAAGCTATTGGAATGTCATAAATGCTGGCATGTTTCAGCTTGTATTTCGACCATGAGCCCCGTGTTTTTTTACCTGTGCATGAACGTGTTGTTGTGTGCCTGCCCTTCTCCCTGCATGTGTTAGACAGAGAAACAAGACTAAAATAGCGTTAAAGTGGTAGCATTGAGCCTTGCTGTACTACACTCGGTGACACAAAGGCAGTCTCGGTATAAAGTGCCTAGCATCTGCTGCTGTGGAGGTTTGTTGTCTTCTGTGTTGGTGAGAGCAGTGCATCTTCAGCTGATATGGATGGAAGGTTATCTTATTGTAATGTACTACATTGCTGTGCTTGTTAATTTAGGCACAGTTCTAAGAACTTAATTTTAATCTAAACACTGTCCTTCAATGAAAGTTGTCCACTCGAGCGTTCTGTATCGATTGAAACAATGCAAAGTAAAAATTGTCGAGAAGTGGCAATTCACGATTGATCTCTCATTAATGGCAAGTCCTATTTTATTTTAACCACTTTATAATGCCCTACAGGAGTAAATTGCCCACAACTCCTTGAGGGGAGTTATCTGTGACTCCTTTAGGGTGCTGTTTTAATGAAGGACTATTCATTGTTAGGGTAGTCACTGTGAACACTCAGCCGCAAGGGTGTTTTCTGTTTTAATTTTGCCTGCAAACTGAACGGCACGAGTGATTGGGCGTTGGTTGGGTTAAGCCTGTTCTGCCCTTGAGAGTCTGCCTGCGTGTTGGTTTGTAGTAACAGAGGGACCGTAGCTCCACGTTACGCGTTCACTTGTATCCTGCATGTTGCATGGCCACCGGAACGGCAGGAGTCGGGGCGTCGCATCTCTCACCGGCCATTTTCTCTCATTGCAGCCAGTGGCCAGCACTGCCTCTGTACGCCACGACCTCCTTAATCCCATTAACGAGGATTGAATGAAGAGAAAATGCAAACAAACAAAAAGGCCCGCCTTGTGAACGACTGTTCTGTGTGCTGTAGTGTTGGTGGCATCAAGAGGAACCACCATCGGCCTGCATGTGTGTGCGTGTCCGTGTCGTGTGCGCCCGCTCGGCCTTGTGCGCCCTCCCCACACAACATGACGATGCTGGATATATTTTGGATGTTTCAGTGCTTCGTGTTACATCCATTCGCCTCCTTTATTTAATTTTTTTTTTTGTTACTATTGGCTTCTTGTCTGCTTGTCTGTCGATTCCACCAAAGTTTCTACGATCAAACCACTAATAGACGCAGCATCTTCGTCAACTAACAGCGTGTGTGACATCGCTGTCAGCCATGCATCTGCAGCCTGAAGCTCTACTCATGGTCACGTGAAGAAAAGGAAATGAAAAGCTTGTGCGACCGCTGACTTGCTGTCTCAAGCTTGACGACGAGATTGTTTTGCTGTATAGTTAGTCTTTACACTGTATATGATACATGTGCAGGCTCTATTTTTTGGGGTGATTGCTCTTGCCCCACCTTCTTTTTTTACATTATTTTCAATTGTACACTCTTATAATTGACAGTATATTGTAAGCAACTCTGGAACTCTGTTGTCAAATCACAGTCCTTTGTGTATATCCATGGTCGCAGCCAATGCATGTAATACTGCTGGGTGAACCACTTATGTGGCTACTATAGAGGTCTTATCAAGAAAGGGCTGCTTCAAAAGGTTCGTTAATTGGTGTGATAAAAATTGGCTCTGAATTCGAGGAATCGAAGCAAGAGAAGAAGACTTTGAGGCTGCGGCCTTATCGACTTCCTTCTTATATCACTGTCTATTTCGCTCTGTATGGTTTCATCAAGAGTCATTTCGTTCAGCTGGCCATCTTCCATTACTGGCTATAATGTGTACTGTGACACTGTGCAATCTATTTTGTTTTGTACATTTGTGTTTGCTTTCAGGAGTGCAGAAGCAATCTGAACTTCACCTACCGCTTTGCAATAGTTTCGTTTTGTACTGTAGCGTTCAGTTTTGGAAATTGACGTTTGATTTCTGAAAGCACTTTGCTATGGCTGAAAGTGCGAGGATTATTGATATTGTCTTCTAAACCAGCATGCCGTCAAAGAAGGCCCATGAATATGGCCCCCAGATTGCCTAAATCGCCATTGTAAGTCATCCAATTGTGCTATGACAAGACTTCTACTATTTGCCAATTACAAGTTCCTTAGTTGCAGAGACTTTCAGTAATGTGTCTTTTTAATTGAAGATTTGGCAGTATTCCTGCTTTTTTACTCTCTAAAGCATAAAAATTTCAAATTTGAAAGTTCATATTTCTTTATATTTGTAGTTACTTTTGATATCAAAATTTTTGCTGTTAAAATGCTCGAGTTACTTCATCCTGTCGTAATTACGAAGCTTATTAAGGCTAGATGAAAGAAGACGCTTTAAAGTGCCTGGCTTTTTTGAAGCAGAAGTGAACATTAGTAGGCATAGATAAAGGATCTGTATAGACACTTGGCTTTGTGTTGTAAATTATTGTCCCCTTGAAAATGTCTTCAGCATGGCAACGCAGTTCTGCTATCATCTATGGGCGTGCACTGTCGCGGGGTGAGGAAGTGTATTATACCAGTGTGGTCCCCAGTTAATCGCACCATGTGATCCGTGTACAGAGACTTCCGTCACCATGTAGGTTATTACTTCACTGTGCCATGGATGTTGTCTGCCTTTACTTGTCCCATTTGTGTGTGTAGAGCGGGAGTCCTAGGCATCCTCTCAATGCGTGTGTCACAGATAAGTGCCACTTTTTGGCTTTAGCGGAGACATAGTTTCACGAATGTGCACTTCGGAGCCTTCTCAGCTGGTGTGTCCTTCCCCATAAGTACTGTGTAACATACGTATCATGGAGGCTCCTGTTTGCAAAACTAAGTGGAACAAAGGTGCTAGTGTGTCTACCCGTTTTTAGTCTTTTAATCAGTGCAATGTGTCGTGCGAGTTGCAGAAGCCCTTGGAAAAAGTTGCATGAAATATTGATGTTGCAATTTCAATCTTTCCATTGTAAAATAAAATTTCTTCTTTTTCCACTCTGGTGGCATGCTTAGTTGATGATAATTGCCCATTCTCAAAACTTCTCTAGAGGTATTGCTCTTGTCCATTTCTTTCTCAGCCAAATGATTAATTGCACATCATTTCATATAGCCAAACTGAGCCAGAGGATTTATTTCACATTATTTTATATAGTCAAACTGTGCTTGCATCACTTCAACTGTCAGGCAAAGGTTCATATACTGTTTTGTTCATTGCACAGAAATTCAAAAAGTCTGCTATGGACAGAGGGAGTCGGTCTGTGAAGCTTGTGTTCGCTGGCTGATTCTTTAACGGAGTTGCTGGTGCACAAGCATAAAATGTTAAAGGGATACTGACACAAAACTTTGCAGCCGAGATAGCCTGCGGGATTGGTTCTCGTGAACATGCATTTGTCATCTGCAAAATATCAACGTCAAATATAGCTTGGAAGGTATTTTACATGAATTTCGAACTTTGCATGCACCATCAAGTGCTATATGCTGCATCTCGCAGTATCGGTGCCCTAAAAAGTGACCCCGTGGTGACCCCTGTACTTCTCTCACATCACCACGCTGCAGTCAATACAAGTTATGAGGATGTCACAACCGCCATTCTTCTTTTGCCGTGTTTGCTCCAGCAGGCTACTTCTCAGCAACTGCTCGCGTGTCTGTGGCCAAGACACACGTGTTGAAATTTTTGTTTGGTCTTACTGCTGTCCTGTTTCCTGTCCAAGAGAACTTCATTATGCAGACTGCGCGGAAGTGCACCGCTGTTCTGTGTGCTGACATGTTCGAGCATAGCACACGCTAGGTGGTGCTAGTCGCATCTGGCGGCTTGTCGTTTTTGGAGCTCCCTCAAGCCGGAACTGGTCGGTGATGAGGAGCCCGTAATCGTCTGTCAAGCACTGCAACAAACTGTGTGCCATGTTACAACTACCAGGCTCCCAGTAACACACTGCAGCAAAACAATGCAAGGTCAAAATTTTTGTGTCGGTACCCCTTTAATGGCATAGAACAGCACAGATGACATAAGACAACAAATAGCACTCTCTGTCATCGTCTTTCATCTGCATTGTCCTGTGCTGTTGTCACCGTTCAAATCTCAGTTCAGCACATTTATGTCAATCATGTAGTCACTCGTCCACTTTTGTGCATCACATCTTCATCGAACACCCAGTTGCAGGCTTGTCAGCTTTTTCCACAAAAGCTGTGCAGGGATAACTTCTCTCTCTTGCTGCTGTTGTACTTGCATTAGATGCCCATCGAGTTCGTCACTTGGGATGACTCACAAACCTGTGCCTTTTTTTTTCTTCCCACTCATAACTGCAATCTCCAGGTCTAGATTGGGTGAGTCACGTAGAGAGAAATAGTAGTGCCTTGGTGACTTTGATTGACAGTTTTAGTTTTTTCTGTCTGAATGCTGCATCTGCTACCGGCCACTGGTTTATAAAATGCAGCTACATTAACGCCTGCTTTTTTTTTTCTCCCTCCCCGCCACGTGCATGAAAAAGCTCGCCTTGGGTTTTCAACCTCCCATCTTATTTTGAGGAGACTGCAGTTCTCTTCGGAGTGTATAATGAAGGGTGGCACGCAGTATTATATTGTCCTTTTTATCACTAGGCAACTGAATTTTAGGAAAGTGTGTACGTTATGATCAGATAATTTATTTTTACTGGACTGAGAAATTCTGGCTGCACAAGCTGAAATTCGATACATGAAATAAATAAGTGAAATAAGTCTTGCTATGAATCATTAGTTGGCAGTCATTTTGCACTAATCTGGCATTAATTTAGTTATTTCTCACTTTTTGTGTGTGTTCTAGTGCTATGAGGCAGTGGAACATGCGACCAAGAGGCAATGCATGTTTTTTACTGTTCGGTGTTGGTACAGGCAAACTAGTTTCTCCTCGCTGTATTAAAGGGAGGTTTGGCGTGAGAAAAAATCAAATGCTATTTTTTTTTTGCATGCACACTTCGCACACAGGATGCATGTTTTCTCCTGTTGTAGCCTTTTTTTATTAATATTTAATGTGGATAACTTTTGGGTGAATAATAACTTGCACCTTATTAAAGAGATGTATGCATGCAATATGTGGGGCGAAGCTCATGCAGGCGTAACATTTTCTCTGTTTTCAGACACGTCTCTAGTCTTCCACAGAAACTGCAACCCACTTTGCAATGACCAGCCTCCTTCCCAGCTCCCTCCTCCTCCCTGGCTTTGAGGCGCTCCAAGGTCACAGGTGTCAAGAGTATAGTTGTACATACTAACCATTTCTTCTTCTTCGTGTCCTGTAAAAAAAAAGTAACTCTTGAGGGAATCACTTCCCCTCCCTTCGCATACCATGCAGCACTGTGGGCAACTGTCTCTTACTCTTCAAATCTTACCTCCACCCCTTTCCCCTGTCATTCTATCTCTCGCCTTGCGTCACAGCAAGTTGTGGCTACCATGCGCTTAGGCGTCTGCTTTCATTTTGTACATAGTTAAATAAAGCAAAGACACCGGGTGTATGCATCACCATCATTTTCTGTCTGATGTGCTTCTCATTGAGTTGTGCCACAATAAATGACCTTGCTATGGCCTCTTGGAATACTAAGCCAAACGTTGAGGAATGCCCCTGCTGTCATCGGTTCGCCACCACCACCACCACCATTTTGCAAGGTCAGCAATGCCGTTTTTCTCAAAGAATAGTGCATGTTTAGCTGTCACCCTTGTGCAACTCTTCTGAAATGTATCGTACCAAGACCACTACTAAGCGGTTAGATCAGTGCTGGTATCGTTTGTCATATCCACACGCTAAAAATTACTGTAAAATATCTGCATCCTTTTGCAGCTAGAGTAGAGTCGGCTTTCACCTGGAGTGCTGTGTGTATTGATCTGTTCCGTAAACATTTGTCAACTGTGCGATTGATTGATTGATTTGATTTGATTGATTTGTAGGGTTTAACGTCCCAAAACCACCATATGATTATGAGAGACGCCGTAGTGGAGGGCTCCGGAAATTTTGACCACCTGGGGTTCTTTAACGTGCACCCAAATCTGAGTACACGGGCCTACAACATTTCCGCCTCCATCGGAAATGCAGAACTGTGCGATTGAGGCGGCTATCTAAGGATACCAGGTTCGAGGCCAACCGCTGGAGAGGCCAGCGCTGCTGCTTTTGGGACGCAGCAGTAAACATCGCGTGACTCGCCTATGCCGTCGTCGGTGTAGCTCGCTTGCTTTCATCCCTGTGGCAGTTCGTTTTCAAGCCTGCAGGTTTGTTTACTGCTCAACGCCACAGTGCCGGATGCGTTCGAGTGATCTTTTATTGAATATGAGCCCTTCTAAAACTTTGCAGCAGTGGTATAATTGAGTGATAAAACTGAAATTGGTAGAACAACTCGGCATTCATCCTCGAGTGTGCAGCTCACTCAGCGGCCACTTTTTAGCGTCTGTGCATCCGCAAAGATTTTGCAGTTGGAGTTAAAATGCTCATTCACTATGACGGTATACTTCGAGGATCTGTACGCATAAAAATTTATTACCTTTATTTGCACCAGGCTGGAAAGAGTGATGGTGTTTCTGCTTCTCGCCATGGTGCGAGTTTTAATGCATGCCCCAAAACCAAGACAATCTCCACATTCTCAGCGATAATGCTGAGAATGTGGAAGCAACCCAGCATTCATTACCCCGTGTACGGCAAGCACTTGCGTGTAAAAAAATTAGTGCTATCTGTTGCAGCCGAAATCTTCGGTATATACAACGTGGGACCTTCTGGGAATGTGCACATAGAAATATGGAATTTTTTTTGCGGAGCAGCTGTTTCGCGTGTGTAACGCCGTGCGAACGCGCCGCAACGCGTTCTCGCCATAGGTGTTGGAGCAGTGCCAGGTAGGTCACGCGGCAGGTGCGCGCTGACGTCACTCCCTCACCCAGAGCATGCTAGCCGCAGCTGCCACATAGGCGTCGCGTGTCTGCAGGAACCTCTGCGTGCACTTCACCGGTCACAAGGCTGTGGTAGTCCAGGCGAAACGCGCGCCTGCTCCGGTCCAACGCCCGTGTCTCGACCGTGAAGAAAAGGCGGCTACAAAATCTGGTCAAACGCTTTAATGAAACTTACACGAAACCCAACCCGCCTCCCGTGTCCTTGCGTTTCAAACAAACGTTTACTCAAGTAAGCGCTACATTGATTTTCGCTTCAAACCGTTATTCTAGCACCCGCTTCGATGCCCGTTTCAATCGGGTCAACACCGTGCGCACCGCTGCAGCTTCGCGTCCTATCGGGGTTCCTTTCGGGGAGATTGTCCATTTTTATTCATGCCAGGAATTGGTTGATGCTAGAGACCGACAGAGTAACTGAAAATAAGATACGGTAAATAATAGTTGAGCAAGCGATGCGTGCAGGTAGTTAGTGCGACGTTCTCGCATCAGATCACATCAGTCAATACACCCCACGCCGCGAACTTGGTGTGGTAAAAGCGAGGATCAAAGAGACAAATATATGCCGGTGAAGTTCCGGTTATTGAAATATATTTGTTATAAATAATCGCCCTGTAATAACTCCGGTGAAAGTAGCAGGCCGCACAAAGCACGACCACTTGATAGCGCTTCAAAAACTAGGGCGATCTGTTGCCGCGAATGGTGCGCGGCACTCCACGCGAATCGAAATATTACCTACCTTTCGGCGGCGCATTTTCCGCGCAAAAGCAAGAGGCAGATGCGCGCCATTGCGCTTGCCTCGGTAAACATAAAGGTATGTACGTGAAATGTGAGCATGCTTCGACTTGCAGATTACTAGATGAATTTCATAGCTCGCCTTCTACCAGAGCGCCTCTTCACGTTATGCGCGCCCATGGTGCCATGCGAACGCGATCCCTCGAAAGTGCGCGTGGCGGGGATAACCGCACGTTGGCTGACTAAAAAAATTTTTGTTGGCATACACTATAGGTTGTTTCGCAGTTAATACAAACACAACCAACGCTTTCAAAGCGAGAAAAGCCGTGGCTGAACAGCCTGGAATTGTCTAACACTTCGCACAGTCCGTACCACTTGATGTCGTTTTATACGTCACAAGCCTACGTCACAGAAAGATTCCGGCAGATAGCGCCACTGTATGTCCTTGCCGCCATTAACACGCATCACCGCGTGGTGTGTAGTCTTCGGAGAAGATGTGAACTTGCTTCAGAACCCTGGGTCACCATCTTGGTCAATTTTTTTTTGTGCGTAGTGAGCGGCTGTTAGAGTTACGTAGAAAGTGTTATACAAACACCCTTCTTGCATTCCAGTGCATGCCCAAGCATATACCTAACACGTCACGTGAACGCGACAGTAAGTCGGGTGAGCTTTGGTGCTTCTCGCGTGTCGCGTATAACACAATTGATATGTGTGCTTCGGTGTGACGTCGTCAGTGAAAAAAGAAAGGCTGCTACTGAAAACGAAGATGTCCTCGTGCAGGGGCGTATACAAAAGGCGATACGCCGTGGCACGTGCGTCCGTTCCCCGCCATATTCGTGTACCAGGAAACCTGTCCGTAAAACTGCATACAGCTACGTCCACCTTTAGAGTCATATCCCCTATCACGAAATTGTGGCTGGTTCGTACTAGTGGCAGGCCCCGAAAACTCAGCGCTGGTTTCGGTTTCAAAGAACATGCATGCTCATAGCGGTTTCCCGGCATCCTAAGATCCGATTGAGCGCAGTGAAGTTGAAGTGAATGTTCGCATTTGATGGCTTTCAGGAGTTTTTACAAGTAAAAAAAATGATTCCCCTGTAAAGATCTTCTCTTTTGTTGATATGTATTTTCTCATTCTTTATTTCGCGAATTTTAAATCAGGTGAAGCGCGGCAAGTGATTGACTCGCGTTCGTAGCGCTTGCCTCCGCTTCTTCTCTCCCCTCGCTTATTATTATATTAGAAGCAGTATCGCGCTCAGTTATCTTGCTCCATTGGCGTGTCAACTACGAGAAAGATAAAAGACAGCAAGTTGTGGCGGGCAGAGAACAGAAGCCGCAGTGAGCTACGTATGCCGGACAGGTCAACCATGGCAACCATGCATGCATTCGTCGAAGATAGCTTAATCGGGCAACTCATGCTTTGCGCGGCTCTTTGGTGTGCTAAACCGAGGATTTCTGGTTCCGCGAAGGTTCTTCAGCGTTTCCTAAAGGCAACGGGTGAGCACCGGAATTTGGACCTGTTATTTGAGCAGGTATTGACTTTGCGTGAGTACATATAAGTAAACCCAGTGGTCTGCAAGCCTGACTGGACTGGCAGAAGTGCAGTGTCGCTTGACTAATTGTTGAAGGCGGCAGCCAAGCTCCTGTCGGGAAAATGCGTTTATTGAAAGGCTTAAATTCGAGTTGGCTCGGCTACATAGCATTAGTTTCTTTTACTTTTGGCGTGTAGTTCAAATGAAAAGTAATTATAGGCTACTTCCTATGAAATTCTTGTAGCCGTGGTTTCAAAATTTGTGTGTCTTCTAATAGTGTCACTCAAATACATGTTATGGACTAAATGCTTCTAAAGAATATTACAGAGATTGTCGATGGAGCCAACGTTTTGACGAGTCAACTTTTCTTCGTCAAGGCAACGCTGTTGCCCTGACAAAGACAAATCAACATGCCGAAATTTCCAGCGATGTTCTCTCTTAAAAAAAACTTCTGATTGCTTGAAGCTTTTTTTTTTAACCTCTGAACTTCAGTTTCCTTTGGTACTCAAGTTCTGTAAGAAAGCTATATGCGCGCCGTCGTAACAAACGTGATTGAGCCAAATACGACGTGTCGCACTCGTGATTATTGATTATTTTCGCATTGGTTCGGATATTATGGGTTCAACGTTTGCTCATTATGTTCGTATGTCAGTTGTAATAAGTTAAAGCTGCTTTTATGGATTCACACAACGTGCGAATGCTTTTCATACAAAATGTGCAATAAAAAATTCATTTTATTTGGGCCGATCGAGTTTCGTCTTACTGAGAAACCATTCAGCTTAACTTACGCCTCTTCAAAAAAACACGAACAGAGATTTTAAAAAAATGATTAACAAAATTTTACGAATGCCCGCATTGCCGAAGCGGAGCTGAAAGAAGGCACAAGCGCATTCCGCCCGCAACACCCTCTAAAAATTGGGGGTGTTGCCTCCTCTCGATGTTTCGTCCTTGTCCTCTATTTCGGGACGTCACCGGTAACGTCATGAAAGAAATGTTCTGTTCGTGATTTATTTCTAGTAAGATGCCCGGCAACCGTCAGTGGTAAAAGAGGCGCTGCCGAGAGTGAATACATGGGAGGTATAGAAAGTTCAGCCCCCTGCTAGGAGTGTCAAGCTTGAAGGAAGAATACCGCTGGGTGCCCTTCCTTGTCAGCTTTTTTTTATCTTTCTTTCTTGTACCTATTCTTTGTATCTCTCTATTTCATTTTACATCCCTTCACCTTTGTTTCTCTATCTCCCTCTCTGCGTCTATGTAACTTAGTTTCTCTCTCCATCTTGCTCTCTGTTTTTTTTTATTTATTTATTATTGTGGTAGCATTTATATGGGCATTCTTGGATTCGAATATGTGACACCCCGTTCCCTAGCGCATGGTTTCAGATATCTCGGCCGCAGAGCGTACGCATTTTAGCATATTAACGACGACCTACGAGGATTATTCGACAAGTGAGGGCCGTTTGCTAATATTTAATTATTTACTCGCCAGAATAAATATTTACTAGTGCACGGCCATGTGGTCATTTTTCACCCAGGTACTGCAGTTATTGTTCTGGCTAAGGGGTCGTCTACTTGACAGGCAACTGAAACAAAACTGTCTGCAAGAAGCACTGCTCCCCTGTAATTCGATTTTTGCAGGCAGAAGGGTCCTCAGCTCCTCAAGTTAATGGGGACCTGACCTAGCTTAGTGCAGTAATGTGTCAAAAAGGGTCAAAAAGTGGTGTCGATACTTTACAAATAGCTGCAAGATTTGCGTGACAAAGAGCAGAGGCAGGCTCAACATGAAGCCCGGGGGGGGGGGGGGCATGTGGGGGCTGGAGCTTAATTGAAATCCTCGCCTGCCCCTCCCCCTGCTCCCCCCCAAGAGCAAGCATTATCAAAACACAACGCATAAATTATGTGCCTTCCTGCCCCCCCCCTTAAAAGAACACAATTGTCGTTGGTGCCCCCCGGGAAAAAAAATCCTGGCGTACACCTAATGAAGGTGAATGAAACCGTTCGCAAATGGACCAATAATCGCGATTAGATCAACGACTGACACATTGGGGTCTCTCTAATAAAAGTTTCTTTTGTTGACTGCACTGCAATTTACATGATTGTTACTGAAAAGCGCGGATTTCACAGTGTGTGCAAGCTGAGTACTAAGAATGCTTACCGAGCAACACGCCCCGCCGCGGTGGGCTGCTGACCCGCAGGTCGCGGGTTCGATTCCCGGCTGCGGCGGCTGCATTTCCGATGGAGGCGGAAATGTTGTAGGCCCGTGTACTCAGATTTGGGTGCACGTTAAAGAACCCCAGGTGGTCAAAATTTCCGGAGCCCTCCACTACGGCGTCTCTCATAATCAGAAGTGGTTTTGGGACGTTAAACCCCACAAATCAATCAATTACCGAGCAACACAAACGGCAAACGATTCCCAGGTGGCGACCTTCTATGCAGAGAAACTAAAGAAGCTGGTGCAGCGGTACGAAAAGTGCTTAGAATAAGTTTGCGGTGGTTATGCTGAAAAGTAAAGTAGTATTGTACTAAACTAAGCCCATCAATAAAAACTTTTACTAACGAAGGTTTATTTTTTTAGGACTAACGCCCCTCACTTTCTGAAAGGCCTTCGTATTTGTGCGCACCGTTTACCATTGTGTGTGCGCAAAGCTCGGGAGTATTTCAACGTGTTCTGTGCATCACCAGCGAGATGGCGCGAGAGACGCGCTTTATAAATGCCCCCCCCCCCCCCTCTCGCTGCGCTACCAGCTGTACTTTGCGGCCGTGGCCCTCGCACTCTCACAGCCGAGCGTAGAAGACACGGTGGTCACCGACTCAAAGGCAACCTATGGAAGCTTCCGCAAGGAGGTAATCTCATCCGCGGCACGAGCCATTTTATCCAAGTGCAAGCCTTCGGGAAGAGCCGTAGAGCTCGTGTGGGTCCCGGCTCACTCGCAGGTAGCAGGCAACACCGTTGCCGACTAATAAAAATGTTTCGAAACATTACCCAGATGTACCAGGAGGAAAGGTGCAGACTACCAGAACTGCACCCCGACCTGATCAGGAACCAACAGACGATATTGCGTCAAGCGCAGGTGGGATTGCTTGCGCATCCCGTATTGCTGAACCGCATGTACCCTGAGGAACACGACACTCTCGGTCCGTTTTGCAAAATAAAAAATAGCGCCCTGGCACATATCTCGGCAGAGTGCACAGAACTTAAGAACCCCCGACCTTCCCTTCCCCCCGACACCCCGAATCCCCAACCTCTTGAGCGATGGGAGACCTTGTTATCCAGCACCGCCCTACCGACTCAGCGTGCACCGACGGACAAGGGCCAGGAGCTTCTGGATACATATATACGAGTCCCACAACTAGGAAACCGCCCCATCTGGTGCCTGAACTTGCTCGCTGGATTTCGTGCCGACCGGTTGTGCCGCCGCGATCTCCGACGACAGCGCACATCTGGCCGACTGGGCTCGCCTTACGCCATCTCCTGGCGTCGACAAGAGCTCTCTCCGAGTGGTGCCCCGTCCTCGAACTCCTGCGACCGTGTCCATCTTTTCTATCTTCTCCTTACTACCGTAATTCGCTGTCCCTGCGCCTCGCTCTCTCCTTACTCTCTCTCTCTTTACCTTTTAATCCTATCCTTTTAATCCCTCCTTTACCCCCACCCCTCGTGAGCTACTCTTGAGGTGTCCTCCCCCTGAGAGACAGTTACGGGGCTCACTTTTCTCTTCTCTTCATTTAAAATCACTTCCCCTCCCCCCTCGTCTGGCGCCTGCGCACACTACCAACAATGTTGGGCCCAATATATGTTGATTCATCATCATCATTCCGGGGCTTGGTCGCCCGCGCGTGTGCATTTATCTCGTAATGGGCGGTTTGTGCGCCTTGTACTTTCACCGGAAAGTTTGCGTTGAAGTGACGGCGCACGATGGGTTTGTACGTCTTGTGTTTTCGCCGGAAAGTTTGCCATTCAAGTTAGGGTGCACGGAGGTCACTTTGCTCGCTGTAGCTGCCGCGTTTGCGAAAGGAGCACGCTGCCCAAACACAAAGAAGTAACAACTGTGACAGCGTTAGTTCGTGTTCGTTTCGTGCGTCCTTCTTTCTGTTTGAGCAGCGGGATAGTATCGAAATGTGTACGTTGTTCGCGCTAGTCCCGTGTGTGTCCTTTTAGTGAGTCCTTTGTGCTTCGTAGCGAGCTGCACGTTTCAAGTTGCGTGCCGTTCTTCGCGTGACATCCCAACTTGTTGCTATCGCATTCATTGTGTCGCCCCTGCATGGAGCTGTTAGTCGAGACTTGCCGGTCGGTAGGCGTAATGCTGTTCATGTGGCCTCGCAGTGTGGCGAGAAAGGCTCGACAGGAAGGGGCAAGCCTACTTCTCGTGCCATGAGAAGTGAGGGTTGATATCGAGGCTTGAAGGAGAGGTGAACTTCGAGAAACGTCCCAAGATACACCGGAAAAGGGGAGGAGGGGGGGGGGGCGACTGAGCTGGCAATAATTACCTTAATTGAGAAAATTAAACAAGCTGTTGACAAAGAAGTACTCGTGAGATCTGTTTTTTATTGATTTGACGAAGGCTTTCGACACAATAAATCATCGCATACTACTTTAAAAACTGCAATCTTTCGGCATGTCTGGCCCTCCTCTAAGTTTTATTAAAAGCTACCTCACTAATCTGTCTCAAATGGTACACGTAAACGGTCATCTTTCATCACCCAAGTTCATCAACGTAGGTGTGCCACAGGGATTCATTTTAGGCCCACTCTTATTTTTGATGTTTATTAATGACCTACTTAGCTTTCTTACTAGGATCAAGTGCATAAAGTGCATACTCAACGTTGACGACACAACCATCTTTGCATCATCTAAATCGGTTTCTACGCTCCACAGACTGACCTCAACACAGATTTACATTACATAACTCTGTGGTGCCAGGATAATCAGCTGCAGTTCAATGCTACTAAAACCATCTTTATGGTGTTTCATTCTCCGGGAATTTCACTTGATATACCACCTTCTCCTCACATCGATAATAACGTCATAAACATTTCTACTGAAGCACGGTTTTTTGGCGTCATCTTAGATACGGAACTAAAATTTCATAAACATGCCGCTTCACTCGTTAAAACGATTGCATTTGGAATCAATGTTATCAAGACACGTACGTATTTTCCGCCTCACGTCATACGTTCTTTGTATTTTGCCTACATTCGCAGTCATATTTCGTGTTGTATATCATCTTGGGCCAACACAATTACTTCGCGCACATTGAACGATTGCAGCGACTGCAGAATCAAGCGGTTAGACATATGATGACTTTTAGCCCATTTTATTCGTCCTGTAGCTCATTGTTTCCAAAGCTTAACATACTATTATTAAGACAATTATTTTGCCACAGACTGTCCTTAGTAGCCTATAGGTTCATCACGCATGATAGTGTCATTGCATGCATTGATCATCATCATTTGACTAATAGCAATATTACCTGCTTTTCCCAGGGCAATAATCTTCTTTTACCAGCCGTAAGAACAAACTACGGCAAGTTCACAGCCTTGTTTACAAGCATAGCAATTTGAAATTTATTGCCCTTCGAAATAAAACAATCGCACAACATTCATGTTTTCAACTGGCGTAGCAAAAAACTTTTTCTTAGGGAATTTATGGACTCATTTGATTTGTGTAATTAACTGTTGACAGCTTTCAACAGTTCACTGTTAGTTTTACATTAACATTTACCTTTGTACAATTTATGCAACTGATGTAAAACTAGTTGCATTTGTCATGCACACTTCTTTAACCTTGCTTTTTATCAGTAGTATTTATATCATGTTATGTAATAACTGTATTGTTACTGTTAATTAAGCTCGTTAGTCATTGCTCACAAATTCGCACCTTTTGCTGTACTTTTTTCTGTAATTACCCCATTCATGTCGCCATAGGAGGTCCCCCTGTCAGTTTCTCTGAAACTTTGGGACCTCTTTCTGTACTATTCCAACCATGCAACCGAATCTGAAATATGTAATAAACTTGACTTGGGGGGTGGCGTGATTCCGCATCTCGGGTAACTTACTAATGTTCTATAGAATTTCTGCAGAGAGGGTGCAAGTTTTTTTAGGGATGGCTGCAGATACATTAGTTATGGCACTAATTAAGTAAACAAATTATGTTTTGATCAATTCATTGAATCGCCCTGTATATGCACATGACGGAAATGTTTTGGGTGAGTAACGTGACAGAATGGCGGGGGTCCTTCGTTTTGCTTATGTTTTGCGCAGTAGACATGTGCAGAGATTCAAATAAGAGACCAGATACGTTGTTTTTGTTGTTGTTTTTTTCTGTCTCTCTCTCTTTGGTGATGATCATGAGATGCACTTGATATGACAGCCTGTTTCTTCTCGATCTTCAAAATATTTTACACGTGCACGTTCAAACTTGTAACCTTAAAACTTCCCACGACTTGCAAGTCATCAATGAAGGCTTTCGTGTACATGGCATCCGCGTGTCCGTGTTATGCAGCAGCTTACATTGTAGTTCGCAAGGTTGAGGGCTTGACAGATTCATTCGCGTCCCCGCAGAGAGCATTCTGCCGTGGCTTGGTTGGCCCGAGCTTATATATAATATATTGTGTGTGTAGTTTCTTTCTAGTGACTATGTTCGCACGATCTAAATTATGATTTTTTTAACTGCACTAAACTTCAGCGAATGCTCAATCGATTTCTACTTTAACCCCTTTTTGTTTAGCGGTTGCATTGTCGCTCTGCTTTTTGGTGCCGTCTGCGGAGGATGCCCGATATGTCACCATCTTCTACTGAAGACATTTATTGCATTCGTGGAGAAAACAAACGTTCGAGTGATGACACCATTAGTCAGATCCAGAGGGCCGTTCCAAAATTTCAGAAAGCTCCCACCTCCCCACTCCGCCTAATTTTTTTTTAATTGTTTGCCCCAGGAGGAAGACCTATCAAGTTTTCCCCCTAAGCTGCATCCATACTTCAGCCAGTTTCACCCTGTGAAAACTGTAAAAATTTGGAGAATAGGGGAGGACGGGCCTGTCTCTGTCGACGCTTATCTTGTGTCTGTCTGAGTCGAAGCTGCGTGTTCAATGCCTGCATGCCTTCGTTGGCGATGGTGCTTCGCTGACAGCATACATACAATGTTGGGCATAAAGAATAGAAAAAGTTATTGAAAGTACCCCGGCCCGTTCCACAAGTATTACGGACTATAAAAAGCCAATAAAAAGTAGATAGATAAGGCAGAACCCAAAAGGTAACTTTAATAATAAAGAAATCTAAAAAAGGGGGGAAAGAAAAAAAGAGGAAAGAAAAGCAAATACGATAAATGAAAAATAAATTACGGATGTGTTCTTGGGTGTTTTGATCATCTTCTTGATTTCTTGGAGTTGTTCAGGGAGGTTGCGGAATCCAATTATGGGCGGAGATGTCCCGGTTCAAATCCCGGCTGCGGCGGCTGCATTTCCGATGGAGGCGGAAATGTCGTAGGCCCGTGTGCTTAGATTTGGGCGCACGTTAAAAAACCCCAAGTGGTCAAAATTTCCGGAGCCCTCCACTACGGCGTCTCTCATAATCATATGGTGGTTTTGGGACGTTAAACCCCACAAATCAATCAAATCAATCAGCGGTGATGTCCCGCTAGGGAAGATCCCGGTGATGTCCTGCGTTTTCTTCTTTGTCGATTGACGCTTCCCGTGCCCGAAGGCGTTCATGGGCGAGTGCATGCTTTCGCTCCAAACGTGCAACTCGCTCGGCGCTCACAGCAGATGAGGTAACCTTCATTTTCTGAAGTAGTGGCGTTATCTCTTGACCTGTTTTCGTATTGACTTGACCTGTGGCGCCCCTTTTTGACCTATTTCGGTTATTTCAGCGTGTCGTCAAGCGGCAGCCCGCACCCCTGAAGTGATCCATCCGTACCTGAGATCCTGTATTCGCCCCGGTTAGGCACAGCACAGCCACCGCTGCCCCGTCGCTCCGGCCTCCATCCACTCCTATAGTGTCAGTGTTGAACCTGTACGTTAGGCTTCTTCCACACAATGAGTTTGTCGTATCGACTTTCCGTAATGCACCAAGAAATCCTGCAAGATCGTGCTGTCTTGCTGGGGCCACTGATTACGCGGGCCTATTTCCATGTCGCAGTTCTTATCGGCAGTACCAACTATATTATTTTTTTGCAGTATGTGCACCACCGATTCGGTAATGTCCTGAAGGTCAATCTTCGCCCCGCCGCGGTGGTCTAGTGGCTAAGGTACTCGGCTGCTGACCCGCAAGTCGCGGGATCGAATCCCGGCTGCGGCGTCTGCATTTCCGATGGAGGCGGAAATGTTGTAGGCCCGTGTGCACAGATATGGGTGCACGTTAAAGAATCCCAGGTGGTCGAAAGCCTTCCACTATGGCGTCTCTCATAATCATATGGTGGTTTTGGGACGTTAAACTCCCCATATAAACCAATCAAGGTCAATCTTTCATTTGATCTCTTTTAAAGGCCGTGAGCACGCTGATGTCGCCTAAACAATTTGCAATTGTTGTTCCCATCGCGAAATTACTTCCTGCCAAAAGTTAGAAACCTGTACTACCGTTCTAGTGAATTTGTTTCGTTTTTTTTTTCTGTATCGGAGGCTTCACAGAGTCGACAACAGAAGTCACCACCGTGCGCGGCCTGGAGTGGGCCAGTGGTGACCGTTCCATAACCGTGGCTGCAGCCAGCTGGCTTATCTGCGATTTACGATATGAGGGCATTCATAAAGTTGGCAGTCCTTACGACCTGGAGATTCCGGACGACGCTCGATTTGCGCTGAACGATCGTCGGAAAAAAAACTGCTGATCTTGGCGGGTTTGCGTTTCGATTGTGTTCGGCTCCGCGTCGTACCCCAAATCTGTGTGTGCGATGAATACTAGAACGGCCCCAGATAAGGAACGGCCGCGCAAGATATGCGGGTCCTCGACTGACTGACCGACGTTCCAGCCGGGCTTCTGCAAGAATAAAGCAGCGTGACGATATCGCCCTGCCGCCCGGCGACAAACAATCGGCGTACACAGCCGGCTTCAGTCCACACGCCAACGCACCCCGTTATGGAAAAGGTGAGCCTCGCAAATCCTCATTCGATCAGTGTGCACCGCCGGGTGACCCCTGGAACAGACGCGTGTCCAACGCATTTTTGCTGGGCTGATGTATTCGTCACAGCGGGCCGGCCAAGCAACGCCGATTAGCACTTGGGTCCCGTTTAAAGACGATAGCCTTTTTTTTTTCATTTGTCACAGCGACCTTGAACGCGTCTGCATGAGAACGGTATGCGATTTTTTTTAAGAAACAACGTTTCTTCACGCCAGTTTAAGATCGAACTCAAGGACTTCCTATATGCAGCATTCTAAAATGCCAGCTTCTGTACCTTTATTTAGCTACGCTTCAAATAACCCCGAGGTCTGAATTTGCTCAGCTCTAATCATATCCGTGTTTTTGGGTCGCGAATCCCCCAACAATTATTATGTTTAGTGAGCATTATTTCGGCGGGACCAAAGCTGGACGAGCACGGCGTACCCAGTCCGAACGAAGGCAGTCCAGTGCTAGCGCTTCTATACGCAACATTGGAAGATTTCTGCTAGTTAGCAGGCGTTAGACGGCTTGCGCCAACGGTCACGTTGCGATTCCTGCATGCCTTTCGTATATGGGACCGTCCGGAGCGATTTTCGTGTTCCCACTCTCCCCTACCGTGCGCGCACGAAATATTAAACGTCCTGAACTTCTGCGTCAAGCATAGCAAGGATCGTGTAGCACGGTTTAATAAGCTGCGCGCCACGACTTACGTCCTTACTGTGCATGATCAACCCGGCAGCGGCACTACTTTGCGTATATAACCATTCGTACTGTCCCAATGAAGTTGTTTATCGCCTGAACCTGACTCGCACACACGGTGGCAGTGGCGGCAGCGCACACAGTTCAGTCATGTTCCGCACTTGTTAAAACAATAATCTTTTCCTGACCCATTGGGACACGTCATTGTTGCAATATGAAACAAAAAGCAGCAAAAGTTTTTTTTTTTTTGTAAGACCAGGGTGGTGTAGTGCACGTGACTGAAGTTGCGGTAACCAACCACGGATTCCTGGACAAGGAAGACCGCCTAACTCGGGCTGGCACAGAATATATCTGCGCCACAGCTGTTTCATTAGTGAAAGTACGTGTATCTTTCTCTTCTTTGACAACCTTAGTATTCATGGTTTTGCTGTAATTTTCCATCGCAAATCGTAGATTGAGCAATGAGTGCGCGAAAACCTGTTCGCGCGAACTGTAAGTTACATATGGGATTCAGTTGCTTCCGCCGCCGGTCACGTTGTGGTACGTTCATGTCTATCGAAAAAAAAAATACGATGAACGTCGCAGTTCCTCCTGGCTCTGGCCTCGGAATCTGAGAACAAAAATATATCTAGCCTGACCGTCGATATAGTCTATCTTTAACACGCGCTGTTGACTCGTTTATCTCGGCTCCTGCCGGAAAGGCCTGTCGCAACTAGAGATGCAAAATTTCCGAAATTTTGAGCAATCGGAGATAAAAAAAAACCTGTTTTTTTCACGTTGTTTGTGAATTTTAGGAAAAAAACGGAAAAGAACAAATTTTCTTCCGCAGAAGGCAACAGTTTATTAGCAAGTGTCAAAACCAATAACTTTAATTATGTGAATAACAGAAATGAACTCATTTTTTTAAAAAACTAATATGGCATTTAACTGATCGACGGCAGGCCAGAAGCATCACTGCGAACTCACTTAGCTCTCTGTTAATGGTTGCGGCTTTCTAGATCGTTACGGCAGTTAGAATAAAGAACTCAGAAATGTCTATTTCATCGTGACTTCGACTATGGAAACATTGATCAATATGGTAAAAAGATGAAGTTCAAACTCTTATTCAGAGTCGGTGTCGCTGGCTTCATCTGTATAGCTTTCTTCATCATGTTAATATGTCGCATTGGAAAAAGCCGAGATGCTGTTGGAGTGCTTAGTCTGCGAGTCCCCGTTTCCCGCCAATGGTCTCCCCGACCATGAAGTGCATCCCCGCGTCGTAAATTGGGTCAACCATTGTAGGATCTGCTTGCGCATGGTTTTATAACGCTCGGTTTTGTCTAAGCATTATTTCTTTACGGAAATTTTGGCCAAATTTTTCAACTGAGCTGAAAAAAAACTGGAAAAAAGTATTCTTTCTTTTCTGGAATTTTCCCGCTTTTTACGGCCTTCGCATCTCTAGTCGCGACTCCAACAATGCAACCTTGAGTAGTCTTCGCGGATGATAACAAATGTGTGCTATAAGCATATGCCCTTATATCACCCTGCAAATCCCAGCGATGCTTACTTAAAGTTATTCTGTTGTAGAGCACATAAACAATGTACATGCGCATGCTTAACTTTTAACGCGACAGCGTGTATACGCAATGAACGTGTGTAAAACATACTCAACTTATTCCTGAACTGACTTTCACTGAAGGACGGCTGCTTATTCATATTTCAAGGCCAACTCCGGCTATTTTTTGACCATGTCAAGATTATGGTGTTTCTATGTTCCTGGGACACTCTTGTCACGAGCCCAATAGCTGAAATGCTCAGGAAATTTGAAAATAGCTTTAGTAAGCAGAAATGTGCAATACCGAAACCCAATCGAGCGCCCTGTCTGCGTATGACGTACTGGCCGAGCCAGAGACCGCATACTGGTTCCGCCGGCACGGAGTATGAAAACTGTGAAAGCCAGTCCAGCGAAGCATGACCCGGCCAAACACCACAGAGGAAGGAAGAAAGCATTCCCGTGCTATACCCGTGCCAAACAACGCCGCCGTCGCCTTGTGGAAACACAATGAACGCTGTAGCGGCCGAAGTAACGATGCCATCGGCTGCGTCACTTCCGTTGACATGCCAAACATGACGTCACACAGACAGTGTTGCCAATAATTTTGGCATGTGAGGTGAGCTTTCGAGGCCATCTTTAAAATTCATTTGCAAACGATCAGTGCAACACTCAAACCTGCGATTTGGCATAAAGGACTAAAATGTGCAAAGGAACATACCCAGCGAATTTCATTGAGATTCATTTACCTCAAAAAATCACCGGAGTTGGCCTTTAATGAGCTCCTTTCGCATAAATTTCAGTGTTATGGCGTCGACAGTTCTCAGCAAAAATCATCTTGTTAGGATCGAACCTAAGTCGTTTTAGTAGCAAGCGGCTGTTCTACCACCCGGCCTCTTTCACTGTTCTCTGCTTGTGAGAACAGTGAAAGGAACTTTCTCTGCGTGGAAATGCGATGAAAGTAGCTTTCATGCTTCACAAACACGCGTCCTGCATAAATGCTTCACAATGCAACATGACATATTGCAGTAATAAAGCGTGGTACAAGTGTTCATTGCCAACGGATGTCAGAATGTGTGATTATTATAATGGCTCCGCGGTTGAAAGCCAGTACTCCACTACAGAAGGCACACACGCTAGCGTACCTATTCCCTTAAGGCCACGTATAGTGGGTGCATAGCAAATTCGAAAAGGTTTCATGCACCAACTGTTCGAAATACGCATTAGGAACATGATGTTGCTATCGCGTTCACTGTGACTCCTAAATGCGAAGCTTTAGGGTCTCCTAATTTTTTGCAACAAGTGGGCTTTGCAACAAGTGGATGGATGGATGGAATTGATGGATGGATGGATGGGATTGAATGAATTGGTGGATGGATGGAATTGGTGGATGTAATGGATGGAATTGATGGAATGGGTGGAATTGATTGATTGATTGATTGATGAAATTGATGGATTTGATTGATGATTTGTTGATGGATAGATGAGATTGATTTATTTATTGATGGATAGATGGGATTGATTGATGGATGGATGGATGGGATTGATTGATGGATGGATGGGATTGATTGATGGATGGATGGGATTGATTGATGGATGGATAGATGGGATGATTGATGGAGGTATGGATGGGATTGATTGATTGATGGAGGGATGGATGGGATTGATTGGTTGATGGAGAGATTGATGGGATTGATTGATGGATGTATGGGATTGATTGATGAATGGGATTGATTGATGTATAGATGGATTGATTGATGGATGGATGTATGGATGAATGGGATTGATTGATTGGTAGGTGGGAGGGATTGATTGATTGGTTGATTGATTGATGAATCGATTGGCGTGTTGTGGTTGGCTCTTGCAACAGTCCGCTGTAGACGGCACCGCGGGTCGTATTGCCGTGGGCCCTGGTGGTGAGTCAAGCGTTGGCAACGCCGCCTTGTGTGTCATGTGGTTGAATGTTGTGTAATAGTGTGTAAGGTTGTTCTAGCGTGTGTAGAACAATTGATGATGCTGACGATACACGCCAAAGTGGCTCGCTCATCTCTCCCGCGCTGCCACCCAGGCTTTCCGCCAGGCGTTACCGCTGGCGCTATACCGTTCTAACCATGATGGTGACGGTGGTGATAAACGCCCGTGAACACAACGCCACCTAAAGCTCGATAGTTGTGACCCATGAATGCGGCCTATGCGCGAAATACGTGCGCCACGAGGTACAACTACTTTACCGGGGTTGTTAGCACCCCCACAATTTCAGTTATTCTTTTAAGACGCGTTCTAGCGCACCTTGCTTATTGCACAAGTTCACTGCAGTGAGCGTGTCATTTTGTTATTGAATTTTTTTGTTGTTGTTGTTGTTGTTGTTGAATTTCTTTTTTGCGTCAGTTCTCGTGTCCACAACTAAGCTTGTTCCTGCGCATAACCCCTACTTTGTTGTTGAAAACGACGTCTTGCTCGAAATTTTTTTTCATGCAGTAATAACCATACCGCGCAAGTGCCTATGTTTATTACTATCTATGGCGATAATGGTTAAGCACGTGTTGGGGAACCCCGCCGTACTCGTGTATTTATAAGTGCGTTTTTGTCAGTTTCCTGTATTCCCTGACGAAGGCAAGCCCTCCTGCTGAAACCTTGGAAGAAATAAACATTTTCGCACATCCGTCCGTCATTTCTCAACGCATACAAAGCGCTGTATCAGCAGAAACACTTCTGGATATATATATATATATATATATATATATATATATATATATACACGCGACGCTACGATACCTGGTAGACGTGGCTTGGCTCATACGCCATGTTTATCCCAAAGCGCTTCTTCCTCCTCGGCCTCTACTAGCCATCGTTGCATACCTTCTTACGTCACAGGTTTCCCCCTCCCCCCGAAAGTGTGCTCGTGTTATAAGGAACAAAAGACGAAGAATCTGAGTCTTTAAGCGGGAAATGACCAAACACGAAGTAGTTCCTTGTGACAAGGCAGTTACGTAAATTGGCACAACAAATTCACGGGATATGGTAGCACAGTTCTGTCACATCAGCGAGAACTCAGGTGGGCGAGGCTGGCTGTTGCGTTCGGGAAAGCATAAGTATGTCATGAGCGTAGAAACTGATGAAATAGCTACCATTATTGCGATGAATGAACGACGTTGGAAGGCCTTGCAGGTTCGGTAGATCAGTTTTTGTAGGCGTCGCTGTCTTTCCTGAGTGCGTGCTCGTTGTCGTAAACTGATGGGATAGTGCTTGAATCTTTGTGAGGTAAAATTGGTGAATCTTTGTCTTGTTAGGTGTTTTCTTAGGTTTCGAAGCTGTAATCTTAGGCGCAGTCTTGATCTCCTGTGCCAAATGCGTTTGTGGCGTCGATCCCGTATGCGAAGATGCCTCACGTCTTGAATTTGTTTAAAAGGCTTGCTCTGCGTTGTCGTCCTTGTTGGTGTATTCGTTGGAGTGTCTGCTGCGATTCTTCGACTTGCTTTTGCTGGCGTTGCTCATGTGGCTGTGGAACGTATTGCGGCGGAAGCCCTGCTTGAACATCACGCTGGTTTTTTTGACAACTTGATGTGGTGTCCGGTCAGCAGCTGGTAGTCTGTGGGCTATTGTCATGCAGTTCGGGCAATGAAGATAATGCTTCAGAGTTGGTAGAAAGTTCTTCAGAAGCTTCTTCTACCCTGTTCACTACGATAGGCTCTTGCGCATGGCAGCGTGCGCCGTTCGATGTGTCTGAGCCTTCGGCGTTGCTTCGACTGTCGAGTGTGTATGCACCGGACGGTGATCCATGAACCCGTGCGGAAGGAGCATGGCTCGACAGGGTATTTTCCCAGTGCGTCAGCTCGTCTATCGTGAACGCGGCGTCCTCATGAGGCAAACGGCGAGCGTCAGGAGCGCTTGAAGAGCCGCGTGATGGAAGACTGGGTGGTGGGCCACGTACGCGAGACGAAGAATGAAGTGCACCAGGTAGGTAAGCAACGTCTCGAGTCGTGTGCTGGAGCGACGAATTTGAAAATACCGGCTTTCGTGAAGAGAAACCTGGTGGAAAGCTATATGTTCTTTGAGAAATGAGCGTGGTCTGTGACGGCTGAGTGTGGTTGCATGCAGGTGGTCGGTAAGGAGGAAGTCCTTGTCGTAGTCATTAAAACGGGCAATCATCTCTTCTCTGATCTTTTGCCATGATTCACCGTTTTCGAATATGTGTGTCAGGTAAAACTTAAATGCCTCACCGGATATGTAGTCAGTGAAGTTGGCGATCATCTCCCGTTCCGACCATGCTGCAGCGGTAGCGTCGAGCTCGAACAGGTCAAACCAGTCCTGTACAGGTCCATCGTCCGTTTCTCCGGTGTACTTTGGGATGGGAAGGTCAGCCGATGGTTCTGTCATGATGTCCGTAACTGCATGCGCCTGAGATCACCTTTTCTGTCGTCGATATTCAGTTGATGCGTAATGCTGGTGGCTTCGTGAATGATGTGAGGCTGATGAGTGGCGGCCAGGTTTTCATCCTGTTGACTCGTGTGACGCTACACTGACTGGGAGACGTGGCCTGGCTCATAGGCCATGTTTATTCCAAAGCACTTTTTCCTTCTCGGCCTCTACTAGCCATCGCTGCATACCTTCTTATGTCATATATATATATATATATATATATATATATATATATATATATATATATATATATATATATATTACACGCCTTAAGGTAAGTGCCAGATTTCGCCCAGTTTTGTTTCATTTTCACTAAATTAAGGATGTTACCTTGCTTTGTGTATTCGCAACTCAGTATTGCCGCCACGACGAAGTGAATCAAAGAGAACATTTTTTTACATCGATACAGTTTTTATGTTTTAAATAAATGTGCTAGGCATTCCATCAATTGTAATACCATCGTATAAAATTTTTCATGCGCGTTGGATTACCTTAGGGCGTTCTTATGACAAGTTTTGGAAAGCGTTCATTTATAAAATCTTAGGCGCTCTGTGCACTTTACTGTTTTTCGGTTGGAATACAAGCTAGAGGCTCCTATTATAAAGTAAGCAGGCTGTCCATACATAATTTGGGATTATCGAGTAGTGAGATCTAAATGTAGAATACATTAACAACTACCTATACTTTGTGAGAGCGTTGTGGCTTTAACGACTGATTTCATTTTTACTTATTTAACGTTAGCTTCTCTCAAGAGTCACCTATACTCGCGCTATTCTTCCACTCAATCGTTCCGTTCATGTAACTTCAGAAAAGGCGCATTTTGAGCCTGAACTTCACAAGCTATAGATTGTAATGCGAAATTTAATGGCCTCTTAAAGACTCGCGTGCGATTCCGAGAACACTCGTTAGAGCTGACTTCTCCGTAATGGGTCTTCTAGTGCGGAGAAGCCGACTTGAGCCGCTCTTGTTCTTACGAAGGTGGCTCATGTTCGCGATAAGATGGCGTGCTACGCGACGACGGCTGGCAACAACAACAAAAAAGTGTTTCACAAGCCGTCATGGCTGTAATCGTTCTTATTATTACTACAAATGGGTTTTTTTTTTGAAAACCAAGCTGCAGCAACGAGGTCCGTGGCGCTTCTGGGTGGCGTACGCCTGCGCCTGGCTACTGCTGACGCTGTGCTGCTGCTGCCCGGAGCCCGCGGGGGCGACGCTGTGCAACGAGCTGACCATGCTGAGCGAGGAATGCCAGTGCGAAGAGATCAACGGCAACCTCACGCTACGGTGGGCCAACATCCATGTCAGCCCGCTGCTCAGTGACCTGGAAAAAGTGGCCGACGCCAACATATCCCTGTACGAGATTCAGGTGGGTGAAGGGCCTCGATGCGTTCGTGCACGCAATGTTTCCCCTAACGCGTTCCTGGAAAGTGCCTCAGCTGCAATTGCTTCGGAAATGTTCCCTAGCCTCTTTTCAATGCGTTTGTTTGAAAAAAAATGGGGGTAGCTGTGCCCCACTGAGCGAACCATTAGCTTTGCACTAATGGTTCGAAAGCTAAATAAAGATGCTGGTGTCACCTTACTCTCCTTTTCCCCTTCTTCTCTTTCTCACTTTCCTTTCCCACCTCCTTGCTATACTTTACTGTAGACTATTTTCCGTTGGACATCTGGGCACTGCCATCTTCCGCTGTTAATCGGATGTTTTCTTGTTTTTTCAAATCGTGGCGTGAATTATAAAGGACATGAAACACCGTATGCAGCAACACAACCGTATTCGTGCGTATGCATCTACCGTAACACTGTCCGTTTAGTTGTTGAAGGTGGAAAACACAAACGTTAACAGCCCGACATGGCGACACTGAAACCCATTCGTAAAATAGCCTTTACTGTTTCTAAATGAGTATGTAAAATAGTCTATACTATATCTCCAGGTTTTTCCTTCTTTCACTTGTTCTTTTTTTCTATCCTTTTCTAGTTATTTTGTCCGTAGAAATTAACGCAATTAAATGATTTTTATAAATGCATGTTCTCCAAGCGCGCATAGATATGAGAACAATTATGACAATCGCCTACGTACCATGGGCACCCGGATTCGAATCCCGCATGGTCAAAAAATTTGAATTTTCCTTTTTTTTATTTCTGCCCCTCCTCCTCTCCTATTATCCTCATTTTCTTCCTCCGGCGTGTTGCTAGGCGACGCATGATGGTTACGCAGCGTGGCATGGTGGCGTCACCACCTGGCGAGGCCAGGTGCAGTTTGTGCGAACGCTAGACGGTGACTTCCCAAGCTTTGACAGCGCCACTGTTGGAGTACTGTTTCTGTATTTCCATGCATTCTGAAATACGAGCCTCCGAGCTTTTATTTTTCTGTAGGTTTAGCACTGCGCTGGCTGTCGGGTGTATTCCTTCTACCTCGTGTCATCGTTTTCGGGCTTGCCATTTCAAAATGTTCAGACAATTCCTACTCGCCCACTTGTCAATTCTTTGCCAGCTAATAAGGTAAATGGCTGTTTTTTTTACTGCGGGTTTGTTAGCGAAGCTTAAACTGAACTCTTTTGTTTCTTACCGCGAATATTTGAGAAACGGTCCTGTAAGCTGCACCTGTGTCAGTCGAGTGAAGATGTCGTAAGCGAGTTCGCAAGTACATCACAGAGGCAATCGCATCTCTCGGTCATATCACGCTCGCTATATATCATGTCAACTCACTAGGACAACATCGAAATGACGCCACATCATACTTAAGCGAGAACACATTGAGTGATGGGCATATATTTCTTCGAGGAGACACGCACGTCTAGTTAGTGCATCCAATCATCCCCTTACGTCTTGCGCAACATGACACCATGCATCCACGCCATACGCCATCACTCCACGTCATGGTAGCAATTATAAAAAGTTAATGGTAAACTATTATGGACAGATACATCGCATAGCCTCAATATATACATCAGTCTATTAACGCAATGTTGTGAAAACTGAGTGCATGACAAGTCATCTGTTTTCTTTTTATACCGTAAGGTCCAGCAGACTCCTGTGTGTCTTTTATGTTGTCATCTAAACACAACTGGAAGGTGAACATTACCTTATTTTTCTTTTCAGTAGACTGTATAGATTCAAGAAAGTAGTGCGCTGGGTCAGTTGGCGCAACATATTGTAAAAATATGAGCGGAAAAAAAGTAGGAACGGAAAGGAAATGACGGGACCGCGAGCGTTTGTCCCTTTCCATTTTTGCTATTTTCCCGCTCATGCTCGTTCAATGACGCCCTCAGCCTAGAGCATCGGCGTAGCCAGAAGGTTTGCTGGAGGAAGGAGGAGGATACTACCGCCTACCTCTCCTACCAAAAATCTTCAGTTTTGCTTGTTCGCACACAGGAACACATAAAGCATGGTTCATCCCCCAGTAGCGTAGGCAGAAAAAGTTAGCTGGCTACGCTACTGGCCCATAGCTGTTCTTCTGAATCTGTGCTGACTGCTTACCCGAAGGTTGCCGGTTTGATCCCGACCACGGCGGTCGAATTTAGATGGAGGCGAGATGGTATATTCCCGTGTGCTGTGCGAGGTCAGCGCCCCTTAAAGGTTTCCTGAACGCTCCAATACGGCGTTCATCACAGTCATATCGTGGTTTGGGGACGTTAAACTTGGATATTATTATTATCATTCACATAGTAGTTCCGTGCTGAGCAGCACTGCACATCAACAGTTATTGCACGACACTGTCGGACCACCTTTGGCAGGCCCACGGGATGCGAGGTGGGTCCGCATTTTCCTTACATACTTTGCAGCTGGCGGAATAGTGATCCAAGTATAATCTCTAGGCAACCAGGTTCAGGTACCTGTTTTTTTTTTTTTTTAGGAGACGCCTTGTCGCATCTTCCTGCTTGTCAAGTGCGTACTGTGAGAGAGACGAAAATTTTTCCAATCGATAGTGGTTTGCAAAATTGCGCGTCTCCTCTGCCCCACCTCTGCCCCTCCTCTGCCCCACCTCCTCGCACTTCCACAAGAAGAGGGGGGAGAGTTGGGGCATGCGCAGTAAGGGTGGTCACGCCGCACACCACCTGATTTATTTCCGCCATGAGCATCTAGAATCGGATGCCTGACACGTACGAAACTGACTACACCGCGAGCTTTGCGAGCTTGCGAAACCGCCTTCATACGCACGTACACGAGAAGAGAAAATTGACGACCAACTTGACGATGTTTCATGGCCACAGTATAATGAAAAAATAAACGTGGACAGTTTCTTTATCGCTGGATTGCTGGTTTTAATTATGCATTTACTGGGATTTTTCGCTCACGAACAACGCTGCTGACGACGACGACACCAGATCTTTTGCGATACCAGTTTCTTTATGCTACCGCGTTAAATGTCTTCTACTCCTGCCGCGCATGTCCTAGTGCTTCATTCTCAAATTATTTCCGACATTTCATTTTTCATCATCTTCCTGCCATTCGTACTCGTGGTTGAGCCGAACTGATCAAGCAGAACACCTCCACTCCCGTATCTAAAGGTCTGCCTAGCACTTTCGAGAGGTATTTCAATCTCAAAGCAGCTGATGTGTTTATTTTACAGAGAAGCGGTTGATATGATAAATTACGTATGCCTCTCTCTGGGCGCAGATCCGGGACTCTGACCTGGAGGAGCTGAAGAAGGCTTTCCCCCAGTACATCAATGATCACGTGGAGCGGCTGACGCTTGACAACACGCGCATCGGCCAGATATACGTGGGTGACATCATACGGCCCATGTCGAAGCTGCGCAGTCTGCAGCTCGAGAATGAGACCATCAAGAGGTTGAGTATGCCGATCATACGTATAGCTATATTCGATCAGCCTCTGCGATCCGCCACGGGGCTTGACTGCGCGGGATCGCATCCCTGCCGCGGCGGCCGCATTAAAAAAAAGGGTAGATTGCCACAGACCCGTGTGGTTAAGTTTAGCTATACATGTTAACGAAACCCAGGTGGTCGAAATTTCCGCAACTTTACAGCGGCTTATGACCATATCGTGATTTGGATCGTCAAACCATAACAATTAAATAATCAATCATCTAGGTCACTTTATATAAAGGCGTTTTCTCGGAAACGTAATGTTGAATGGACGTATTGTGACCGTGCATTGGGTATTGTTTTTGCGTGTTGTTAATCAGACGTCGTCGTAATGGCCTTGCGGCGCCTTCTCACACTCTTCGCCTTTTTCATTCTTTTATGACCTTTTAGATGCGGAGCATCTAATACTCGAGGCTTGTAGTGCGGCGCCGTCCGCAAGCTTCCTCCTCCTTCTTCCACCATCTGTGCATTCCTTCCTCCTCTACACACCGCGCGCGCTTCACTCCTCCACCATCTGTGCACCCTTCCTCCTCTACACACCGCGTGCGCTTCTCCTCTTCACGAACATTCGCTAGCTGTATAATGTAGCGCGCATGCGCCGTCACGCTTCGAGAACATCGGCAGCTGACGCGCGCGCATGCGCCGTCGCGCTTCGAGAACATCGGCAGCTGACGCGCGCGCATGCGCCGTTGCGCTTCTCCCCCTTCTCGAACATTCGACAGCTGACAGTGCATGCGCCGTCGCGCTGTATATATACTCAAGGTCGGCGCTCGCTCGCTCAGTTGCCGCTCGTCGGTTGGTTTGTACGGCGCGTCGACGTCCAAGGTCGCGGTGAAATGAATTCCAACGAATCCACAAACACAATGATCGACGTCCCTTCGACTAGCGCCGCCCTTCGCATACGTGTGTACGTGTTCACTCATTTAACACCCCCTCCTACAACCAAGTTAACCAATTTAGCCATCGACCCAAGTAAGTCGCACTTTAACACACCGTTAACCAATTATATGCTCCGCATCCTCCTCAGTGTTCCCCGAGGGAAGCTGCGGGCAATTTTTTTCTACTTCTAAGTACACATAGCCAACTGTACCTCCTTTTTTGGCAGGTCCATCTCTTCTCTTCACCTTTATCTCTCTAACTCGTGGTTTTGGGTTGTCTGTATATTCATTCGAAATTGTAGTATACGAGCTTTATATTTTTATACCATAAAGTGTAAGCTCATCTCGCTTACTTTGCATGTTTAAAGCGGAGAAGCAGGAGCCAAAGCGGATAGCAGTGGGGCGATTGATGGTCTTTTCACGTGTACCCTCATCGCACACTGATGAATAATCGCTTTGAGGGGCTACTGCACGTGTTGTAGTGGGTTATTCGTGCATCTCTTGTCGACACAGGCGTCTGCATTCCCTCGGCAACTTCTGCAGGAAACTCCTCGTAGACACTGTTTACATTACCGTGCGGAAAGCCGAGTGCTGTTAAAGACTGTAGTGCGTTGCCAGTCGTGTGCTCGTTTCCCGCGCAGCTTCAGGCAAACATGTTCGACTCGCTGCCCCTGCTGGACGAGCTGGCCGTGAACAGCGCCCACCTGGTGTCCGTGCGCGAAAACGCCTTCGTCAAGCTCAACCTGAGCCGCCTTTGGCTGCGCTACAACCACCTGACTCAGGTGCCTGACGCCGTGAGCAAACTGCCCTACCTGCGCGAGTTGGACCTCTTCGAGAACCGCGTCGAGGTGGTCACCGACCAGGAGGCACTCGTCCTCCAGTCCAACCTCAAGCACCTCCGCCGACTCGTCATGAACAGTGCGTTATACAGTGCCTCCTGTCTTCTGCTTCACATGATTTGACATCCACATGAGTAATTTAAAAAAGGCTTAGATTCTTAAAGAAAAGCCAGCGAAACCACGGGACATGTGAACGAACACTTCGTAGATCTTACAGTCAACTTTTGGACCGTCTTTCTTTGGCGACCGCTCGCTGATCGAGGCTCCGTCCGTGATCTTATTCCCTAACCGTCTCGAAACGTTTACTTTTTTCTCTGTCTTTATTAATGATCCCTTTCTTTGTGAACCACAGCTGTGGTGTTCCCACTTTGCTGGAGACAGTTCACTTAGCTCATTTCCTTTTTTTATAATGTGCGACTATACTGTAGCGACAGCAGGTTTCTACTTCAGGCAAGCTGATTTCAGTTTGCAATTAATGCTGATATTATCGCGGGCATCGTCATACATTATTACTGAAAGTAGCGGAACAGCACTCTGAGGGATCAGTTACTTTAAAATTAGTACAGGAATACCTACTGAGAATTGCACGGCATGCACCAATCTTTTTACCCAAAAGCTACTTAGTTTCTCTCTCTCTCTCTTTACCCATGATGATTTGTTTCCGAATGCGTCTGCCTTCTTTTTCGTTTCCTGCGCTCTTTCGCTGGCTCTTCCTCAAGTGACATGAACCAAATGGCCTCAGATATCGACTCTTCAGCTGTATAAATACCTCAACAAAGGTGAAAGGTGACCGTTGGTGTCACTATGCCGTGATTATGTCGTCACATAGCATAACATAACATGATGACGTCATAACACGACACCATCACTTGGTCGAAGGTTCACCGACCCCCGGAGGCACCGCAGAATCACGCGAGGTGCAGCGCTACGTATGTGTTCTTCCTTTTACATGTCTGCCCCGTCTCGGCGCGATGTTCCACGCTCAGTGTTTACCTGCTGATCCACCAACAGTCGGTGGTGCAAACGACTTGGCTGCAAGCCTTTCAATCCCAGAGGCTGTGGAGACAATCGTAGAGACACTGCAAATAGACGCAGAAACCTTCCAGTAGGGCGGGGGTGGGGTCAGTACAACCAACTGAGAAGTAAAATGAAATTGCTTTCGCTTTCGAATTAGTAGGCGAATGCATGAGAGACCGGGAGGCTTCTGGAAGAAAACTCAATCTCTGAATTACACGTAATCGAGGCGACGTTAAAAAAGATAAAAAAATTAATGTTAGGGCTAGTTGTTGGCGCTTACACAGCTGTACAGTGCGTACAGAGCAGCGCTCTCTACCGTGACACACAAACAACGCAAGCCCAACACACACGAAATAGACAAGCGCGAACCAACAACTGTTCAGGATGACACTGAAGATGACGTCACCCATATAGCTCCGGATATGCAATATTAACTCACGTTGTTTAACACTGGAAAACACCAGACAATATTAGCCGACATTAGTCAGCGCCTGTATAGTGTGCGAGTTTATTGTAGCGACAGCAGATATTTACTTCAGGTAGATTGACTTCAGTTAGTAATTAATGCCGACATTATTGTGGGCATCGTCATATATTGTTACTGAAAGTGAACGGAACAGCACTCTAGCTGTGGGATCAGTTACTTCAAAATTAGTGCAGGAATACCTTACTGAAGAATCGTACGGCGCGAAGCAATTGTTGAAGTTTGCTTTTATTTTTAAGGGATTATACGAGTGATGAACGATGTATGTGCGACGTACGATGTGTCTCATATACGGCACATGCGCTGCGCAGAGATGCAGTGTGACTGCGAGTTGGGCAAGGGCGAGTTCCTGTCCTGGATTCGGCGGGCGAACATCAGCGGCGTCAAATGTGGCGAGCCGCCGTCCCTGCTAGGCAAGGACGTGACTGCGCTCACCACCAAGCAGTTCTGCGATGCAGCAGCCATGCCGACAGCTGGAGCAACTTGCCTGGTTGCCTTGGCTGCAGCGCTAGTCGCCCGGTACTTCGCTGTCGCCGCCAGCTGAGAGAAGTCCAAGCCGTGTGTTGGGGATTTGTGACTAATGTGATGGAGGAGTGGTGCTTCCTCTCAACGGCTGGGCTTGGCGCTCGAGTTGGACACTATAGTAGAACGTTTTTGGCGAGTCGGTAACACCGTACGACAAGTACGAAAATATCTCACCATTAGAGTCAACTCGTAGCTTGCTTTTTAAACGTTTTATCCGTTTTATAATTGTTCATGACGCGAGGTGACGTGATGAGTAGATCAATGGGCTAATATAGAGGTATTGAAGACTAAACAAGCTGTGTGCTCACCAGCATGACACGGTAATACTGTATACTTACAATGTGGTAAACCGGCTCCGCTTATAAAATAGGCGTCAGCGAGCGAGACCGCTGACTTGAGTGGTTATAGTCATAGTAATAAGGGCTGCAGCGCGAGCGCCATTACCATGAATTCAAACCAACTATAGCCCAAATAGCCGTTCTTCTTCAATTCAGTTATAGTCATAAGCTTGTGCGTAGCTCTCCAAGGGTGGGCGGGGGGGAGAAGGGAGGTAGGCGGCGCCTTTCCCACCTTTCTGCACTGCGCCCACACATCCCGATTGCCTATAGGTCCATTTCTAAAGAACCCAATGCCTGATTTGCAACGTATACGGAAATGAAAATGAACTGATAGCGTCCTTCACACAGCGGCCAAACCCTTTTTACGAAGGCCTATGGCTACGTCGCATACGGACTGGCCGTGCGAGTGTGCCGAAAGACTAGTCGTTGATTCTATCACCTTGCGTACTCAGTGTACCATAAAAAAATGAAAAGGATCGAAAGGGTTCACATTTGAGGGTCAGTCAGCCCAATATTTTGTCTCTTAATAAATGTTCCGACCATGTGCGTCGTTTCCGTCCATGTCATGCGTAGAATCAATGCGCCCCAACTGCGTACACTATATACTGGAGCACAGCGGGAAACGAACGAAATGGGACGTTATTGTCTGTTGTCAGTAAAGAAAAAAAAGCGTGTGCGAAAACCATCACAAGATCACGTGATTGTACGCGTTGCTGCACAGACACCAAGCAAACGCTGACACCAAGTTCAGAGGACTCCATGTTGGTCCGTTTTACATGCATAATTAAACGGGGAATATTAAACGCATCAAATAATAAAATATATTTCTTCAAATTGACTGCCTTCCTTTCCTCGCTACGAAACATATAGTAGTGGTGCTCTATAGAACTGCCCAAGCCGCCGTTTTCGAGCTCAAGTTTGCTATTCCTTCTATAATGCAAACACTGGCTCTACTCGTCTATGTAATGTGGTCATTGTCCACTGGTCGCGCATGAGGCTCTTTTCTTGGGCCTTCAGAGATCTTCAAACAGCTGCGGCTGCAGTTTCAACTTTAAAGGTAAGTTTTCGAACTCTCGTGCATTCGATGAAATGCATTGTTATTGCATTTAATCTCGAAAAGGTAAGCGTTTCTAAATATAGTAATTTTCTATATATTAAAGTATCCTGGCATTTGAACAAACTCTATAACTGAGGCTTCTTTCCGAATAAAATGGTAAGTCTTTCGAAATCTTGTATTTTTCAGTATCTAAGGATATAATCTAAAGTGAATGAAATTAATTCAGGCGGCATTTCCGACTAAAGGCAAGCCTATACCATTTCGAAATCATATTTGGTGTATTTCTATGCATCGTTAAATTTTAATAAAATTGATTCAGGCTCCTTCTCCGGCCAACCTTCACAAATAATCTCGTAATTTTTAATATTTCAATACATCGTCGAAATTTATTACAATTTATTAGCAATAAAATTGATCTCATATTTTTGTATACTTGAATCTACGGCCTAAATTTGAATAAGGTTTATTCAGGTGGCATTTTCTATTAACAATATAAGCCTATAACCTTTGAAAATTCTGAGTTTTTTTTTTTATTTGAATGTATCGTCAAATTTGAATAAAGTTGATTCAGGGGGCTTTTGCGGTGGCATTTGCTTTAAAGCATTGGGGCGTTGGTTCGAAACGCGCCGCTGTCGGTGTTATATTTTTATGTAGCCTGTTTCCTTTTATACGCGAATTCCTTTTCCTCCTCGCTGGTCTGGTAGTTATGGTGCTCCACTGCTATGGTAGAGAGATTTCAATGTAGGCAAAATGCTATAGGTGTGCGTTTAAGAACACTATCCTTCATTACTCGATTCCTCGTTATCATATCAGAGTCAACAGATTGTGGCACGTAAAATGCACGCGAGTTTACGTTAAGCCTGCTTACGACGGTACAAGACGTTTTCATAAAAGTTCTTATTATCTGTATTATGTAAATAGGCATGCGCGATACATATCAAAGTGAATGTTTGATATACGTCTAAATTTTTGCGGAATACTCATATCCGGGCACCGATTTCACGAAAGGAAATCCACGCAGACTAACTTCCAAACGCAGGTTCCCGTGTAGCCGAGATGCTAACGCGTCCAGCTCGTATTCCAGAGGTTGGTGGTTCGAATCCCGTTGC